>OY720633.1:146675199-147268272 GCA_963169105.1 Ceriagrion tenellum | reverse complement strand
CCTCTTAGCGTAGGATTGAAAGAAGCAAGATTCACACAAGTGTCCAATGAGAGTGAACTAGACTGCATTAAGACTCCGTCGCACGTTAAACGCATTTCGGGAGCAGAGGCCGGAATAATGAGCGCCCCTCTTCCAATCGGTCCCACCTGTCCCACTTCCCCCCCCTCCCAACACTCTCGCCGCGCCCCCCCCCCTTCTTCACCCCTCCTTCCGGGATATATCCTTGCTTTTTCAGCCCATTCACACACACCCTCCCTCTCCCTTCCTATCAACACAGCATCCGAGTCCTCCGCTTTCACCTTTCATGTGCATCGTTTCATCCCTGGACCATTTTGAACTGCCCTGAATAGGATTGCGCTCCTCTGTAGGGCCAGTATAACGCCGACTCCCTGTGCACAGCTTATCTTGCTCAGAAATTAAAATACCAACCGCGGAATCGTGCGCGCCTGAGGAAAAAAAGATGAATTCGCGACCACCAAGTTATGAAACTGTAATGAATAAGCCGGGATATCATGAGTATCGTGTAGCACATCACTCCGAGATAAAAAAATTAAAGATCCTATATCTGTGAAATAAATTACGCAAACTTCAATTTAGAAGAAAGGGACTACGATAGCCCATGTTTTTTAAAACCAATTTGAGATATGTGAATCTCCTCAGTACCAAGACAAACAACCCTTTTGGCGTATCGGGTATTGCCATGCAGCACTGATCTCAAAAGGGACAGTATGAATCTATGCTGTTAAAGCAAGATCTGATTTTTAGAAAGCGGATAGATTGATGGAGCACACAGACAAATGTTCTGATAGTGCTTGGTAATTCTATTCACCATTTTTGCTACTCTCAGCATTAAAATGTCCTACTTCTGGTCATCAAATATTTTTAATTGTTTCATTTCACAACTTTGTTCCGAAAAAGGAGTACCGGGCCTGACACTTAATCCCTTATACTTATAATTCTCGTAATAACACACCATCCTGAGTGAATAAAGGTACATCTAAATATCTATTTGCACTAATTAAGGTATTGCACATCAAAATGCTACAAGGTTCATTGCTCAAAAGTATTACATGCGATGAATTGCAGCCAATTCTTTCATTATATCTGTTGCCTGCAGAGAAACATATTTCATCTCTTGCTCTGATCAAATAAAATTATTCTTTCATCTTATGACCAGTATCCACGGCATGAACTAATATGAGATCGTATAGATTACAATAGATAAAATGAGCAATTTCACCAAAGCCGAGCCTCTCCTACGATTTCAATTAAAATACATACCTTACGTAACTTTAACTGTGACCAGGGACAGAGGATCAGTAATGCAGAGAATCCAGCCATTTCTAGAAGAATTCACACCACCCCTTGCACTCCTATCCCGTATTTACTCTCATTCCTCTAGTTCTATTTAAATAAATCTCAGACTCTATTGGAGAAACGATGTTATCAATAAAAAATTGATGCAGAAAATGTCCAGAGCGTTAAATTTAATTAAATTAATTCGGCCACATCGAATTACATGGGACATTTTTGAAAATTTGGAGAGTTAAAAATAAGTGAAAGTCAGCGTTAAACAGCTTAAACCAAGTCAGTAGAGAGAATTTAAAGGAATAATTAACAAGTGGAAGGAATACATTGTCATACGAATATAAAATATAGGAAAAGCTAAAAGTAAACCATAATATTAAACGTGACATTCAACGTGAGAGAGACTAGTGAGAGACAATGATTAATTAGAAAAATATAACGTTGATGAATGTAAATTTAAATATACATTAAAAATGGAAATTGAAAGAGGTCAAAAAGCCTCTTTACTTATCTCTGAAGTGCAGAAAGATGCACTGGGTAGTAATGGTATGATAAAAATTTACGCAATCGATAAAAACTAAAGATCAAGAAAGCAATTAATTAATCTTGAAAAACATGTTTGCTGATTAATATAATGATAGCAATACGAAAGTTTAGATTAATTTTCAATACAGAATTAGGTATTGGGTATTAGGAAACATTTTCAATCATGGTTAAAACTCCATTCTCTTACATTTACATGATGAAAAAATCAGTTTTTATATGAACCTTGGTGGATAGATTAGGCATATTTATTTATTAAATTCAGTGACTTGAAAGAAGTGAAATTTCATGAAGGTACTAGGCATGTCTCTAGGCTTGATGGATCAAACACCTTCATTCAAACATCAATAAATATGATTCCACGATATAGGAACTCCTTAACTTCAACCTGAATATTTTACGTGTGCAATTCCATGGATGAAAAGCCATTTGCCTTGACCACCTTGCGGGTGACGACTGGAAAAGTAGTGCGATAACTTCTTTGCAATGTCCAAAGCATTAAAAAGCTTTGACAGTTAGAGATATGATCATTTTTACTGAAGCTAGGGCATACTTGAATACTGAACTATCCAAGTCTTTTAGCACGTGAATTTAGCAAAATGCATGATAAGGCGTACCATGTAAATACTATTTAAAATTTAATTTATTACTGTCCATGGTAATTGGTAATTAAAATTTAAATCAATATATCAAAATAATTTAGGATGATACAATACAAGGAAGAGAAGGTCGTAAACATGATGTTTACATGTAACATATACACATATTTGGGCCTAACCAGTTCTTCCAGGTTACTTGTAAACTAAGAAAATTTTATTATCAAATGAAATTTCACAGATGTGGAGTATAAAATGAACTCGGGCTTTAAAATGAACTGTTGCATGGAGTACAGAAAATAATAATAATATAATTACACCGTTTATTATCATAGGCTATACTAGCCCAGGAGACGATTTTGTACTGTAACCGGTGCCTTTTGCCCGATTACATTTGGACGTGGGAGATGGGAGTGCGACGGTAAAGGAAGGCCGTTTTTTGGTTAGATATATGTTCGTCTGCATGTGTGAGTGAGTGTAAGAGGGTTTTGAGTGTGTGATATGAGTCATTTGGGTCCCCATTTGAGGTTTCCCCATTTTCTTCCCCACAAAAATGTGAATCTCTCTCCCCTTCCCTCCTTAAGTGTGCCAAACAGACGGTCAAGAGGAAGAAGAACGTGGTTTCCCCCCCCCCCCGTGTCCTTGGTGAAATGACCGTCCATCCCCATGTGCGTCATTCCTCTTTTTTTTTCCTTCCCCTGACCCCCCCCCCCTGGTGATCCCTCCCCTCAAAGACTATATAACGTGGTGTACCTAAGAAAAAGAGCTTTTTTTTGGCTTTTCCACGTAAGCAAAACGCTCCTAAGAGTAGGTGGAGTGTGGGAGACGGCATGAGAGACGGAGTGGGTGAACAGATCCTGAGAGAAGATGAAAGAGGGTGCTAGATACGAGTAGGAGTTGTACGGTAGACTCGTTGGTACCAAGGAAAGGATCGCCCAACTGTTGCCAAGAGGTCATTTCCCACCCGTGAACCTGCCAGAGAGGGTGCAGGGCAGCCTACGCCGCGGAACGGAACCGCCACCATCAACAGATCGAGAGCCCCAAAAATTCAACAAATTGTAAGAGAAAAAGCCACGAAATCCCGCCCCCCCCCTTCCCCCAAAGAACAGAAGAAAAATCCCACCCCACCAAGTCAAGAAGAGAATTCACTAAAAAGGTTTATAAAGTTCCCTCGCACAAGTAGAGAAGATGACAGTACTACCCCCTATTACAGTGTGAACTTCAGTGCAACATTTATTTTGTTGTTTTATATTTCCATCCCCCCCTTTTTTCCTCCCCCCTTTTCTTTTTTGTTTTTTTTGTTCCCTTTTCTTGTGGTTTTCGTATGGGTTACGAATGTGAAAAACGTGTAACGTGTTTTTTTTTTTGGTCTAGGTTAAGGACTTAAAATTTTCTGTTGTGGGTATTTGAGAGGCTGCAGCCTAGTGAATTACGCATTATATTTCATTGAAATCCAAGGAAAAGAAGTTAATTGTTCCTTTTGTTATCGACTTGATTGTATTTGAAAATGATCATATTTAAAACTTATTAAATTTATGTTGAGTGAACTACGCAGTCGAACGGCTTTCTTTATCCGAACGCTCCTATCTTAGGTCTCGTCATCCCTAAATTTTCCCCTCCTTCCCTTTCCCAAACCCCATTCCCTCGCCCGAGGTGCATGGGATATCCCCGCTACACCTCTGCCCTCCCATTTTGCCCTCCGATTCCCCTTTCCCTGAATGTGCCCCGAAGGCTGGTCGCCGATCACCCGATTAATAGAGGGAAGACGGGCGACACGACATCACGAGGGCTTACAGTACATTAATAAAGAACAGCAGATTACAAAGTATAAGAATTTTACATTTTTATTTTCAATTTTTGAGATGCAGAATTAAACATAAGTTTATCAAAAAATTCGAAAAGAAAAAAGAAAAAGTTTACCAAAAAAGTGCCTACTGACATGGAAATAAACTTGTTTAAAATACTAGAATAATAGAATGGTAATAATAAAGTGTTACAATTTAACATATTCTAAATTATAAAAATTTAAGTACATTTTTAATCCACTGCGAATAAATGAAAAAAAAATTGAGTACTGAGTTACACTTGACACCATTAACATTTGTCAAGGTTTACTCATTGTTACTGTTACCTAGACAGCTGTTCTAGATAATTTAATGGGATATCAAAAACCTTGGTCGTAAGAATATAAATTATTAACTTCTATTTATAATCTTCTTTCAGATTTAAAGTTCAGAATTAAACATCAGTTTACAAAATAATTCAAAAAGAAAAAATAATAATAATACAGATGTACCTACAGACTCGGACATGACATTGTTTAACGTAATAACATGGTAACAATAAAGTGTCACTCTTTAACGTATTCAAAATTATAAAACTTAAAATACATTTTCCTACCACTGCGAATAAATGACGGAAAAAATATAGTACTAAATCACACTTGACGCCATTAACATCTGTCAAGGTTTACTCATTGTCATTGTTACCTAAGCAGCTGTTCGGGATTTTTTAATAGCATATTCCAAACCTTGGCCTTAAAACAATGAATAGATTTCAGTTTTCTAACGTTAGATGGCAATGAATTCCATGATCTACTAGCAATTACCATGAATGATTTGCTGACGTGAAGCGTGCTATGTTGTGGGATATGAAGGTCGACGGAGTGGTTCCTAGTGTGTAATTTGTGTATGTCTTTTCTCCAGGTGAACCTATTCAACGGGTAGGGGGGATTCCCGGTGGAAAATATTTTATAGGTGGGCAAGAAAAAGGAGAGGAATTAATATAAAACAAATGCTGCTTGGAAGAAGGCGGTAGAATTCGGCTGAAATAGTAACATTGTGGCAGGGACTTCAGAAGGATAAGTATAAAAGGAAATACACAGGGCACAATAAATACTTACGGCGAAAAATAAGAGCTTATATACTAGGATTAGACTTTTAGAGTGAAATTATTAGACGCAATCAATGAGTTGGCGAATTATACTCTTTCCAGCAGCAAATTCAAATTCCTTCTCTTGGACTTGCTAACCGAGAAACGTTCCTAAGCATAGTATTTTCGCCCCGACGTCGTCGGTAGATTATTGTCTATCCTCCAATGATTGGTCAATATCGGAAACTCCCTCTGGGCTTCGGAAAGATGCACTAAATGTGTGACCTACATTTCAGTAAGCATTCTAAGTCATATTTTTTTTACATGCTGGAGTCGTGCAAAACCTTTACGTACGAATACATTGATCTAATGAATTTGCCTATAAAACTGCCTTTGGAGGGACAGATGAAGTATCGTTTGGATAATAAATAGGTGCCACCAAACATCGACTTTTGGTTTTTATGTTATAATTTGGTAGGTGTGGTATTTTTTTGGTATAACCCTTTTTTTCTTGCCACGAATTCCCTTCTTTGGACAATATCCCAACTGCAGACTGTTATTACTCAGGCGTCAAAGCAATTAATGGAGTGTGCTGAGTACTCGAATATGTTTCATGGAGTTCTGCAAAATGCTCTTTCTACGGTTTTGAGACAAAAAATGTGTTCATATTGTGAAATATTTGGCCAACATAGGTGAATGCCGGAAGAAAAACCGAAAAACCCGAAAGCCAGCTGTGAGTATGATGTTTGCGCCAGCACCATGGAAATAATCTGTCCATTCTTCCGATTAAGTTTCTCGTGTCTGTCTTATGTGATGCCCTCATAGATACCAGTTTTTCTGTTTCAATTTATAAAGAGAAGTTATTTCACAGCCACAAACTTCCTGGTCGCAATAAGTGAACCGATTCTATCGAACTGCTGATTGCTGCTGGCCATCCTTTCCGTCTAAAAATGTATGTAAGTAGCAACCCTAATGTCAACAATTTGATGACAAATGAACTCTGTGAAAATACTTGTAATTTATATCCCTTTCAAGTGTATTTATATGAAAAAATTTAACTGGGTACATTATGAGTCACGTCAATTTGCGAAGCATTTGGTGGAACAAAATCACAATACTGAGTTTAAATATGACATTTTACGCATTGAAAATAAAGTTCATAGGTTGGAGACTTTTGGGTAATTAGAAATTTTAAATAGAGCAAGTTTCAAGATGACATTATCAACGACTTTTTGTACCCCTCGCATTTCCCCTCCCAAACCTCCCACTGCTCCTCCCCCTCAAGCTTCCCACTCCTCCAAACACTCCAGATGTGACAAACCTCTCCACTTTCCTCCACCCTCTCCCGTGACCTTCATGTGTTTTAGTTTGATATTGTTCAACTTACCCACCCCCGCCCCAGCGTCCCCTTACGGTCCGAGTGAATGTACTCTAAGGGTCTTCCTCAACCCCTTCAACCCTTTCCTTCTTCTTGCATATCCTCTCAGACCCTCTTACAACCACCCACACTCCCGACCCTTCCCTCTTCCCCGCCGCAACCGGATTGTGTATATATAATGATGTTAGAGCGTAGAATCTTCACCTGAAGATGACGATGATTCCCGAATCTTGGGTAATTTCAAATAAAAATATGTGGAATAAGGAAGTTAAAAGTTATCATCATTATGTTAAGAAATTCATAGAGCTACGACTGAAACCACCAATTTATTTTATGAATTAAAACTATCAATAACCATTTGATTTACCAACTATAAATTAAAGAAATGATTAAATTCGCTTTCAGTTTATACTATAAGCTGCCCAGGAAACTGATAATTTTCTCCGTAATAATTTCTCTGAAATAATTTTTTCTTCTAGAAACACTATGGTCAGTTAAGCTTTCATTTTTTACATTAAGCAAGTTTAAACTATTTCCGAAATGAAAAAAAAATTTCGCTTATCTTTTTCTTAATGCTGATAAATAGGGGACTAATAAATAATTGAAAGGTAAAAAAGTGTCATTTACTTTATTTTTAGAGCTCTATATTTGTATGTCAAGGAATTTAAAGGAAATAAAAGTAATTTTTGATAAAATCTGAAACATTCAATAATTCTTAAGTTTTCATATGTGAATCCTTGCAATATATTATGCCAGGGGAAGAAATATGGGTATCATAATTTAAGGTGAATATTATAGCGCGACTGTAACCATTAAAATATTCGGCTATCCACGAAGACATATAAATATAACAATATTGGTAACATTCATGGATAGAGAAGCAGACGAAATATACCATTCTGGAATCATTAAGACTTGATTTTATCCCGTGGTTTATTGCCAAGCATACCAGGGGTAACTCATTATTTTCAAAAAGACAGTATGTTTCTCTGAGTTTGACAGACACTTTCTCTCAGCATGGGAAGGGCATTGCGGGCGAATGTCACGTTACTTTTGTAGCCAAAGAATCCAAGTAAAATTATTTATGACCATTTTCTATGGCATAAGTTAATTGCACAACGTTGAAGCACTTTTATACTCAAAGGTAGTCATTACAACCCAGATTTTTCAAACTAAATGTATATTTATTGGAGTCTCAGGATAAGCTAAAAATTGAAAAACACATCCCAGTATATATTTCTGGCATGAATCAGCATTTCCTTCACCGGCAGCAAAAATTATCTATTTGAGGGAGTCAATATGTTCAAAGTAAGATGAGTTTCTTTTTCATTTTGTACGAGAATATATTTTTTGAAGTGAAAGCACTTGATCGCAGCAAGCTGTGTTCACCAAGACGTTTATTGAACGACTCCTCGCAACGCACATACGTAGATACAAAGATACATAGCAACGCACTTCAATATATAAACTATGATAAACAAAAGTATATACAACATACAATTGAGCCTTACGGAAGATAATATCATCAATACAGCTCATCGATCAATAAATTAAACTACAGACATTCC
This sequence comes from Ceriagrion tenellum, assembly GCA_963169105.1. Classification (NCBI taxonomy): domain Eukaryota; kingdom Metazoa; phylum Arthropoda; class Insecta; order Odonata; family Coenagrionidae; genus Ceriagrion; species Ceriagrion tenellum. The sequence goes on along the minus strand of OY720633.1, from coordinate 147,260,008 downwards.
GAAGTCAATCAGGAAAGAGTCTCATAGCGGGAGACATTTAACTTCATAAGATCTGAGTCAACTCGGAAATAAACCCCAAATAAAAGTTAAACCAGGCGTACACATTTCAATAATTTATACCATGAAATTAAACAAGAAGGCTTTTGATAAATACGCATTTAGTACGCATAGGGAGGAAACGCGTAGATTCTAGATAGTAGATTAACTTATTGAGATAGAAAAAAAGTTGAATAAACCCAAGTGATTTGTATGCTTATAGAAACGAGAAAAAATACCGACCTTAGTGAGAGTTACCTCTCCATGAGTAGGATCTCGGGAGGTAAGAGGGAGAACCCATTAGTTCATGGAGAGAAGCCCCCAAGGGGGATATAAAGCGAGTGAGGGGTCGGATGGGTATAGCGTGAATGGGTCCAGGATGACGTGAGGGATAGACACCGAGATTTGAGGTAAGTTGAGAGCAAGAATGTAGGCGGATAATTTAGAAAGTCCTGATGCGGTCGGATGTTCGGCAGAGAAATAGAAACCATGGCAACCGGCAGATTCCATCGGGATTTTTGGAATAGTTTGTACGGATTTTAGCCCCTTCTGATGAAAAGAGAATGTAAAAGGAAATGGTTTTGGGGCATAAAATTACTTGCTGTTTGGATAAAAGCTAGTGAAGAATACGCTGCGGCATAGCTGTCTCCTTTTTTAGCTACATTTTTATATATTTTAACATATTTACCCTCGGCGGTCTGCTTACCATGAGGAATTATCCAAAGGACTTGTTCGGGGCGCGTCCGCCATGTGCGATAACAACGCCAACAGCCCCTAAAATCTGAAACTGAAGAGACTACTATATACCAGCGATTATTTTTGCCAGAAACTTCAAATAGTAACTTTTTTTGCTATTTTGTTCGTAACCTTTCCGTCGTGTAATCACCTATCGTTCATGCATCTGTCAACCCAAAAAATATTTGAGCGTCGTGGCTCTTCTGATAGGGGCACAACCCATCTAATCCGCGAGTGCAAGCAGAAATCATTTTATGACACTCCAGTTAACCCCCTTACACCGTCTATGTCTCTATCACAATATGTCCTCTCGTATTATAAGCAGGGTTCACATTTATTCATCGCTTTCGACAAGCTATATGGAGAATATAATTGTCAAATGGCCACACGAAATGAAGAACTCTAGCTTTAAAGATATTTTCAAGTCTACCTCAACCGGCGATGAAAAACTGTAGTAATTGTCTTGGTAAAAAATGGACCTCGACCACGAACCTTTACCTTGCCAGGCCAACGCTTAGACTGCCTTGCTATCCAATATTTTCCATTTCCATAGCAATTGCGGAAAGATGCATGGGAAATAAACATACAGCCCCTACTGTTGGTCAAGCATCGCACCATACAGGGAATCTAGACTTAAACAAGCCATTCATTAAAAATTTCAAAGAAAAGCACCGAATTCGTGGTTGGATTCTTGGTCCAGGTGGATTATTTCCAGAGGCAATATGAACATGTTTTCATCGCTGATTTGAGTAGACATAAAATTACCTTCAGAAGTAGGTTGACAAAGTATAAGTACTATTGCATCCAAGCCATCATCCAAGCAGATAGTTGCATGAATCTACGCAAGCATGGAGCATATGGGTATATTTTCATAGCAGGCCGACTGATTTCAATATCGTCTCAATTCATCCAGTTTGTGAAAGAAAAAGTAACTGTTGACAAAAATAGAGAAGAATGCAACACATACCGTACTATGATGCCACTATGTTGATATGATGCAATTATGATGATATAATGCCACTATAATGATAAGGTTGTCAATATATCACATTTAAAAATGCATATATGTTTCTAAAGTGAAGTGAAGATGTGACAGCGTTGCCATGTAAAAAATGGACGCATTACTCTGTGCTTTTGCAGTTCCTCGACTTCATTTTCCGATGGTCCTAATTTTTTTATTCTTGTGGTAAAATGATTCCTCAAGGATATAAAAATGTATCTTTTAATAACAGATCTATATATCATGTGCTTATCCTCTGGAGTAATAAAAATGTGTGAATACTGCTGTATAGACAAAGGGTAAAGAGCGAAAATGATCAAGATTTAAATGATACGGATGTATCATGGGAACTAGGTAGAATACACTAAGAAGCTAAGGTAACATAAAGAATATTTGTATACATAATGTATATTACTTTTAGGTAAGTATGAAAAATATAGCTAAAAAATAATATTTTCTAACGCCTATTGAGATTCTCTCATGGTCGGAGTGCTATGTAATGGCTCTGTGCGTCCATTCGGGTTATTGAAAATCCTCTGGGATTCAAACAACGATTTATTTGGTTGCTAAGAAGATAAATATATTTAACAGACCACAAAAAGTAAGAAACAACACGCGATTCATCAAACTTATTTGAAAACTAGTTGGCACGCACTGTTTGTGCTCTTCCATGAGATTTTAATTAGCGATTAAAAATTACGCCAAAAAACTAGTGATGTACAAAACACCAGTTCCCAATTTAAAATGAATTCTTACCACACATCTCATTTTATGAAAACCGCATGAAAGAGGGAATTTTCGAAAATATTCGTTTCTTTATGGAGAGTAGCAGGGTTTATCTGAGAGTATTAAATTGAATAGATATGGTCATCGAGAGAGTACATAACTAGCCTTAGCCCAATGCCATGCCCCATGCCGACATCGTGATATTCGCGAAACGCTAATTGCCTCAGCATCCTTGAGCCGGCTGACAAATCTACAGTAAATTTCATGTTAATACATGTACAGCGTACTCTACGCAGTTCCCATGACGTATCCATACCCTTTAAATCTCGGCTATTTCCGCTTTCTACCATTTATCATGTAATGTCATATTTCCGCTGAAGCGAAACTCGGCTGCATGACGAAGACACCAGATTCCTCATTTCCAGCATTCTTCAACATTAGTAGATTAACAATTACTTTCCCATGGCCTCGCTATCGCTTTTTAACGTCAAATTTATCCACATTTTTTCCATTAATACACCTATTCCTATTTCTACGTATTCATCCAGCAATTCGCGCACTTATGGTTTTTAGCCAAGACCTCTTTAACGTGTGATACTATGGGACGGCTGCCTTTCACGTCTACAGCAGGGAACCAATATTTTATCGATAATAGGTCTTTTACCGATAAAATACTTATTCTCTACTATATAAGTCACTATGAGACGTCCTTTTCCCAGTCACTAGGAGACGGCTTCTTCCACATTTCTTGGGACCCAGTGGGTTTTCATTTTCGAGTCCTTTGAAACTCGAAGACAGCTGCAATTTCAATGTTGATGTATAAACATGCGCTTTCTTATTTCGAAGAGGTTTTCTTGCTCTGGTTATTATTAAACGAAGTTGGAGATCACCACTGCAAGACCCAGTCGCAGTTCAATTTCTATAGGCGTTAAACGTTCACGCAACCAGTAAAAAGAGAAAACACGTATGTCGATAACATTAAGATTTTTTAATTATTAAAGGGGGAAATATTTATATATTTTCCGGGCAGAAAAATAAAATATTTATTTTAGCGTCATACTTTTTTAATTTAAAAAATATATTACAATTCAGTAAAACAATTATGAATTTAAAAAACCATGGGGTGACTGGCCAGCTTGACTGAATACCATTTTATTTACACAAGATAATATCACCCGATAAAAGGATAGATAATCATGTATTCATTCTGTATAAGTTATAAAAAACGGTTTACTAGGAACAAAAAACGAGATATTCAGCAAAGAAAACTCATGAAGTAATGGAAAGCTCGTTATTTCATTAGAACCTCATTACTTTTAAAAGAAAACTCATTTAACGATTAGCCTGTTGCGTAGTTTACTCAATGTATTTCCATTTATATAATTACCAATTATTTAACTTATGAAGCCAGTAGGCAACAGGGCATATCATGTCATTGGCGTCTCAACTGCCACCAATTTAAACTAATGTGGTAGTGAAATGCAGCTGACCTCTACGCAAAATATTTCGTCGAACATTTTCTTCTGCTTACTTACCTTCCTTCCTCTTCTACTCTTCTATGTCCAACTCTTTGACTCAGATGCCGCTGGTACTTACCTTACCATCATTATACCAATTTTACTCTTTTCACGCCAAGGCCACGCAAGTTAACCTTATAGCTTCAACAAATATTGATTCCACATATCACTCTTCCTTCTTTAAGATTAAAAGAATACTCGTGGCCTTAAAGATGTGAAAAATTTTAAACAATCTACTCTATTGCTATCTTGTGACTTCTTAACTCTGATTTTTTCCTCGTTAGTGGCCATAAACCTGGGGTAGAAAGACTAAGGCGTTACATTTCATCAAAGATATATGACCTTATTTCAAATTTGAGACAGTTCTTCGTGCTATTGTCTCATCTGGTATTATCAGTTTCACTTCACATAGGTAAGGAGCAACCTTCCTTAGGATTTAAACCTATTTCCACAGCTAAGTGCAAGCTGGATACTCCTCGTTCAATAGAGAGGTACAATAGTTTTAAAAAATCTACTTAAAGTAAAGAAGGGTTCTAAACGCCTACTTCTCTTTAATAATCAATTCAAATATTTGTATCTAAAAGTAATCAACATCTATTCTTTTAGAAATCCTAAGTATAAAAAGTGTTATTTTGACCTCTTATCATTGAAGAAGCAATAATTATCCGAAAGAAAACGCATGTAACTCAAAGAAAATTATTCTTTGCCATTAAAATTATTAAAGTTGCACCTATGATGTTTAACATGAGGAAAACTACACAAGTGTCAACGGATATTGGAGAGACACCAAGAAAAAATAAAATTAGAAAACTTCTTGCCCCATAGTAACCAAATTTTGAACTTTTTACAAACTTCGGAGAGAATAAGTAAGCTGAGTGATTGATAATTAATGGAAGAAAACTAAGAAATGAATAATTATAACTTTAAAATTAAAATTTATGAATCCCGGAGTTGCACTCTGCAAACGAGTAAAGCATGAACAGCTGGAACTTTAGATAGAATGGTATAAGACAAGAGGAGACCGAGAGAGTTTTTGCAGAGAAAGATAAACCTCGTTACTCAAGAAAAGGTAGTTTAATCGCGAAGAACTTTGACTTCCACCTCTTAAGCAACATCTTATACATATATTCGCGGCTTTCCAAAGGGAAGCATTTCCGGCCACCGCCCTTTAGTTCTTCATTAGTAGACCACGAGGAAATATACTCTGCCGTGGTAAGTTTTTCCTCGCTCAGATTGGACCAGCTACATACATTCTTGCCGACCGCAGTCTATGAATTACGCAAGTGTCCTTGATTATTATATGCTTAACCGTTAACTGCCATCAGAACAAAAACTTTAGCGGTAAATGGCAATACTTTTTAATTCAATTTGTGCCTTATGGTTTTAGATATCCGGTTATGGTTCAACGAAATAATTCCCTTAGTCAATATGACACTGTTTCTATAATGAAGGGACTGAATCATACCAGAGATTTTATCGTAAAAGGGTAAATTATACTTTTAGCATGCCATTGTGCCTCTTCGCATAATTTGGCATAAGATAAAACCTAATATAAATATTCCAGACTTACCTTTAAATATTAAGGACAGTTGTGGGGTTTAGTATATGATTTTTATTTTTTTGGTGAAGCTCTACATTTAAGCTCTTCATCATTATACACAAGGTACCAATTAACTTATTTTCTACTAAAAGCTGAGTGCAAGGATATCACTTCGTCTTTAAAAAGGCTTTCATAAGAACTTTTTATACTGAATGAGAGCCCATAAAAGATGACATCACCATCAAATTTATGACCTGAAGAAGACTTAAAAACCTCTGAAGTGAAGAGTAAATTTTTATACGTTTCTGTTCCTATCAGTTAATATATGATCTATATCAATGAATAGAAGATCGATGGGTATGTATGGATTTTTTAATACTCAGTCCTGGACTTTTAAGCGTTCCTCCACACTCATCCAGAATCGATCGCTCCAACGTAGACATCACCAAGGCCCTCGAATCGAGGGATTAAGGCGTCACATTCTGTCAAGCTTCCTTATCCCTAGCGAAGGCATTTGCGGTCAAAGTCCCCGAGACTTTGACCGCACACCAACTCGGTGGGAAGCCGAGCGATTGCCCTGAGGTTTTTTTTATTTCCTCTTTCAATCTATAAATATACTTCAGCGTCCTATAGAAAAAAATCCTGCAATTTTACCCGCTCAAACACCAACCCCACACATTTTCTTAAAAACTGTGGTTAAATATGAGCTTAGACATCGATCAGCGTCCATGTGTATCAATCTGCATTTCCTTGGATGATCAAAAATTTTACTCCCTCTAAAAAAATAGAAAATAAGTTTCACATTTGGCTGCTCTACTTTAACCGAAGAATCGTCAACAACATGAGCTTTCCGCTATTCAAATTGGTTAGTGTTTTTGCGTTAAAATTTTTAACCATGGGTAGGACTGTATTGGATGTGTTTTCAAAGATAAGTTTCGCATAATGAACGCGTAGGCTGGATAATATGAATCTACAAGAAAAAACTCAGTCACATAAAATTAGTGTAAAGACAACCCTATCCCGCGCTCGACCTTTTGTTGACATAACCAGAGGGTTCTGTGGCCCCTCATTGCGGATACATAATCGAATAAATAATTCAACGTCCTTTGTAAGAATATGCTGAAGCTTATTTAGGACCATGAACCCCACACAATATTTGTTGATTGTCTAATGAGGTTTAAGCTACTTCTCGACTATTTTTCTAAATAAATTTAAAAAAATATTTATATACGTTTTTCTAAATATTGATCAGAGAAAAAACAATGTTGAATGCATGCTCAAATATAATTTTGAGATTTGTGAGGGTAATTAATCAATAAATGTCGCAGGCAACATTTAACAAACTAACTAAATTAATCAGGTATATATCAGGAACTTTCTTTGTGGATAATAATGGAAAAGCGGCTCCGTTTTTAAGACAAAAGGTGGAACACGCCAAATCAGCATTTTTCCTCTTATGCCTTCTCCTATTATGATACTCATATTCTTGTTCCTCTCAAACCAAAGGTTTTCTTTCCTCTCACTTCCTCCCTTACTCCCTCGAAGTTGACCGCCCACTCCTCTTCCTCCTCCCCTCCCCTCCCCACGCCCTTCCCAATCTGTCATTTTTCCGCCCGCATCCCGATCTCCTCTACCCTCTCTTTCGTGATGGATGACTCTGCGTCGCCCTCTCACCAATGTGTCAAAGAGATTTTGTACCTGAGAGGAGCGACTGAATGAGCTCATTTCACGCGAGCACAGAGGCGACTCGGGCCCAATACCTACCGCACCATCCATCACCACCCATGAAGCAGACGAGTCGCCACGCCGTAATCCCTTGATTAAGCCGTCTCCTCCCGCGGGGGAACATCCTTTCCTGTTTTATAAATATGAGAATGCAAAAATATACAAAGTCTTAATGCAAAAAGCCCAGGAAACATTGACATCATTCCGGAGAATAGCCTCCAGGCTAAAAATAGTCCACACCATTCTTCCGCTGCCAATCATTTATTCCCCCAATTATAAAAGTCACGCACAATTATAATTGGATTGATAAGATATTTTTTGTGTGATTGGATAAATGAAAATCGTCCTATAAACAACGGTACTCGAACTGTGTCGTAACAACATTCTCATGAGTTACAGGAATCTTCGGCCATAATACTTAGTATTAGTCAATATTTACTCGTTTCACAAAAATATTGATATACATTGTTTTGCAAAACCTGAACAAAAAACTTCTGGTGCAGTGCTTGTTCGTGCCCTGTATTACGGGCAGTAAGTGTTGCTTGTGCTCCCTGTTGTACCCACGTTACACCATGTTCGGTTATCCAAGCAACGAAAAATTTTCACCACTAAAAGTCATTCAGCGTTGAAAAATAAAAATGGAAAAGTTAAATTATAATTACCGATTCACTAAACCAGATTTACGCATGAGTGCATTAGATACTTCTAAGGATTGTGATAAAAATGGGAAACTCCGACATTTTAGCTTAAAAGCTCAAGATATTTTCAAGTATTTGAGTAAAATCCGTAATAATATTTCGTATAACTTTATACTATTACGCATGTCCTAAACATTTAAGACATATTTTCGTGTGCCTCTCATTAAGGAAAAACTCTAAAGGTTAGCGTTGAAATAGATCTATATATCTGGTTACATCAGCCTCAAGCACCATGTACAAAGGATAGAAAATTCCTCCTCGTTGACTGCTAGTTCCCCGGCTCAGAATATTTATCGCTCAAGTTTTCCACTATCCCGATGCTGAATTTATCGCATAGTTGATGTCCTACAGTGGTTTAAATGGACCACCTCTTTAAGATATATAAGACTGTGGTTCCTTGAAAGAAGTATTCAAGATTAATGTTCAAGGTCTCCAGGTTTGTCTAAAGAGCGGCAGATTTATTTTTTAGGATGTTTTTATTGTTTTACTACAATGTCAGAAGAGATAAGGACGGGATATAACGGCCCTTTTGACCTAATTTAAAAAAATTATGAGCATCCGATAACTTCACGTCGTCATAGAGAGGTGTTTCTTCGATTTTCCAAAACCTCGCGTAAATCCATCAATTCGTTAACATGAAATCCCGAGATTATCGGTATGCTCACTTAATTCTTTTGAGAGCAAGGTAAAGTTACGAGAGTGAAAATACGTTCTCTTTACCGTTAAATTATTGAAAATTGATAATTTTCGTCTCTTGCATAGTGCTTGGTGCTATTTTATGGCCATGTAAAGGAATTTACAAAGTATTAGCATTTAAGTGAATAACAAAAATTAGTGAGAGTTCATAAAGCTAAATATAATAATCTTTGCACGCAAGGTATATATGGAGATGGACCAGAAACAAGAAGTTTAATCTCATTAAATAAAAGAATCTGGCTAAGTGGTTTTTGCACAGAGGTTCATGGTATAGAAAGCAACTTGCCTTATTCCATCCATAAATTGTACAGTAATCACAAAGCCAAATATTCAACAAACGTTGTATCGTATCGTTCTCTGATTCCGTATGCCTATGATAGTAATAATAGAATCTGTAGAAAATATGTAGATTAATATTTAAACACATCCTAATGAAGGCACTCTACAATTAGTTTTATGTAATAGTTATCGATTGATGGAATATGAAGAATGTTAGCACAAAACTATGACCTTTCTCTGTAACCGTATAAGATTTATTGTTGACCACAAGCTACTCAGAACAACTAACTCCTGTTAGTAATGAAATATATGCTCATAATTTCCAAAATCATACTAATAGATTTTTAACATTCATAGTGTCCTCATTGGTGCTTCCAACATTATGGAAGCATTTTCAGTTTTTCACAAGTTGTCTACTCTCCACGTGAGGGTAGGTTTTCCGTGTATAACAGCAAACACTTTTAAAAAGGGAGTAATAATATCTTGCCCGATCCTAGATCACTTTGTCCTATTTCAATCACACTCACTAAACATAAGGTAATTTCTATTACGGCAATTATTTAACATTGGGGTTATTTGAAGAGTCCTGGAGATATAACTTATAAATTTTGCGTCATTTATTGCAGGACTAGAGAATACGTTGCAATTAGGAACTTCCACACTTATTGTTTAATAGTTTTAATTTAAAAATTTAAAATTTAACTAAAGCAACGATTAACTGTAAAATAATGACTGGTCATACTCCTGATTTTGGATTCCACGAAATATTAACTTCAAAGGCAATGGGCCATAATTTTAAGCCCATGGATTTTGAGATAGTAAATGAGAGGGCTATTCACATTTCACTGTCTTTCTTTCGTGCAAAGCCAGGAATAACTTATAACAATTGTATCGACTTCTAAAATGTAAACCAATCAAATTTGTGAGCTAGCAAGATAAATATTACCTTACTTTGATTTATTTGAAGTATAATACCCAGAGGAGCTAGAGTAAAAGCCAGGGGCCTCGAGGGAAAAACCTCATTCTAAAGCTGCAGCAGACCAAAATATTCTGGGGCGTATTCGAGGCTCTGAATTATGCGTGCGCTTTCTTTATAGCTTTTATCAATTGATCTTGTGTAAAAGCGTTGTATTCATTCCTAAAATTCTGAAATGTGCTTTAAGTTGCTCGTTTAGTTGACAGTGTGCGTCCTTAGGACATTAATGGTGAGAATTGTCCGTCTAGCACGCTTTGCGTTTTGCAAAACAATAGCCACCAGGCGAGAGAAGGAACCGTGATCGCATCCCCAGTTATGGACCTGAAATTCTGGTATTACTGACGGATGATCGTCTTCTACCATTTAAATTGCTTTTTAAATTAAAATAATAAGTGAAGAGGGAAATAATGGGAAGGTTCTTAGTTAGAAAATTTTGAAAAAAACACGCTATTTTTATTATAAATATAGTTTTATTTGTTTGTAGTATGCATACAATTTTATTTTCACCTATGTGTAGGCCATTTAAGGCATGCTAAAATAATTTCACAGAAAATCTAATTAACATCGCACATCAAAATAGTTTAACATTTTTATATCTTTCGCCCACGTTGCAGGTACCCTCCAATGTAGCATGAATTTCTTCCTTTTCGAATAGCCACTGCAGAAATTTACATCTTTTTGCGGGTTTAATTACAGAACTTCATCTTTACAACAATACTTATGATGTCATTGTGATTCACAATTACATGTTTCACAGATATGCCTTCAGCTATCTTTCTCAGTCTGAAGCTCATATTCTACGAGCTGTTTTCTCCTTCAGTGTCGCCTCTACACGATTTTCCCCATGCATTCTCAGACTCAAGAATGCAATAATTTTTATCTCTCTGTCTTCATCTATATTTCTACATCACATCGACATGCATATTAAAACTCTCTTCAGTGCAAAATATGAAGCCATATTTACGGGAAATATCAAAGATTTTAATCCTGATGTCATACATTATTATTGGCATTTCTCTTCGCATTTTCCAGTTAGTGTCAGCTTTAACACCGAGTAGAGTAACCTATGTTTCTCATAACGAGAGACATTCGTACTCATTTCTGAGTCTCGAAAAATTTACACGGGTATTCACCACCCCTAATCGACTACAAATGTATCCTCTTGGCAACGCAAAGAGCAGAGTCGAATTGACATTCCTTCTCCCCCAGCCCACTTTTACATTTCCAATTCACTTCTCTAAAAGTGGCAGCGTAAACAAATGTGTATGGAAAAATATATATCAGGCTTATTTAAATCTGGAAGTCAATCCTTACATAGTATAACCACGGTTGTGGCTCCTTTGGCAGAAATCTCAACTAATCTAATGGTAGAGGGGCCACGATTACCTCAACCTTACCTTCAAGATCGTCACCTATTTTTTCGCTCGCAACGCCAGAAATATTCTTTAAATTACTTCCGTCATTTTATCAGACTACGGTCTTAGTCCATCTGTGAGTCCTTTACATTCACATTTAACAACACAATCCAGCCACTTTTCCAAACCCCATCGTGTGCGCCCCCGTCTTCACTGCTGTCTCGTCTCAATGTCTCATTTCCTTCGTGCTGTTCCAGCCTCACATCTTCCCCTCGTGGTAAATTTTCCCCATTTCCTCTTCATTTGATCCGTCCTCTCTTGGTTCTTTTGCGTTTGCCACCTTATTTTCACTAACTTTCTTAATCACCGATTCCTCTTCCATTCGCTTTATTGAATCCTCCCCTAAAATCTCCGCCGATGTGATTTCTTCCAATCTTCTCATCACTTCCTTATCCTTTTTTTCCTCTCCCAGTATTCCTCCTATTTTTTCCTGTGTCTCTTTTGACATCTGAACGTTTCCATACTCCCCCAACTCATAAGCGTAATTGGGCACTTGTCCCTCACCTAAGCAGTTCTCTTCTTTTCTCTTAACACTGCCTGAAATTTTCCTATTTTCCTCTTCTGCATTGGTCTCTCCCTTGTTCATAGTTCCATTAGAAGCGTCTGTGACTTCCGTTGCCTCTCTTGTCTGACTTGGGTGCTGATCCAATGAATTTTTTTCTGCGTTCCAAATGATTGGTTTTATTTTCATATCTCCTTCTTCAGAAACAAGTTGCTCACCCTCACCATTTTTATGCATATCCTTTCCTTTTTCCACCTGTTTCTGTCCATTAGCGACTGTTTCATTGGCGAGAATTTTCACTCTTTCTTCCACTATCCTGACTTTCACTCCTGCATTATCTCCATTCGAAACTGTCTTTCTAAGGTTCCTCTCGAATTTCTCGACAACGTCGCCGCCATTTTCTTTGCCCGCATGGTTCTCTCCATTCTTCGAATGTTCATCTTTAGCCCGCACTCTTTGGTCTGACTCCTTTGTCTCTTGATCCTGCCAAGCTCTCTCTATTTTGTTTTCTACTTCTTCTGCAGAGGTAATCGTTATTCTTTGTCTCTCTTCCCTTTCCTCCAGTCCTTCTTTAATATCATCCGCTCTTTTGGAAATCTCACCCTGCGATCCCTTCCAAAAGTCTAACGAGTCCTGCCTCCCGCCTTTCTCGTTGAATCCTTTTCTAACCTCCGCCTTAGCGTCTCTTCCTCGTATTCCTCCTTCCTCCCCCTTCCGTTGCTTTTCCTTCTCCTCTACTAATTCTTCCTTTTCCACTTCCACTATGTTACCTTGCAACGCCCCCGTGACTTCTCCCTTCCCTTCAATTCCCTCCGTCCGCCTTAATTCACCAGATACACTCTCCCCAGCGTGGCCAGCCTCCATTTCCCAATCCTTCTCTTTACCTCCCGAGAGTGATTCGTCTCTCAGTTCTCCCTCCGTATCATCTGCATACATCTCTCGGCTCCCCTTAACATCCACCCGATCCATTCCCTCATTCAATTCTCTGACTTTCATCTGCAAATCTCTTTCCTCTCCCTTCCAGGGAGCATCTTTCTCTTCTTTCTCCCTATTTATTCCTTCATCGATCTTAAAGTCTCTCCGAGCAACTTCTCTCTTCTCTCCTCCAATTCTCTCTCTTCCTTCTCCAACTATCTCAACTCTTATCTCCGTCCCTGACTCATCTCCTTCAACCCTTTGTAATTCCCTCTTGGAAAAATCCCAATCTTCCTCCTTAATCCCCGCATTCTCCATCTTGACATCTGTTCTTGCGTTAGCCCTTCTTTCTCTCCCTTCCTGCTCAGTCTCATTCTTCACCGCACCTTCCACATATTCTCCTTTCTCAGCTTCATCAACCAATACCTCTCCTGTTAAGTCTCCCGCAGACTCCCCTCCTAATCTCAGACCTTCTTCTTCAGAAGATTGCCTTTCATTCTCTGCTCTGCTACTTTCCAGTACATTCTTTTCCTCTTCTCTCTGCACCTTATTTCTTTTGCTTTCATCCGTTTCCTCTTCATTTTCTAGCAACGTTCCCCATTCCTCTCTGTACTGCTTTACGTCACACTCATCCTCCATCGTATCAACTGTGAAATCACATTCTTTTTCACTTTGCTTACCATCTTCATTTTCTTCGACATTATTTATTTCGTGTTTTTTACTGCAATCTTCTTCTCTACACAGTTGGTATTCCTCTCTCGTCTCCAGAGGGGCTGCAGTAGTTAAATCTTCTTCCTGAGATGCACCTTGACCTTCGGTATTCTTTTCAAGATGTGGATCGTTAACGTATGCACTATTTTCTTCCTCAAGAGTTACATATTCTACACTTGTTTCCTTACCTTTAACCCCATTTCTCATCTCATCTATGCCAATCTCCAAACTGATTATTGTCAGTTTCTCGTTAACTTTCATTCCGCCACTAACTATTTCTCTAGCATCTGTTTTGTTTAACAAGACTGCTTCAGATTCCGAAACATACTGAACCTTATATTCACTCCCATTCCTTAGCATGACAACTGGACCAAAGTAATCTGCTTCCTTTCCCGTTTCTCTCTGATTGTCATCAGAAGCAACTTCCTCAGAACCCTTCACTTCAATTCCAGTATCTATTAACTTTACGACGAGCACTGATTCTTGTTTCTTCTCCGGCTTTCCTTCCGGTGTGTGAGCCTTTTCTACTTCATTTACTATTTCGTTATCATTTTCAAATATTAATTCCTTGTCTTTGCTGTCGTCGCCGTCTTTTTTCCTACTACCGCTTTTGTCTTTTGCAAACTTTGCTGTTCCACCCTCCATTTTTTCAACCTTTATTTCCTCATCAGATTCATAACTGTAAACCACCGCATCCTCTGCATGCAGCTCTTCCGCCTCTACCCCCTCTTTTGATCCCACCTCCCTTTCCTCCGTCACGCTCACTTTTTCATCGCCCTCCTCAGGAATCTCTCCCTCATTCGCGACAACCCGCTTTACTCCCTCTGTCTGCACGATCTTTTCCGCTTCCGCAGTATCCAAATCGCGACCGTCTCTCTCCTCTTCCAATTCCTCTTCTCCATCTTCCGTTTCCAAGCCTCCTTCCGTATCTCCTACATTTTCGCTTTCTTCCATGTGTTTCACAATTCCACACTTCTCACCGTCACCCTCTCTATCTTCTCCTATCTCTCCTTTGTCGTCGACCAACACACTGACTACACCTGAAGAGGTTTCCACCGGCCTTTCCTCCGCAAATTCTTCTTCCCTCCGCTCATCAGATTTTTTTAGTCCAAATACGTTGGTTGTCTCATTATTCTCTTCACTATATGAATTCTGCTGTTCATTTCCTCCACCCATAGTTAATTCATCATCCCATGCGCGTTGCTGTTCGTGCTCATGCATTTCCTCTCCACTGTGACTAAAATTTTCTCTTTGATTTTGTTCACCTTTGTCCACAAAATCCTCGTCTTCAACTTCCTGTTTTATTTTACCTTCATATTCGACACTCATGTATTCTTTATTTTCGTTACCATTTGTTTTTAACTCGTTTTGTTTTTCCTGGCCCATTCCACGCTGAAATTCCTTATCTATATCAATGTCTAAATCTTTCATTTCCGTATTCCATGTTTCAACAGTATCCCCGTCGTAGTTTTCGTCATGTCCTCCGTATTCTTCCACCTTTAGCCCTGAAATAATTTCTTCATAATCATATTCATTTTCTTCTGCACTACAATCACGATCCCGGGTTCCTAAACCTCTTACCCCATCTTGCTCTTCTGATTCTTTTTCTTCATTTTCGTGAGAAGTACAATCGTCATGTTCTTCATTGTTTCGTTCCGAATCCATCCAATCAATTTCCTCCCCGTTCTTGTTTTCCTTTCCTAAAAAATCTTTTTCGTCTCCGTTTAAATAATCCACGTCATTTAATTCAATCAGTTCGCGTTCTAAGATGCCACTCATTACTTCGTTGTTCACCAAGTCCTTCTCTTCCATTATTTCCTTTACTGATTTATCATGAAATTTACTGCCCCACTGGTGCGCCACTTCATTGCTCTTATCTTCGTGTATGTCGTTTTTAACATTCCAAGGCCGAAACTCACTTTCTTCACTGTCGTCCTCCTCCATTTCAACTTCCTTCTCTAAGAAATACGCCGCCCCGTTCATTTCTCCACCATCCGCCGTTTTAACTTCAATTCCTTCCCCGTCATTATAATGCTTTCCCGCCGCCGCATCACTTATACCCTGGGAGAGCGCGTCCTCCGATCCTTCCGGAACCTCATCTTCCCTCTCCCGTGAAAACTCTCGGTCGACTCCTAAAAATTGTGCGACCTCCGCCGGCGTCTCCTCGTCCGCCATCACCTCGCAGGAGCCCGCGAGGCTACCTGCTCCTTCCCCTTCACATACCACACCCTCCTCTGCCTCCCACACAGCGCGGCAAGGTTCTGCTTCTGTCTCCTCCCACACCCCATTCCACACAATCGGGACCGTACCTTCGCCGCATCCCCCTCGCTTCCTTTCACGTTCGCCGCCTGCGCCCATCCCCCCTTTCACTGCCTCTAAGGCACCCATTCTCGGTCCTCTCCCAAGAATATCACCCTCCTCCAACATTGCACCACCGCCCCTTGCGCCGTCATTCCCTACCCCAGGCAAAACTGACATTAGTTCCTCTTCAAGGTCCTCCTCAGGCTGAAAAAAGTCTTCACCCTCTGTCTCATCCTCGCGCTCCACTCCTTCCTCGTTAAAATCAATCGCTCCCCGGTTCCCTACACCCCATTCGTACCGCCCCCCTTCATCTATATAATTTACGACATCATTACCTTCTACTTTCAATTCTCTTTGGCCATAACTCCGAATTCCCTCAATAAATTTTGTTAGCCTCCCTCCATCCTCCACCTTTTCCATCTTTTCCCATTCTTTTTCCTCTTCTTTTTTTTTCTTTTTCGAAGGACTAGAGCTCTCTTCTCGCATCCTCAATATGCAATTCTCAAGATCACGTTCAACGTCCTCGTCTAACTCTTCTTCTTCAAGGTATCTCCCCTCATCTATCAATCTTATAACTACTTCCAAAACTCCATCAATAACTTTCGATAGGCCTTCCAAAATATTCAATATAAGCTGATCCATGTTCAATCTCTTTAATTCTTTGTCTCCTAGGCTGTCATCGTAGCTTCCTCCAATATCTCCCTCGACTACATCGTCCACTTCAACGCCATGGCTTTCAAAATGGCACTCGCCTGCTCCAGCGCTATTTTCGCCAATCCCCAGCCAGATCTCTCCCGCGTAGCATCCTACCGATCCATTAAGAGCCCAAGTTCCTTCGTCAAACTCCTCGTCTTCTTCCTCTTCAATCCACGAATCCCACGCTTCCTCTTGCACCCCTTTGCTGGCCCACGCACCGTCTCCGTCGCAGCCCAGCCACCTGGCTTGTTTCCCGCCCATGTTCTCCAAAAGGTCCGCCTCCGTATCGTCACAACCCCTCGGACCACTTCGCCACGCTGATCTGCTAATCTTCTCCGCTTCCCACAGTTCCCCATTCCCGTATTCACCCCCCCACTCTTCAGTCTTGCCGAGTAATCTCCTGCCCACCTCACAGTCATCCCCTTCTGCCGAATTTATTTCGCACTGGGCATCTTCCGGTTTCCCATTATAGTCCCGCTGCCCCCACTCACCTACACTTTCATCTCCATCCAACTCTAGATCCTCCTCTCCTCTTAACCTTCCTTCTCCCGCCACCAGCGGTCCATTACTATCCCTTCCCCCAACGATCCCCAGGCCTGTTCTCCCTCGGTCCCTCAATAATTTCTCCCCGTCCGGGTGTGTCTCTTGCTCCAAGTGATCACCTGCTAATTCCTCTCCTTCCTCCTCCGTCTCATCCTCTTCTACTTCTCCCTCCTCCTCTCCCCATTCATATTCATCATCTTCTTCCTCGTCCCATTCTTCTGTCTCCTCCTCTTCTACAATCTCTCCTTCCTCCTCGCCATCCTCTCCAGGGTCAAAATTTTCTCCTCCTTCATCTCCCGCTTCGTCCTCTGTTATGGACAAAATAGTTTCAAAACATCACCAGAGGTAATCAAGATTGTTTTTATGATTTGATGCTCGTTAATTTCCGTCGTTAAAAGACACATTAGGCCATTTTTACTATGTTAGTTTCGAGATTGAAAATTGCATTTTTACGCAATTCAGCAACGTATTCCAAAAAGGCACCCTATCAATTTTTCAAGTAAGCTCTTATTCTTTCCGTCCAAAGTGACTATTTTATTGTATTCTGTCTGCAAACTTTGAAATGCTACCTATGGCTCTTTGCATCAAATAATACCATAGCGTAGTTTTAAATTTTAACGTACAGTTACTTTAAAAAAGGATATCGTTCTAAAACATGTAGCTCACGTTTCCATGAAAGAATCATATTTAAGTATGATGAAAGGGTGGCTGCAGTACGTTACTCATCAACTATTGATCTTAAAATATGTTATGGAGCACCATTTTAAATAAAAATAATATTTTATTTGGTGGTTAATAAACTTTTAGTATATTTAACGTACTCATGAGCCACTAGACAGAACTTTTAAATTGTGTTTCATATGGCATATCTGCTGGGATTCAAGCTGAGTCTATATTTTACGCAACACTACTTATGGATTTTTAAACAGGTTTATATGCTGGCGCATGTTTAAAATGTTGCTGATTTCTAGGCTCCTAAGACAAAAAAGCTGTGATTACAAGGACGCATAATTACTCAATTAAAATATTGTAAGCGAATGGCAATTCTAATTATAAGCGGATACGCTAGTATAAAAATAAGGGAATGGGATAGGAGAACTAGTAAATTAATACAAATTCTAGGTAAAACAATAGCCCAACCCGAGAAATCTATTTATACTATTGATTGGATATTATCTTGTAAACAATGATTTCCATTCAAGTTAGCATTGCTCACATTCCAAGTGTTAAATTGAAATTGCTAAATTTACCCTTTGATTGTTGTCCATTTTCTGCTAGATTGCATCCATTTTTACTCATTATATTAAGCACACAAATCTTGGAATAAATATATATGAATTGTAATAGAATCCTTAGTAAAAATACTATATTGAACAAGGGTCGTAATGCGCTCATTTTTAAATATTTCCAGAATGGTTTTAGAAGAAACAGCAAACTAAGTAATCGACCTTAGTTTTGGTGGCTAAGATTTAAATGGGTTAAAGAAGAAAATTAGTTTCTGGTTAGAGAGCATATTAGTAGATACGGACGCCAAGTTATTGGAAGTACTATCACCATGTCACTACTCTCAAAATTATAACATGTTATTTTGGAGAGAACGAAATAATATCAGAAATTAGAGTAAAATGTTTATTCATGAAAACATAATTACGTATACGATTTCTAATTCATTTGAAACACCTTATGAGACCAATTATATTTCATACCACGGCAATGGAGGAATGGTATGCTGACCGGAAGAAGGGTACAAAAAGTATAATATTTCTCTTCGCAGCAATTATTAGAGCATGAATTCTTTGTCTTACCTCGAATTATTATTGAAGTGTATTCAAATAATTTGGGCATATCAATACGCATGTAGAGCTATTCTAGGAGGAAATTTGGCCAGGGTAAATGAAACTGCTGCTTTAAGACGTGACAATTTGGTCATAGATAAGCCGTATATTTCACTGTAAGTATAGTATATGTATTTATCGAGTGCACATCAGTCTCCTCAGAACGAAACTTTTATAGTAGACTTTTAAGTGAGGATGATCAGGCCGTATTGATGTAATATCTTAATAGCTTCCTGGGGTATGCCAACGGCGTCGCGAGTTGTTTGACTAGCAGCAGGGGATGGAGAATTTTACGCTGGAAAGGCCAAGTTCTGAGTCAAAACTCATTCTCTTACAAAAAATGAGGTATCAATTCCTCGCATAAAGGTACTCTTAATACTCGTAAATTTTTCAGTCCAATAAACAAACCCTCAGTGTAATGCATTGAAATTCCATTTGGACTGTGATTTTTCTCAACGTGTTTAGAATGCGTTGAACAAGTCATCATTAGCCTCACTCAATAGAATGAATTTTTCTGACAATCCTGCTTTCTCTGCACTACTAACCACTACCTACTTATAATACACGGTTTTAGGGGTAACTTTTATTCATTCAAACTCAGAGCTAAAGATATGTTAACATGAAAAGAGGAATAAATTGAATTACATAACGTAATTGTGCGTATGTTTAGCACTAGAGCATTTTTTTATTCTTGTGTTAGCATTCAATTCTGCTCAACGCATTTTAAAGGTATTTTCGCAAGTCATAGTCCAAGAGGTTATTTCAGTGTATTAACCTGCGAGGTTTTTTACAGAATTGAATTATCTTCCCACCGTGAGTAGCCAAATAGCTGGCTCACTTACATCTGGGAGTTTTATTCCCTAGTCATTTACACCCAAATGATTTTTAAGGCACTGTTATATCATTTCAATTATTTTAATTGCTCATAAATGAAGTCTAGTCATACCAATGTAGTTTTATAAGCATCTAGCAAAGGAAAAGGTATATGCCGGACGTTTCCGTAAACTAAAGATTTTAAGGTGGGATAAGCTTTCTCCAGAGAAACATCAGCAGAACGATACCTTCCACAGTAAATATGATAGCAGTTAAGTTCTCTTGATAGAAAATGCATTAAAAATCTATTGTCGCAATATATTCAAGAATATGAAGAACATTCAATTCATAAAATGAAGAAAGTAAAGGTGAAAGTAATATTTCGAGGAGCATGAAAAATTTTCTAGGGCTGAGTAAAAATCTTTCCAAACCCAAAAGCAAATTGAATAAGTTATTAAGCGGCAGGAGGGCTGTACAAATATTTTAAAATAATTGGAAGATCTGAGACATTCCCGGTTAATAAATTCAACGTAGGTTTTTTGAGCTCATGCCGGGTCAGGTTGTCACATTTTTATCATCTTACTTAGCCATTATCTCTTGATTATGAAAACTCTTACTACGATGCCAGAGTTATGTATTCAACGGCTAATCCCTGGAAACCTAATTCAGTATGAAACTTCATCAACCTATACGGTTGATGAAGTAGTAGTAGCAGTAGTTATTGGTCAGTATTGCTATTTGATATACTGCTTACATCTCATCTTTAACTACTTGCTAAGGAACGCTAGACAATAGAAAACATAATTTTATCTTGAATTTTGGGGTTTGAATTGAAATAAAACCTGATGATAATCTGAAATGTAGCAAAAAATTCAGCCAAAAGATAAGAGATCATAACATCTGTTATTGATGTTTTAACTAGGTTTATCCATCGATAGTGTAGCTAGTTCGTTGGTTTATTTCCTAAGGCCCCCACTCATATCTGTCAACTTGTTCTAAGAGTACATAACTTGTTAAAAGCAGAACTCATGCAGGTGCAGGTATTTCTGTTCATTTATGTGGTTGCAAACTAAATCCATACAAATAATTTGTCAAGCGTTGCAGAAATACCCACATCGCAAAGAATGTGGATAACATGTTACATACTGATAAGTATGTGAATAATTATTTCCTAGCACTTCATTTATGCAGTGAGCGGCCAAATCTGGTGCCAAGACTTAGATTATTAGCACTGAACTTAACTACTTACTGTATCATCCTATAACGAGACTTTAATTTTTCATGTTTCCCTCCGTATCATTCTTCAAACCTAACAATGGTATATAGAATACAAAATAGCATTGATATAAATCTAATTTGGAAAAAATCTATGATAGCGTTAATCTTCAACCTGATTCAAGAATTTGAAACAAACACGAAAATTAAGGGAAGATTTTTATCAGCACAATTTTAATCGAGCACACTAAATAATATATTTACCAAGCAATCTAAGATATCGTAGATGAACCATATTTTTTAATATTTGGAGAATCAACAATTAAATTTGAGCAGTTTAAGACAAATAAGTGGTATATTGTTTTACTACTTCCTAAAATAAAATTGAAAGTGAAATATGACGTGTGACAAGTACTGTTTGTTGGGATGCTTGTTGGGGAAAAGTTCCTCGCGATATGAGAACGATGGTGAGAGAAGGTAAAAAGCAGAATGATGATTTTCCAAAGCAGTAAAAAGCGTTAAAATTTTAAAAGTACGATGACTATACATCATGGACGAGTGAATAATATCAACAGATGAAGAAAACCTGAATTATCCAGAACAGATCATGGGTGAGTGGATTTCCCACCATTTAATTTTCAGGAGTCAGAGAAAAAATGGACTGTGAATAATTTTATCTGTTTCGAGAAAAGAATCAACAGCAGAGTAAAATACATTTCAATTAACGCAGCTTTTACAGAATATTAAGAGCAATGAAAATTTCGGGTTATTTTCGTCCCGAAAATAACGGCTAGAAGGTTAAATAAATGCGATAGAAATGCAACATTACACTTAGCAATGAGAATGACGTCTCGGGCTATTTTCGTAAAATGAGCTCCATTGATTCTCCTCCGAAGGCCCCCATTTGATTTTTCAACAGGCTAAATGAAATAATTGCTGTATTCTAAAGATAGCTTTCTAATTTTAGAATTTCTCAAGCTCTTAAAAGAAAAATTTGCTAAAAATATTACGGAAAGAAAACAAGCTGCTGTAAAATACAGAGAATGCCAAGGAACAAAGAGAAAGTTTTACCTTAGTGATGAGCATTTTTTAAGAAGATGTATACATGGGTGACTCCGAGACACATTTAGAAAAGCCAACGCAAGGGAGGATGGGAACTAAGATGAGTGGATAGGTGGAAGAGAAAAATCAAATCAGTCCAAGAAACAAGAGCCCCGGTATGTAACAAAAAGAGATGGAGAGAGTGATGGCATCTGATGAGGTGAGAGATGTGGATGGTGAGATACGCAAATTAGGAGCAATATGTCGAAATAACAGCAAAGAGGTGAGAGTAGCAAATCAAGAGGAGAGCTGCGCATGGGGTTGGCGAAAGGCGATGAACGTTCCCTCTTGGAAGACTTTCGGGACAACGGGAGGAGAGTGGTAATAAGCAGTTGATGGGAGCAGAGGTTGGATGAGGAAATGGGAAAATATAGTGCCTCTTGAAACATGAAGGTGGAGAAGACATCTCGGCTCGTTAGCTTGAGCTTTGATAGCAGGCCAATAAACTCTCATCCCTCATTAAAAGGCTCCATTGTCACCACTCAGTCCCCACGTTCATCGCACTGTCTCTCATTCTCCTCGCCCTCCTCCTTCTCCCCACTCTCCACCCCTCACCATTCTTGTCCTCCGAGCTACGTGAACTCCCTCTTCTATTCTCAACTTTTGCTCCCATAAAATTCCTCCTCATTCCTCAACTCCTTACGTTTTGTCGTTTCCCCGTTCCGCAATAAACAAGAGCTAAATGAAATTAATGAGACGAACATGCAGACACGAATGTTCGTCATATAAAGCAATGAAGCTGGATAAAACACTGCTGAATAACGCGAGTGTGCGATTGTGCGTTAAAAATATGGGGTGCAAATATGAGACTGAAAAGCAGGTCGCAAGGCCACCTTTGTTTTTTAAATCAGTCTATTTGTTTTGGATGTCCCAATTCAGAAAACTTTAGGTAAATAAAAACGGTAGGCTCGAGTTCTAACTCGAGTACTGGAGTATTTAGGGAATAAATGAAAAATTTATCCAGACGCTGGTTTTGAGAACAAATTGAACTGGTTTTGTTGATGACAGAATAATGCAGGAGTGTTTGTTATTCAGCTGGTCAAGAACATTGATGTGCAGTAAATCCGATTAGG
This sequence comes from Ceriagrion tenellum, assembly GCA_963169105.1. NCBI lineage: Eukaryota > Metazoa > Arthropoda > Insecta > Odonata > Coenagrionidae > Ceriagrion > Ceriagrion tenellum. Next base: position 147,236,960 of record OY720633.1, on the reverse strand, counting down.
AATTTAACCATTAAAAAATTGCGATATAAGAATTTTTTATTTGAGTTAGAGAAGAATCGCTCTTTTTTTCTATCATTCGTGAGAAAAACAATTTTGTTTAAGATATCCTATTGGTATCAATTAGAAATCTTTAAAAGTACATTAAGAAATTTATTTGGTTTGCTATTTAAATAAACCCTTAAGTAACTTCGAGAAAACGTGAAACTACGAAGTCATTCGTAGATTTTCTGGGCATTTGCAGTCTTTATTATCTCCACTTTGATTCACATCTATGTAACAAGAAAAATTATTTACATTGCGAAATTATAGCCGCACAGTAATCAAATTGCGAGGTCATAGTGTTTTTAATTTACCCTCGCCTTCCCTACCCTCATAAGGGAAATCTGGGGCAACGATATTCATATATTAAAGGAAGTTCGTGATTCATTATACATAAAAGATAGAAACTGCAGAATTTATATTAATAAAAAGAAGATAACCTTAAAGTGTCAGGCGAAAACGGGAAGTTAGTAAAAAATTGATATCATCACAACAAATATATGTTAATTTTCACACCAAGTTAACCTAATCGATCCAGCATTTGGCAGGCATTTGCCATGAACAGGAATGTGATGTGAAACGAAATTTACCTTCATCAAGGAGAAACCTCGGGAAAGGCAAATGTTTAGGCAAAAGTATGGAAGTATAATGGAAAAATTTTGGTTAGCATAAGTTATTTTCAAGGACATGCAAATGGCAAGTTTTTTCCGAAAGTTAGGATGATTATAGAAGCTTAGTGTGAGACTTACCAAGTATTTTTGAGAAATTTCGTCAAAAGTTAACTGATATTCGACAAAAAAATAAAAGGCCTAAAAATTATACGTCGTCCAAATATGAAATTATCAATTGAACTATACTTTTTTACCACATCAAATGCTTGGCCTTGAGTAAATCTCAAATGAAGTACTTCAATTGGATTCGGAAGGCATATGTCGTTTTGTATCGTCTTAAGAGTTAACCAACCATGATCGGATGAAAGATGCAAATTTCCATGGGTGATGACCCCAAAAGTGAAAACCAATTAGAGTAGGTAATTGAATCACAGAAAACTTTCTGCCGCCGAGTTTAGAGACAGTATGAGAGAAATTTTAAATAGAGGAATTTCAAAGGACATATTGCACAAACGACGAATCCGAAGTGACGATCTGATAATGAATATATATATTTCTCATGGTTGATGAACAAGGCATCATTACTTCGTTCACGTTTACCACCTAGCAGAGTCAGTGCAATGATTTTTTGTCCTATAATAAATGGTTTCTACAACTTAGAGGTTAAAAATAAACCAAGGAATGAGAGGTGATAGTAAAACTTTAAATTCCTGAAATAATTACCTAATAAACACGACTAATACATACTCTTTTCTTCATAGCTCCATAAATTGCAATTTTGACCGTGAATTGGAATTTTGAGGCATAACAACGTTACACTTTCCCTAAAAATTAAATCACTGATCCTTGAAATCCATCAGAGTAAAATGATTCAATTATTTTTTCAAGAAGAAACTTCGTAAATATATGATTTATCTCATTAATTTACGTAGTACGAAGGTGCCGTCAGAGAGGATATGTGTTATTATTTTTTTCCATTCTAAGTTAGTTGGATGGAAGCATATTCGGGGAAAAATCTATTCACATAATCATTGAGGTGAAAGACATGAAGTAAATGAGAAAGGTGGGTTAATTGGCTATTACTAACGATACTCTGGAGGAATATAACCTCAATAAATTAAAATAGATACTTCAGAATCTCCATAACTAACCCTTTTTATCAAGAAAACGCCGAATGTGTTTCCGATTCAGTGTCACTAACTTCTTCATCCAAGGGTGGACAAATACCTCCTCTTTTTGAAGAGCAATTGCTTTCTAAAAAATATATTAAAGAAGAACTCAAGAGTAAAATAAAAGCTTGTTTTATAAACATGTGAGCATTAGCTACTTCTACTAACCCAATCTAACCCACAGAACCGACAAGAGAAGAGAAATACATATTTTATAAGTAACAAGTATATCATTAAAATAAATGGCAAGTTACTAAGCGTACGGTATCAAATTTTCAATGCAAGGGAATTAATATCAACCAATCTACAGAAAGGATACATCTCGCACTTGCTCAATCACTAACAACAAATCGGAAAACAATACGACGTCATGCTGCAAAATCAAATGGTACAAGCTACTCAAGGTTATATATTAAATAACAGCACATTAAAGATGTGTATAATACTCACTTTAATGTTCTAGGCTTGAAGTGAAGTGAATATTGGTTCTCTTGTGAGTGTTGAAACCCTCTTTACAGATATGAGTTCGCCTAAATTCAGAGACCTGTTGATAAAATATTGCCGGCCTCGGTGGCGGCGGGGTAAAGTCCTCGCCTCCTAAACCGAAGGTCGCCGGTTTGAGTCCCGCCTGGGTAGGATACATACACCTCCCTGGGCACGGTTGTGTGTGTTCCTTAATATATTATATATCTAGTAATTGGCTCCGGCTTTTAGATATAAAGAAATTATTATTATTATCTTACCAAGGACTGCAAACCTAACGTGGAGGAAGGGTTTGTATGCTCCAATGACTGACTCCCAGAGCTGATCTGGCGGGAACAATGCTCCTTTAAAGGTGTCTGACCTTTGTGAGGCGGCCTCTCACGTGATGGTCTCACGTAAAAATACCACTGAAAACCGACAGAAACCCTATGAACAATTTATATATGAAAATGAATCGAGACAACTACGGGGCTCGGCTCATTGGGGTGTCTTGCCCAGCAGCAAAGGGCTGTCATGACACGAAATCCTTGCACGGAAGTCGAGGAAAAAGCAAAGAAATAGATGATGCCAAAGGGGAACTGAACAATCAGAATAGGCACGAGAAATGTTAGGACTATGCTAATACCGGATAATTCAGAAAAAATAAAGAAGGAAATGGAGTGTATATATCATAGGTTTAAGCGAAGGAACTGGGATTATTGGAGCGATGACTATGCAGTGATACTTAGCGGAGGGGATAAAATCCAACATGGAGTTGCATTCATAATAATCAGGAAAAAAACTTGGATAAAAAACTTGATATGGTGAACAGGTGAGTGACAGAAAAATTGTCACTTAGCTAAAAGCAGATCCAAAGAACCGAGTTTATATCCAAGTTGAAATGCCACCTCAAATCATGGAGTGGAAGGGTCAAGATGAAGTATCCGATCAACTAGAGGAAGTAATTGATACAATACCTGGAAGTAAGCAGTTGGAAACAATGGTGGATTGAAACGCGAAGATGGGTGATGGAACACATGGGTGGGAGGTGGACGATTAAGGATTAGGAAGGAGAAATGACTGCGGCGAGATAACTCTAGAGTTTTACTGGAGAAATAATCTATTAATCACAAGTGCATGGCTAAAAATCACCTTTAATGCATGAAGAAAACCAGGAGACCCAGACAGGTTTCGTATAGATCATGGAACGGTGAGGCATAGATTCAGGAATAGAGCTTATAACTCACATACCTATCAAGGGGATGACGAAGACAAAGATCACAACTTATTGGTGATGAAATACTGCGTATAACTCAAAAAGAATAAGAGGGGAAGAAAGCTACGAATGTGGAATTCAGAGGCATTGATAGAACGGGGAGTGTGGCAGGAATTTCCCGTATCGTCGTTACTTTTTCCCAGTATTCAGAAGAAATTTTAAAGGAAGCATGTGGAGAGATAGAGGTAGGAATAAAGGTTATATGATAAATAAAGTGAGATTAGCAGATTATCAAGCATTGGTTAGTCAGTCAATAAACGGGTCACAGTCAATGACAAAGGTGTTAGAGATGCAGTGCGAGAGATTTGTGATGGTGATAAATCATAAGAAGACAAAAGCGATGAGATTCTCAAGAAGTAAGAAGGTGGAGCTGAATATAAGGGTGGGAAGGCATAAAATAGAGCAAGTCGAGTAGTATACATATCTGGGCAGTATTTTGGAGGAGAAGGGGTTTAGTCATTGGATGCAGCAATTTATAAAGGTGCATTGGGCGTAGAAATGTCCAAGCTGAGGAAGTTTTCTCAAAGAGAAGGGAATTGATTGGGAGGGGTCTTAGAAGAGGAGTAAAGAAAAGGCTGGTGAAAACTCAAATATTGTTCGTAGCGCTATATGGGACGGAGACATGATCATTGCGAAGGAAGGATATACGTAGACTCGAGATATTTGAGATGTGGGTTTGGAGGAGGATGGAAGGGTGAGTTGGGTAGCGAGAAAAATGAACGAGGAACTTTTGAATGTGGTAGGAGTTGAAAGGAAGGTATTAGTGGAGCTTTGGAGAAGGCAGAAGAGATTTATTCCTTAATTTTTATTTTATTTCCGATGTTTAGGTCACTTTCGTTTTAGCGAGCAATATTACTGGAGAATCAGTTGTTGTTCATCGTATAAGATTCTATGATAAAATTGGTGGTAAGTAACGTGACAAAGAAACATCTATAGAGAAATTTTTAGCATAAAAATATTAAAATCATCATCATTTGAGTCATCACTGGCAACTGAATTCACGGCAAGAAATAAGATATTCCTCTTTAGATGTAAAGTGCGATTTCCTTTGCTGGCAGCTTTGGGGTTGACAGAGCCAAACAGTGATTCAATATAGCTTTTTTTAGCGGCTATATTGTCTTCATGGCATGGTGAAACAAATGAAGTGAGGTTCGCAAAATTCTTGAAAATCTTTCATTATTCAGATACTTCCGTTGTTAAGAATTCCAGATAATTGATTCTTTACGTAGCTGCAAATAAATTTTCAAGATTGATGTGCATTCGCAAACGTGTTGATGTCCTCTATCACCACGAAAACCTTGACTGATACTTTCTCTAGTAGTGGGTATAATCTGATCTCAAATTAACCTACATTCGTTAAATTTTCACCAGTTTTTATTGACATACAGTGACCTAGGTTTCAACACAATTCTCTAACAAAAAGGATGTGTCTTCTAAATGCTTCATATCAGCAGTCTAAAATATTTACTATGAGCCGATACGAATGCTTTTACCCTCGACTTTCAGAGAACTAGATATACATTTGTACAAAATATCAGTAATACAGCAACATTTAATGCATCAGTAAGCTGTTAATAATTTCTTCGTATATTTTAAATGGCATTGGCAATTGGATACTTACCCCATAATCAGAAAATAATACAGCTAGCCATTACGCATATGGAATATGGACAATTAGCAATTTTAAGCGTTGCCTTTAATGCTTGGATGAATAAATATTTTTTCGCATTACTAAAAGAAGGCAATGTATTGAAAATACTTTAGACATATGTTTTATTACTGGAATCAAACGTTCCATCCGCGTATGGTGTTTATCTGAGTATCTCTATCACGCACAGCTCCCGAGGTATTCATTATAATATCTTGAGTTTTCACAATGCGACAGTCTGCTGGTATCTTAAGCAATGTGGATGGTGGCGGATTGATATTAAGCCCTGATTGTTAGGTGGCTACACGATTTTAGGTTTAGGTCACGCAGACATCATGTGTGTCTTGTACGTTTTGGCTTATTGCTTGATTAACGACAGAATGGTAGCATGAGCAGTTCACTAGAATTACAAACAGTATCGGCTTATATCACTTTATTCCATACGATTTTTTGATCGTAGGTAACCCTTAAGATAAATAAAGCATTGAAGTAATGCATTAATGACAGAGAAGCGGTTACAGAGGAAAGTATTAATGGGGAGGCTGTATTCATGGGCTAAAACCGCATGAGCCAAAGAAAATAGCGGGGTGAGTATGTTTATATCATTTACAAAAAAAAACAATAAAACATATGTTTCACAAATCTGAGGTTGCATATTGCATATCGTGATTTGAATAAATCAAGTACCTTTAGCGTGCAGCCACTTGAAAGCCGGATACATCTCCCAGAGTGACCTCCTCGAGCGGGCATATTTACGACCAAGAGCCATGTGCCCAACATCCTTACCAAACCCTTTCTCTCACTGTTACAGCAGATGCTTCATTACTCTCCGATTTTTCTGCCCTCTTACTGTCATCTTTTCTCTTACACCGCCGGACCTGTATTACACCTCTTCTCCGCTGCCACTTAGCGGGGCGGGCTAATGACCTCGGATGCCGGTACGTGACGGGAGAGAGGAATCAATTCCTATTGGATATACAAGGTGGAGGAGGAACAACTAGAGAGCCGACGAAAGGGATTAAACGGGGAGCTGTGAAAGGATGATAGGGCGTGGAAGGGAGGCGGAGGAGGCGAAGCAAAGGACTTTTGTCTTTGGTTCTTCGCTTGGTAAGAGTGAGTGAGGCAAGGCGCCGGTCGGCGCTTTTGGGACTCTTACACCGAAGGGACGCGAGAGGAAAATAAACAGAGTACGGAACCAGGGAGAGGGAGTAATATTGATGCTGAGATAGAGGAAGTGCCGTAGAGAATTGGAGAAATCGGTGGAAAGAATGACCGAGCCAGGTGAATGGATCCAAGTCGAGTATCGTTAATCTGTGAAGACTCAGGTTTAACACCTCGGACACGTTATTCGAACTTGTGAAACGTATCCTACCCAATGTCTTTTAAAACTAAGGCTGTCGTGTGATTGATTTTCCTTAAGTATTAGAATTTTGTTTACTAGGATGTCGCTGGAGTCTTCGCAGATAAAAGTACTCATGCATATCGTAAAGCAATAGGCTAACGATGAGCATGATTTTTTACTTAGGTAAGACGGTAAATTGCCAAGGTGTCATAATACAGGCGCATTTTTTTCAAATAACCATTTCAACCAATTTCAGTCTGTATTTAAAAATGTAACTATTTTGGGAAAAGGCATCAAACAAATTGCTCTATAATGTTGTTGTTGAAACTGACACCTATTTTAACCTTGTGCTTACAAGTAAAAATGAGGAATCTAAAATTGCAAATAAGTCATCAAAACCATAATAACCACCAAGTTACAAACCAAAAGATGTATTTTGTAAAATAGGAGCCGGGGATCGATATTGGGATTGAATGAAAAAAAAATTACCTGTATATACACAATTTTAAATTATCTATGTTGCAGGAGTTTGAAACAAATGGTAAGTGAAAGACACAGCAGCACCGAATAATAATACAAGCAACAATATCAAAACTATACACAGTCGCCTCGGATTAATACTTGAGTTCCGTCTTTCATTCAATTCCGAAAATGTTTTTTAACATCTTAATTCATTGTTTGCTTTACTGTTTATCCAACAATGCTCTTGGTTTATATGCGGCTCCTGCAATTTCAGCTACTCATACCCAATCAGTTTTTTACTATGGCACTTAACTGGCAAAATTAGAAGCATGAGTTCCACGATGACTCCACTATTTTACTGAACGTATGAGCAGCAATAGAGAGGTAGAAGTTTGAGAAAAAACAGACAATGTAAGAAGTAAATTTATAGCGTGTCATTATGGCATTCTTCAAAACTCTCGGCGTAATTCTTTTAATTCTGTATTTCGTTAAAATAGGATCCATTTTGAGGTGCCCTGAACATGGTTATAACTTCGGGAGTTTTAACAATCGTATTTTTCTCAGTTTCCATTAACATTCTACACTTTCATGGAATATATCTTCTGCAATATCTAGAGTGACTTTATCAGGAAACCAGTGAGCTTTATAAAGAAATATGTATTGTTAACAGATTGACATAATATCTGGATATCAAACAATTACCCTCCGGACTAGCTCTTACATGTAATATCTGGCTCATCTAATCTCAACTCATCTCTCTCACCATGGGCTTACCTCGCAATAATAGCGTTCTTAAAGGGGATGGCGGGGTCAACTCTGTAGTTATATAGATCTCAGTTGACGGAGTAAGGCAACGGAAGAGAGGGAAAAAGATTGAAAGGATATGGGAGGCTGATAAAATGAATTTAGTAGCTCGCCCATTTGATGCGGCCGCTAGATGTAAACCGGGTGAGAGAGAAAAGTGGTAAGGAGGGTGGCGACTCAGTGGGTAGATGGGTGAGTCGCGATTATAGGGGAAATGAGACAGCTTAGCTTATACGCCGGGGGAACGAGGGTTGACGGCAAAAGAAGGCGAAGAAATCTGAGATAAGTTATGGAGGGACGAAAGGTTAAGGGACGGGATGAAAGTAGGCAGGTAGGACATTTGGTAAATGTGCATTTGCGTATAGCTTGCTCAAAAATTATTTTATCCTACTTCTAACAGATCTTTTGTAACCAAAGTTACTACTAACTTTTTGAACATCATGTAAGTATTAAGCATTTATTAAGGGAATTGTAACGCATCATACCTGAATTCCTCACTTTGTATCCAAATAGTCCTTGATAAGGTTTGCTAATCTTCCTCATAAATTCTCATACCTTTACAAAGATAATATCCCGATTCCTCGAGCTATAATATCTAGCTATGATTTTTCATTGGAATCCTGATCCATACTGAGGCACAATGACAAAAAAATCTTAACAGTAGTGGTCCGTCTTTCAGATAGGATGATAAAGTAATGGCTATTTTATATTGATGTGGCCTAATCCCTACGCAAGGTTTTACTCTTCCCATTAATTCATTTTTCAGCAATACTTACCTCGTCAGCACCTCACCATTAGTCGCCATAGTTTTTGTTCCCCATCAATTAAACGACCAACAAAATTATGTTCAAATTTTGACGAGTAATATAGCTGCTTGGATTCCCATGAAATGAGCTCATAGACCAGTACCAAAATTAACTTCAATCATAGCATTTAAACTGTCACTATGTAAAGTGAGATAAGAATGATTCATACGAAACCATATTCTATTTCCGATATATACTATCCGTTTTTGTTTATGGTTACTTAATAGAAACTTCAGAAAGGAGGAAATCATTTGTCTCATAGCAATAAAGTAATTATTTAGGTGATCTTGTAAGCCTACAGAATCATATAAGTTAAAAATTAGGCTCATGTAAAAATAAAACTCACGTGCTCAATTGTATCCGCCTCTACTACATAGAAGTTCACTTTCACTAATGAAAAATAATAATTGAATGTTATTTTATTTACGTTATAGCACGTTTTAAAACGTCGGTGTCATCATCACGTAAGTTAACATTGAATGGCGGAATAAATAATAATTTTCCTTTCTATTCATAAAACTCACCAGATTCTTACAATTTTCTCCATTTTCTATATTTTCAGTCAGTCAATCAGTCAATGGTCATGACACCTTTCTAACTCTTAGGAATTAATGAAGACATAAAATGAGTCAAAAAGCAATAATTTCAGTAACTGAGGTATTTTTCATTAGGGCAGGTAATTCTTATAACCTATGATCTTACCTGTGACAGTTAAATCCAGCTATGCGTTTAAGTGGCACCCACAAGACGCACTACCCGGGTAAATTCAAAACCTCCTAACAAAATCTGGTATAAGACAGGTAAAGAAGATAAAAGATTCTTAACATGACCTATCTGGGGCTTATAGACTCCCATTCCCATAAGCTCACAATGAAAAGAAACATTTCGCCCTTACTTTTAGCCCAGAATCAGCCAGTAATGCCCTACTTCAAACTCACCATTCTATCTCCACGATTATAGTAAATACTTCTTCCTTACCTTAAATACCTTCACCGTCGACAACATATGAGAAAAAGCCCCTCTCGGAAATTTACCTCTTAATGTTAGTTTTTCACATGTTCTGGGCCCTTGAAGAGATCTGAGAGCCGCTCAGTTGATCTTCTAGTAAAGCATTTCAAAGCTTAATAAACTCTTCTCGGGCTCTGCACCATATGATTGGCTTCATGTTAACCGACGTTTCGGAAAACGACTTGTTTTCCATTTTCAAGGCGTGTTACTCTGTCCGTGTCAGATGGTAAACTCAGAGTTTACCATCTGACACGGACAGAGTAACACGCCTTGAAAATGGAAAACAAGTCGTTTTCCGAAAGGTCGGCAAACATGAAGCCAATCACCTGGTGCACAGCCCCAGAAGAGTTTATGAATACTATTCACCAGGAGAAACTTAAATCTTTTATCATTTCAAAGCTTTTTTGTTAGACGGACATACTCTGAGCAGAAGGGTTTAGATTACTACAATGTAACAACGCAAGGAACAAAGGGAAGTTTTTCATAAACCAATTTTCCATAAAAACCCAATGAATATATAAAATACTAATCAACTCCGACCATAGGGGAAGTAAGCTGGAGATAATATAATCTTCTCTCGTATGAGGGAGGTTCATCCAATTTTATATATCTCATTCAGGTTCCGATGTAAATGAACTGATAGTTATGGATATTAACTTAAAATATTTAGCATAAAATTTTCATGCCTGGGCCCATAAACCGGTATGATTCCTTTCGGGGCCCGAAGGCTTATTGAAAATGCTTCCTTCAGTTGACGAATATTGCTATGTCCAGCTTATCTTTCAGTTAAGATGAAGCCCAGATCAATCCATCTTATAATAGAGCTCAAAAGAAAATGGAGCTCAATGAAGAGGATCTGATTGAGGGATTCTCGCTTTTAAACTTAAGGACATTGTATTTCCGGATAAATAATTAAGAATGAAAACACTTTTCTAAATATTCCCTTTGATTCAAACATTTAAATTACTACTAAGTTGGGTATTTATTAATGTTACTGAATTAAGGTAATTTGTGTGAGATATAACTTCAAATAAATATTGACGAATTTAGCCTAAATTCTAAGGACAAAATGTATAGAATCCATAAAACACAAAAAATAGCCTTTAATTATTATACTTTTTGTGATTCTGACAACCAATACGAGTCATTCCAAATGGAAATTGGACTATATTCACTCAATATAATTTAATTTTTTAAATGCGGTCTTTCAAACACAGGACTCTTGTCGTATTCTCATCATGTAAAATGAATATAGTGAAAATGTGAAAGTATATGGAGTTAAATGCAACAATAGGAGAAACACGAAGCGAAATACTATTCAGCTATCTAACACCAATACCATTACCTTGGAAAATGTTCATAAGAAGCAAATCTTCAAGATAGTTGAATAAAAATAATTTAATACATCATACCGCCTTACTTTTGACTTATTAGATAAAAAAAGCTATAATTGACGTCAGACTGTAGTAATTAAATATAAATTGCGGAGAGTAGTCAGTTCCACTAGCAAGGAGTAAGTGCTCATTCAAAATAAATTCACGATTTAATCAGTATATTGTCGATCATTATTTCGGTTTTTACCAGATAATGCAAACCATAACCAAAATCAGTACTTATAAACTAAATGAACCAAATGTTAAGTTTAATGTTTCTTTTGACTAACACATCACGGTGAAACGTCCTCATTGAACGCACGATACGTTAAGGCTATATTTAGTTAATTCGGAATATTTGAAGTCCACCTTTCAGTGATTAAATGATGAATGTCAAACCAGTCTTTTACGATAACATTTTACAATAAATTACTTAAGGCCACATTAACTTAATCGTTATAATCACTTCTCGAAAATAGTTAAAAATTTACAGCAGTGAATTGAGTGAAGAAAAGTTTCGTAACAATTTCATATTTGAATACAGCGATACACTTAAATATATGACAAATTTATTGAAGTGAAGTCCTAGCCAACTTATATCCTATGACGAGTTACGGTAGTAGACCTTCCCTAAAAACAGCCTTTATATGTCAATGATCCAGGAAACTTAAATTACATTACTTACTGTGAGGAACACGAAAATTCTTAATCTTATTTCAAGTATTGTTATTTCTTAGTTATGACTTAATAATCCCTTCCATCTATCTATATTATTGTTTTGTCAATATCCAGCCATGTGTTTCTTGCAAAGAAGGTGAAATGACAAAGATAGTTCACACGAAGGAACATATTTTTTCAAGATTTTTTTAAAGAATTTATTCGTCATTTTCGTATAATTTGTCCAAACTCATCTTCTGAAGCTACGCGTGTCAGGTTTTTTTCCGAGTAATAGCTAACTAATAGTCACTTATCACAACGGCAGACAAAATAACTCAGAAAGTGATCTCTCTATATTAATTTTATCATTAATAATACCTTTGGTTTTTTTTCGTCCAACCGTATTCGGGAAGAATCTCAGCAGGAACCAAAATCTGTCCCAAAAAATGACACCCCCGATAAGAAGGAAAAAAGAGAAAGTAAGTCTGAGGCTTAGCTCCCCTTCTCCTTTTGCCATTACTACGTTTTCTTTCAAACTGTCGCTCCCACCCAGCGGTCGGACGGCGCTTTCCTCGAGCAAAATCACCCTCTCGACCCACCCGCCTCACTCTCTTCCCATTACATCCCCGCAATCCATACGCCACCTCCCCGCTGCCCTTTCACGGAAGGGAGAAAACTTTCCATCCACCCCGTCATCCCTGCGTAGGACACTCTAGTTCAGCCAAAGATTTCTCCTTCAACATCTTCCTCCTTTTCGGCCGTCCACTATCACTTACGACTTCCACATTCCCTAACGGGTCCACTCCCCTTGCATGGGGCGAACCAACATCTTCTCATTCAATAAGGGCCATTTTTTCCCCATCCTCTGACACATATGTCCTCTACATCTCCAGTTAGAAAGACCAGCAGTTTAAAAGAAATAACCATCGTAGCTCGAGGAACCTCTAAAAAAAAAGTTGCCATTCCCCATCAATCTCCATTTCATATTCAAACCCTATCTCCTTGACCCTTTCGTTCTTTAATCAATCTATTTCCCCTCACACACTCCCTGCGTCACTTCAAAACTCGGAACTTCTGCTTGAAATCTAATTCCGGTGTTTTTTTCATCCAGCGTTGATGTTCCCTCTTTCTCTCCCCTCTTTTCCCTTTCTTTCCCCCGTAACCTTGTTTTTCCCGGCCCTCTCGTCTCGAGCAGCGCAGACTAGGCACGTCACGATAGTTCCTACGTCACCCCCACCATCCCCACCATGTAACCATGCGTCATTCTCCTACACTCCCGCCACTGATATCCAGCTCAACCACCCCCGCGCCCTCCTAGGGGAATAACCTCGCACCACGCTGCCTTTCCATCAGCATCCATTTTCTTCGACCAAGGTTGCCGTGAGAGTTATAAAGGGAAAAAAATCCTGCCACGGAGATTAATCATCGAGGTGAGAGTGGAGAGACAGAAGAAAGTGGGCTGAAAGAATGCGGGGAACTCAAGAAAAGGACGATGGAAGAAGGAAAGGGGTTGAATAGTGGAAGAAAGCCACAGCCAGACGTTAAGGTACCTTTTAAAAAAAGTTAGACTCACCGCCGACCCAGTCTCTACCTACTCTCGCCGCGATCTGTTTACCCCTGTTTTCGTTCTATATTTTTTTATTCCACACGGAGTGACTCTGTAGATTCCTGAAAGATATCACTGATTTATAGTGTAGAGTCTTTTTCCACCCATTATAGTAATACTGTTTACGCTAATATATGAGTTCACTAAAATAATGTCCGTCAAATTGAAGAAAATATACCATAAACATTTTTAAAAGGCGCAACATTTGCGTTTTCCCAAATTGAACCAAATCGTTAATAAGAGTGTTGGCTAAGTTACTTCCCAACCTCGGATGGCTGCCGGATTTGGGCAATCTTCGTGGTACTGTGGCCTGTACTCTTACCTGCTGAGAGAAATTTATTACCCGTAATCCGATCCTAAATTCTTTATGAAGAGGACTTTAGTACAGTAATATGTCATCCGGATAGATGGTTAACTATATCCTCCTTATTCTACATCTCTAAGAGCAGGTTAATACCTGATGCTGACTTCTGCGGCTTCTCACAACTAACCTTTCTTTCCAACACTGATGCATTTCTTCCTCAATTGAAGGAGCTTCTAATTATGCAAAAGTAAGATATTGCTTGATTTTTTAGAGTGTTTTAGCAGCTGATTTTGTAGATTTTTGGTTAGTTATTATTGAAACATCCTAATTTCAGGAGCATCGTGCCGTTTTCTCTCCCATTGGTGATCCGCCATTAATTCCACCTTAAATTCCTCACGCCGTCATTCTTTTCTTATTTCGGTAAGATGAATACTGCATCCAAATGAAGCTTTAAAGGGATTAAAGATGATTCTCATTGATATTAGATACAATAATATTGGAAAAATTAATATGATAAATAGCTACATAAATGAGAGGAGATTATTTCTGGTTTGAAAAGTGATTATTACAGTTTTATTGTATTTTATTGTTTCTTAAGCAAAAAATATACACTCACTTTTGGCATTTCAGTCTAAAAGAATAAATTTTCACATTTAGAATTTACTTTTAATAATTGAGTCCACTTTTAGGGTAATGTTCGCCTTTTGGTTATAAATGAAAGCAATCGCAACCAGTAAGCATTATTGAAAGATTACTAATATCTCACTGAATTCTTTTTCATATCAAATCCCAAAAAGAAGGATTTCAAAAACGCAATGAAATAACGAGTTTCGTTGATGATCACTTCACAATGCAAGAGAAAAAAGTAAAATTACGAACTCTAATGAACGTGATTTTATAGGTGAGTGAATGGGAGCAAATTATATTTACTTTAGTTATCTTTATTGATAATATCAGGTGATAATTCATATTAAAAAACAATGTACCTATAATAATGTTCTATTCCGTACTATTAGAGAATTAATGGGCATAGATTACGCGAGATGAATCACATTATGAAATGACAATATGCATAACAAACATATTTCTTTAACTTGTGTTTGTGAACAAAAAATGTGTGCATTATTACTGGTTAATCAATTTGAATGCTTTACTGAAGCATTTTATAGCCACTTCCTTAGATAGGACGAGGTAAATCCACGAATTGCTATAACCAATAATAAGAATCAAAGTATGTAGTTCACCAAAACAAATCTTGAAAGAAATTTCCCCGCATTCAAAAGAAAAAAAAACTCATATTCAATTGGCCTTTGAACGCCGCGAAGGCAACGCAGAGGAGATAGCCTCGCATGCGGTTCAGATTCAGTCTCTCAGGCGTAGCGCAATGGCCGCCGTTCCGACCACCCCTTCTCCTCTCCTCGCCCCCTTCCCTATATCCCCCTACTCCATCGCAGCGGCCTCTCTGGACCCCTTGCCCCACAACAAATATTGCCCTCCCTTCGCAGCCTCCTTCCGACCCAACTCCTATCACTCTTTTTCGATCTCTGCCAAGATCGGCTTGCCCTGTTTACTTTGTCCATTCCCTCGATATTCTTACCTCGGTCCCGTCAGGAAAGGAGATTATTAAAGATCTTGATGTCCACTTGTTATTTCACATGGGAAAACACTTTCATTTTTGGAAACAATTTAACCTTTATGGTGAATGTCTCTGCCCTTGAAATAACTTACATTCAAGTATACGGCGATTTTTCATTGCCTTATTTGTTTTAGGAATATATCATCAGCATGTTCACTAAATAGCTAAGTAACGGCTATTTTTGTGCAGGAAAGTGAGTCTTAGCAGCGGTATAACAACGCTTTCAATTATACATCTTGAAATTTATCAAATATATATTCCCGTAAATGTTATTCTTCTACGAGAGTCACAGTTCCTTTTGTACAATATTTAGTAACACATGTAATCTACTGGGCCGTACAAAAGAGTTCACTCAGGAAAGTACATATATTCAACAAGTATTAAGAGGTGATTTCTAATGACGTCCATCGTCAAAGATACCTATGGTACTCGATTAAGCATTAAAAATTTCATTCAAAATTCGACGGTAAAGTCACTGAAGGTAACGTATTTGTAATTTTAATTTTTTTATTGTAATATACCATGGTAACATGAGAAAAATACGTAAATAAAACAATCAAATTGCTAACTATTTGGTATTTTTTCATTCCACGTTTAATGGCAACTTATTCTTACACCTTATTAACAAATTTACCTTAAGATAATGCTAAAGTGCCGAAATCAGGTGCTTACTTCATATTTATTAATATGGTTTGAGTAAAAGTTACCATTAAATGAGAAAGACCCAAGCATTTCGAAAAGTATGTATGGAGGGAACAAATCGCAGGATTCCCATTTCAGGAGAACGTAGCACTCTTACATTCCCTTTACTTTTCGGTGACAATTTTTTTTAAATTCCCCAACTAGATTTAGAATCACCAATAGCTTGGAGAAGGTTTAAAGAGTGAAATTGAAGGCGTAGGAGATTTTATAAATTTCAATAATAATTAAACATCATTTCGTCAATAAAATCTTATTATGTATTTTCATTAGAAAGGTATTACTCAAAAGTCAGTCTTCAAAAGTCTTATCTTCAGAAGTCAGAGAATATTGTTATAGCTTCCATGGTACATTTTTGAATCTCTAAATATTCATTTCATTCCAGAAAATTTTATATGATTTGATGCTTATCATTCTGCGGTTTTAATGGTAACTCGACATCCTACAGGAAAGCTTTAAATAGGCCTGAATGCATGTTTACGTAACTATACATGGCTTGAGTCCCCTATGCCCGATAAACAGAAGAGTTTTATAAGAAATAGGCTTCTCAACAATATTAACGAGTAATGTATGTTCCTGGTAAAGTTAATGTTATGAAACTGTAATTTAAAATTTTATCAATCATCAACAGTGGTATTTTCCTGTTTCAGAATGAACTTTGTTTTTGATTGATAGTGCATTATACACTTACCCTGTCATTCACATCCAGGCAAGCTTCACCAATACGATGTAGTGAATGCAATTCTCTCCACGTTTAGCATGTTTTACGACCGTGTAGCATATTTATCCAGTCACACGGGGCACAATTCAACGATGTTACAGTTGATTTGCGGGATTTAAAGTACTCCTCTTAGCAGGGTGCACTCTAAGGAATATTTATCCTTGGCAATTATGTTATGGAGCGAATTCTCTGCCAATATTTATACATTTAGGCATCCTTCATTATCTGGCAACGATACTTAACAAAAGTTTCACTTCCGATCTAATATCTATTACATTCTGATATCTTGTCCAATAATAGTGTGCATTGAAGAAAGGGTGAATTTCATCAATTTGAATTCTGTTTATTGCAGTCTCCTTAATATGTGTAAAACTCGATAAAGTCAATTAAATTTTGCTTGGGGACAGTGGGTATTAAACATGTAAAATCATCACCATGTTCTCGGCAGGCTTGAATATCTTCATACAATTTTTACAGACCATATTTGAGGATCACGACCCAATATTTTCAAGGAAAGAAAACTATTAACAGAAAAATGAACATTTTTTTCAATCATGATCACCCTAGAATAAAGCGGCCCAATCAATTAGCTAGGCCGAGCTCATGTGCTATGGCGAATTAAACTATTTTAAGGAAGAAAAAATTAAGTGAAAAATACTTATTACCAATTCAAATATAACATGTGCGTACTTACATAGTGAAGGAAATAAAGCCGTCAGGAACGAAGAATATATTGCATTACTGGTAGGTAAAAACTACGCGTCACAAAGAGAAAATGTATTTGCGAGGAAGCAATATATATCAACATTTATGTAAACGAGTACTCACCGACGATGACAAGGGAGGCGACGACGAGAGCAGTGTCGAATGACGGGGCGTCCGCCGAGACTTCGCATCTGTAACGGCCGGTGAGCGTGAAGCCGGCGTCGCGCAGGACCACGTGGTGGGCGTCGCTCTCCGAGAGCTGCAAAATAGCATTAAAAGATAATGATTTTGCACGATACAAATTACTGTGGCACGTTTTCCATTCCATCCAAATAGAAAAAGATGAAAAGAGAGGCATCAGGAATACGTTCAAAGGACTACGTAAATTTAACAAAGTCGCCTTCTAGTGTTCTTATAATTATGTGAAATTCACAGAGGAAAAATCATTCAGCAGGCTTGGAATGTGACCCCAGGACCTTTGATTTCGAACCAAGTGCTCTAACCAATTTAGCTACCCAGGCATCCTCTTCCACTCATATCACTAAATCTCATGGGGGCTATATGACGCAAGTTGTCCACAGAGTTACTAAGCATCTTATGTCATGTACCCGTACTTATGAAGTATCTTATGAAGTACCCGTTTACGAGCGCTAAGGTCTACTGTCCACGGGGTAAAGTCAAACTCTGAGCACAAAATGTGTTCACTTGGACAAAAACAAATAGCTGTAGAAATGGCGGAATAAGAAGGACAAGCATTAACGGACTCACTAGCTAGTGGTCTCACAATCATTAGTGCTGCATTTAATCATTACGGAATATACATATGCATTTCAATTTTTATTATTATTAAAAATTTATATCATTCAAACATTAATTCTCTAAAATCCATTTTATTTTAAAGCCGTTTTACAAGGGCATACGATAATTACGCATTACCACCAAGTGCTTCTTTTGTGTATAGAATACGACTCCACTATTCATGCATCTTCTCGCTTCAGTGAATATATGCTGATACATTTAATAATATTTGTAGCGTTGAAAATCAAAATTCAAGATTCATAAATTATAAGAGACTAGCAGGCAGCTAGCCTGCTCACTCGATGTGCAGGGGTGTGTACCTGCCCTAGAGCTATCAGCTGTTCTCCTTTGTTGTTTTTACATCCATTTGAATAGTAGAGCACTGCGGTTCCTTTTGGTTCAACCTTTACACTCTTCCACTCTCCCTTTTGGCCTTTCTCCTTTGTCACTGTGTTTCCCAGCATCTGGTTTTTGCAACCACAACCCAAAAATGATCCATTTCATCTCCAAATATCTTACACCTTTGCACGGCCGGTGACCTAACACCCCCTGCCACATGCCCAATAAAAATCCAAAACTACTGACAAATCATGAAGACATAGATTTCACATTCAACGCACCAAACCTCACTCTTCTAGCTCAAAAAGTGACAGAGAAAGAAACAAAACGGATACAGAATGACTGACATACTACAAAATTAATATATAACATCGTGGCATTCTCCTGTTTTACTCAGCTATAATTTAAGTTTTATTTTTTAATTCAGAAGATAAAAACCGCATAACATTATGTTTACCGAGTTCGACATTCTTTTGCAGTAACAAATGGAAACTAAACTGCAGGCCATTTGCATTTCAGAGGCTTTCCGCATTAATATAACTTCGTGGCATTCTCCTGTTTTACAGGGGTCCAACTTTAATTTGTCCACTTAAAATGAATTTTGTCAATTTTAGGCAAAAATATCCCTGAAAATATCGTAATCAGCAACATTTTAGTATACAGCCTAGATTTCCACTGTAATACCTATCTCTAGATATAAAACCCAGCCACCATTGTAAAGGTCCCATTTCCCTTCTAAAGCTAAAGCTAATTCCACGGTTACCAAGGAAATATCTTATTGTTGACAGAAGTAAAATTCATGATTTTGACATTAAAAACGCGATTTCTAGGGAAATTTTATTTGTATAAGAAAATTGAAAGAAAAAATAAGAAACTTCAATTTTTTATCCATCTAATGGCGAAAACTATAGCCTTCTATCTTTAGTAGAACTAATTCAAATATGCAAAAAGAGAAACCTCTGCACTTGTTTCATCTCCAAATAGTATACACCTTTGCACGACTGGTTACCTAACACCCCCTGCCACACGCTGAAGCTATAAAAATAAAAAACTACTACCAAATCATGACGGCAGATATTCCACATTCAACGCACCAAATCTCACTCTTCTAGCTCAAAAATTGACAGAGAAAGAAAAAAAAACGGATACAGAATGACTGACACGCTACAAAATTAATATCTATAGAAGAGGATATGCAAAAAACAAAAAGTATTGAAACAAAATTTCCAATTTTTTTATATAAGAATATAACATACAGTGAAACAAATGCTGAGTATTTTCAGGAACTGGAAACAATCTTATGGAAATTAAATGGTGGAATTGAATCAAGTGGCGCAATCATAGCGTGAAAGTTATATGACAGAAATTAGTCAACATTGAAGCATTGCATAATATAATGGTCAAACAAAGTTTTGTTTCCTGAGCTACATACTCCATACTTCCGCTCCATTCAGAAATTCATAATATATTTGTTTGGATCCTGTTGGTGTTAGATGAGAAGAAACAGCGTGCAAATTACTGCCGTGGATCGGAAATAATGTTCTTAATTTTACTTCAGATAGAAACTTTGCGTCATTTTTCAGTAGACAAATAAATATACAGCATATATGTCAAGAGACTATATAAATGCAATAGATTAGTTCTGGGAACCTTTGGCCCTCACTAGGTGAAGTGAGTTTGCACTTGTGCTAAATATCTTAAGAGCATTACTAACAATTAACCTCGCATGAAATTTCCTGCAAGATTGAACTCCTGCGTGGTTTAGTACCTCGTATTACTATTCATCCGTCGCAATAATAATAGTAGCCAGTATCTGTATCTTGAATAGTATACTGCATGGTAGCATACTCGTTTACGTAGCACTCTCCTAGTTTCTGGTATAACCAGAGCGCATTGTCATCCTGACTGCTTTTGATCTGCACCTGGTGTCCGGGCGAGCATGCGCGGTAATGATTTCATTTGGAATGAGGGCTGCATGCCTGGTGTGGATTCCACACACACTGTGGAATCACCCCGTGTCACAAAACCTGGAGGTAGCTTGCACTTTATTTCGATGATTTAGAGGAATATGAAGATAGTCAACAATTTAATGGGCTACGTTTATAGAATTCGGGATTCGATTTTCACTTTTAGTACCTAATAAATATAAACTCTTATAATAAGTTCTTTCACAGACGAAACTCATTCTTATGGATTTCAATGTTACTTTTCAATCAACAAATTTTATAAAATATCGATCTAAAGCTATATTTTAGGGGTTTGTAATTATATTTGACTGTTAAGAACGTATTTGATAAAACTTTAATATTCTTGGTGTAAGACAAAAATGATCTAAAATTTTTTTATCGTGGTCATTTCGGGTGGGAATACCTGTGGCTAATTTCAGGCGATCACCGCTAGCAACCAAATAACTCTTACGCTCATTTGCAGCGCAAAGGGTTTCGTTGATACTCATTTGCCGCTGTGTTGGCATCTTACAACGCTGACATTTAGTGATGTCAGTCATAGTCAGTGGTTTCTCCAGAGAAAAATTACTGCCACTGGATAACTCGTGTGTGTGTAGATATTCAATAAAATGCAAAGGTACTTGAGGAATCTACTATTGCCATAAAGATAAAGCGCAAAAATTGAATTTTGATACTCGAAATAGAGCAATATATTCCAATTAAGTTTTCAAATACGTCAGTATGCTGTACGCATAATAAAATGCGCTAACTAGATTTATAGCCGGCTGCAATAACGTATACCTATGGAAACTATAGTTATGTGATCCATTAAGTTACATGCCACATTAAAATATTTGGGTTGTAGAAACGCATCTTCCAGTTTTATAACTTATCTACCAATAGTTAATGTCTAAAACTATAAGACTAAATATGCTACTGCCGAAATAAATATATGAACGTTTATTTTTTTTAAATTGCAGCTGCACATAATAATTAGTCAGTTAGGGTAAACAAACTGGTGTTTGTCACAAAGCAACTATTTCATCAAGCAACTAAGACTCCAAGCGGTTTATTGCGCTTCCGCCATCTTGGCTACCTTATGGCTCGGAGACATGGGCTCCATAAGTTATGAAGCCATTTTTGACATCAATACATTTATCGAATGTTTCTGCAACACTTATGGCCGGTTGCAAGAACATTTAGCTATGGAATCAAGTTTTATTAGATCCATAAAGTTTGAGATCTCATAAGTATATTGGGGTTACAAGAATACATTTACTAGTGACTTAACTATTTACCATTAGTTAATAACTTTGATTATTTGTTTTAATCTACCACTGCCGGATAAAATTTACGAAAGCTTAGTGTATAATTAATTTCTAATGCAGATAATAATTAGTCATTAAGTAAACAAACAGGTCGTATGTCTCAAACAACTCTATTATCTAGCAATTAAGTCTCCAAGCGGTTCATTGCGCATCTGCCATCTTGGCTACTTACGGTGTACATAAATATATACCATAAGTTATGAAACCAAGAAATTCATTGATGGTTTTGCAACATATATTGAATGGTTTCTATGGCTTATGGGTCCCAAAACTTTATAGAATACAACGTGTCGTTCCTTCAACTGAACATTAGTCGTCTGAAAAATCAAAAATATTCACACATTCTAAATATGTGCAAACAAAATACACTCAAGAATCAAAAATAAAAATAATAATGATGTTGCCTTATTATTTTTAAGAAAGAAAAGCCAGGCTTGGTCTTAGATGAGAAGAAGCAGCGTGAAAATTATTGCCGTGGATCGGAAATAATGTTCTTAATTTTACTTCAGATAGAAACTTTGCATCATTTTTCAGTAGACAAAAAAATATACAGCATATATGTCAAGAGACCATAATAATTGCAACAGGTCAGTTCTGGGAACCTATCGGTTCTGGGAAAGCATTATGAATAATTTCACCCGCGTACTAGGTGCTAGGCGGAAACTAGGCCCAAAGCACAGTCACCAGTAGATAAATTTTTATATGCACAATGCTTTTACACTTAAAAAACACAAGAAATATAAAGCTACATTCTTAATACATACCATTCGTGTGATCAAATCCATGCATCCGCTAAACTGCACATCGGAATCATTATGCTCTTTACCAAAATCTTAACGCTTCATGTATTAAAGTCCAATAAATTGATGTACATTTATGAACTAGTCAAATCAACCTCGAGTTATCTCGTTCCCGCACTACTTACATCGACATTGATTCCAGGGAGCGGGAACACCTTGGTGGGCGGATCTTCCTTGGGAAGATAGCGGTAGAACTCCTTCTTGCCCTTGTACCACTTGACGGCGTACAGTTCGGCTCCCTCGAGGTCGTATTGGCATTCGAGGGCGGCCGTCTCTCCAACGGCCACCGCTCCCGGCGACACAACACGGACGTTCTTAAGGCCACCCACGCCTGGAAATAAAGTGAGGAGTGTTAATAAATTTTAGAAATGGCCGATGCTGAGATGAGTCCATTGCTGAAAATCTGAAAATCTTATCAAGGAAATACATCCGTTTTTCTCCAAGTCCAAACCTTTTCCAAGCCACCTTTAAGCAAAAAGTTGGATCGCTAAGAACAAAAAGAAAATCTTTCCCACTGAAGTCCTGCAGTTAAGGTAAAGTTTGTAAAGGCAAATGATTTTTACCATTTCCGAAACAAATTTTTGCACGCCAAAATTTCATTTCCACCATATTTTTCGCGGCTCGAACTCTCAATTACGTGATTTCAAAGCTGTCCAAATTGCTCTATAGTATATTGTTAACCTATAAATCAAAGAAAGTGAAGTGAGACGTGGCTATGATGTCAGGAAAGAAACCAGTACCTTAAAGAGGGACATTTTGCTTCGGCTAAACCAAGGATAATTAAAATTGAATGGGGCGAGCTAAATAACCGAGAAAATTAAAGTTTGATAAAAAATTTGCCAAATTCATTAGTATCTGTCAGTAAAAAAAATTGATAACGGGTGTGCTGGAGCGTGTCGGAATAATAGATGATTATTAAAATAATAGATTGATTAACAGCAATTCGTATACTATAATTGGAGAATTCATTAATAGGCGGACCGAGTTCAGTAATGGAAAATTTCCAAAAATTAAAGCTGCGTTACAGTCATGACTAACATTTAATTGTTTATAAATATACTCGGAGATGTTAGAATTTATGCAGATATATTTACCTAATTTGAGGCACTACCGCGGCCATGCGTGCCTTAGAGGTATATTTCTTAAGGGTGTTCCTATTGTTGCCATATCTCCCATATTCTCTGGGATGCTCGTGGAATCAAAAACAAATTTTTTTTAAATCTCCCTTCACCCACATTGAGGAGTTTTTTCACACATCATATAGGTAATATTATCAGGTAGTGATGAAATCAGTGGAAATATAACTCATTGTTGATATATACATACAACATTTATTGAATTTTTTAAGGAACAGTATAATATTCAAGCCTTGTCTTTTGGCAGGAAGTTTTGAGTAAATTATTCAAGACATGGAACTTCAAATTCAAGATCTTTCGGACGACAGCTCCAGATGTAAACTCCTAGGCAATCAGGTCTACAGTGTGTTATGTATATTAGATTTTTAGTGTCTGAAAATCGATTTAATCATATAATAACAATAATAAAGTCTTAATACCTTACAGCCGAAGCCAATTACTAGATAGATAATATATTGACGAACACACACAACCATGCCCAGGGAGGTGTAAATATCCTACCCAGGCGGGACTTGAACCCGCGACTCTCGGTTTGGCAGGCGAGGACTTAACCTCGCCGACACCGAGTCCGGTATTATATTCATTTATAAATGGAGTGTCGCTTGCATGCCCGTCACGCATCTTCTCCTAAACTACAGAACCGACCTGAAATGTGAGCATTTATGCATAGTATTTATGCTTTTCCGGTAACATTAATGAAGTTTCATGTTTATAATCCTATATCACTTGTCTTTACTCGGATATTCTAAGCATAATTAATAGACAAAAAGTGTGTAAATATTTCTCTGACTTCGTATACGATGTTTTAAAATCGTATAGTAGTATTGAAATACTTAATCAAACTTCCTCCGATATAAAAGTGAGGGTAGATGATAGGTAGGTTCTCCGTTCGCGATGAAACAACTCTAGTCCTCTTAGTGTGATAAGATAGCACCCAATATCCATTTATAATAGCATCAGGCGTCGAGGTTGATTTTAGGAGGTACGACCATGGAAATGCTTATCGATTTAGCCGTTATATTGACATAAATATTATATCAGTGGCTCAACGCTATTAAGGTCATGTAATGAAGATCTTTGTTATATTATAATCAATAGCAATAAGGTTCAATAATCATAAGATTATAGCTCATGACTTTCTCGGAGTTGTTAGTAAAGAACGCAAACCCGTCAATGAAATATTCAAATAATAACATGCCAATTACAAAACAAAATCATGTAGATTTTACAACAAAATGCTCACAAAGAATCGTACTTGATATTATTGAAAGTTTTCCGTCGAGTATTCTCAAAGAATCAGTGATCAAGTGCAAATATTGCACTCTCTCGTCCCCCATGGCACTTAAAGCTCTCAAAAATTAAAACAATTTGCAGTGAACAGCGGCGGCAGCGCCAGTGCTTGGCTTCGCCGGAGCGGAGATAAAAGATTCCCAAATAGGTTGGCGCCTCTCGCCATATTTCACCAGGAATCGTACATCTGATACGCCTGGCGAGCCAAAGAAAAAACAAATCAACGAAATCAGAATGAAAACAGCGGAGTGCGCGGGCGCTGCTTCGAATTGATTTTCGGGCGAGAGGATGGGTTGAAATAATACGCTGGCATGGAAACACGATATTTCCCCCTATCTGTGTCCGGATGAGCATTTGCTTAGCGCGCTTCTGGCCCCAGTGCTTTGGCCAGCAATCGGACCAGATTGAATCAAACGGTTTCATTGTATTACGCGCCAGTCTCCCTCGGCACATGCTTGCTCAACAACACCTTGATATGAGAACACGAATAATTGGATCTCTTACTGCCTCGAAACAATGTCCAACGATCCTGTAATCGAATTCGCATCTATTGAACGCTGTTTTTATAAACGGCCTTCAATCTTGTTGTATCAATTCCTTGCCTAAATTGTTTCACTCAGATGAAACGCACTGACAGTAGGGAAATAAGTAAAATGACAAATAAATTGTATATAGAGGCATGTTTGCATTGATGTTTAAGATTTTTACCACCACTGCTTCTCATAATTTTATTTGGTGCAATGGAATTTCTGGTTGAAAGCGTCCAACTCAATCAATTTGAAATGCAATTAATCAGCAAATTAATTAGAAAAATGTCCAGGAGTGTAGCCAAATCCTGGAAACTTACATACGATGTATAAAAACTTGAGTATTTTTGGCTTACCCATCTGAAATTTAACTACTTATGCGCCTCACAGCTTCACGGGTGGATGGAATTTAAATATCTGCAAAGCAATCTCATGAACTGACCACATTTAAAAATAAATCGCATCATTTTCTGGCCGTTTTTACTTCAAACTACCTAAAGCACTTCAGTTTGGCCGTTCCTAGGTTGTTTTAAATAAAATAGGACATTTATTACAATTGTAGCACTTTGAAATTCGGTATAAAATCTGTAATTATATATTATATCGGTATAAAAATCGAAATACATACGTTCTCTCATTGATAACACTCATATAAACTCACTGTCAGTTTGATGTGATGCAAAAACAAAGAGATGGCAGTTTCAAAACGTTTTGAAAGCCAAATCAGCGTGAAAGCTAATTCACAACACGGTTGACGCTTCCCAAATTTAATTAATTAATGGGTTAATGTGAAAATCATTTGGTGTGGTAAACTGAAGTGAAATTAAGGACATGAATTATTGATAATATCTGTAAAATGGAGATTTTCCTTTGAAGAATGAATTTCCCTTTCATATTTTTAAATCTTCAAAGAACAAACATTCAATTTTTGGCAGATGCCAAATGTTTCTCACAATCAAAGTGACACAATTAATTATCTAAAATTTTTCTCTGGTCCAGAATAAGTTAATTATTTTAAATACTGAAAAAACTATAATGTCTCGAATGACTTTAATTCCATTTCATTTTATATTTAAAAAAATGCATAAAACTATTTGAATCAAATACAAAGACTATAAAAATTATTATGATACTTCCGCTAATATAAAGGACATACGATTTCCCCTTAAAATATTTTCTTAAAAAATCTCGTGGCGCTTTTCAAAAAGTTTGCTAAAAATATCAGAGGAGTTTCGTAAATTTTTTCATACCTCATCATAAGCTCCTAAAATAATGGCATAATAAATGGCAAAATGTCCGGTGCGGCTAAAAATGGTTAAATGCGACAGAGGAGGGAATGAAGGTTTTGCGAGATGAATGGTCGTGGATGAGGAAAGGAAATGGAGTGCAGAGTCGTATGTAATTTCTCTGATCGTTTGCGCCAAACTAATTGGACATATCCTATTCCCTAATCCACTAATTCGCTCGATAATTCTCTGTATGGTTTTCTTGGATATGAATTGTTCAATCATGACCCGGTAAATGATTTCTTTTACTCCATTACTCAGCAATTAATTCGATACGGACTGCCTCGAGACCTCATGGCTTTTTTTCCATCTTTTTTATAACCCTTTTTTCAATGAACTTTATTTTGTGCTTTAAGCTTGATCCTACATTTTGCTTAACCACATATTTAGAAAACTTTTTTAATCAAACAAATTTTCGTGCAATTTAGCTATTTTTGGATGGTATAAATAATTAAAAGATATTGAATTACTCAATTAAGTAAGATAATGTGATTTTAAGTTTTAAATATTTTGGTACGTTTTGCTATAAAGCTTTGAATCCATTTCAGTAAAACCAAATGATATATTAATGGACCACCACTTGCATCTATGTTTCATATAAAGACTAGCTAGAAAAATAACAATTAAAGCAAATACCAGCAAACGGCGGTATACTTAATATTATTATGATATTTTTTGGACTCTGTCACTGACTTTTTAGCCTAAACCTTTTAGGCCCATTACCGTCATATGATACTAATATCTACCATTCAACAGATAACAAACAAAAAATTCATCAAAAGAATAATTTGGGATGTTGGAAAAACACTAATTCTATAAGTAGCTTTTGAACAGTATTGTTAGTGACATTATACTGCCCGAAGATCTTAAAAATAACATAACTCTCTTCCTGAGCTACATGATAAATTAAAAATCCACCGGAACATCACATGACCCATCGATCTACTAATTTCGTTCTTCTTTACTGCTCGGGAACTCTTATCTCCGCGGGACATTCCGAATACACACTGCTCCGCCAATTTCCAATCCAATTCAAAAAAATCATAAGATAACAAGCACTGCATCTCACCGGATAGTAACGACCTCCTCTGTCCTGCATTGTATTTCTCAAATATTACAACCTGCTCATTTCTCATCAAGAATGTCTTCATATAAACAAAAAAAAGGAATGAACCCAATCATTTTTCCATCTACTCATCTGAAAACCTGATCTTCATCATCACCCAGACCATACTTATGCTCCCCTTTCTTTCCCCTACCATCATGACTACTTCCACAATTCCAATACCACTAATGTTGCCCAGTCTCGAGCGTTTCTGCTTTCATCTCCGGCTTCCTCGTGTACACTCCATGTTCCACTCCTTTGTTTCCCCCACAAAACTCTAATCTCGGGTCTTCCGTTCACAAATTCACTCCCCACTTTCTTCCGCCCTACTTTTATTTCCTCCCACTGGTACGTTCGGGGCCTATGCTTCATTTAGGGAAGTGTTTTCCGATATGAGGAACTCGCGTGGAAATTGTCACAACCGCCATCGCTTTTCTACGCCACCATCCCACGCAGTTCAACCTTTCTCATCCCGTGTTTGCTACCCCTTACCCTAAAAGCCTTTAGCGTGGTTTAACTGACACACTTTTTACATGTTAGGGATAATCTTTTCCCAAACATCAATTCGTAAAAGGTTTTAGATCTTAACAAGAGTTTAATGATTTGCCAATCTTATATTATAGTTATGATACGCTTTAAACACTCCCTCTAGGAAACAGGAGCAATTATTCTTTCATTGAAATTTGGGTGCTGGTAATCCATGTAGTTGGGTTAATTGAAACTACAATTTAAAGCTGTGACTAAATAAAACCGGTTCAGCTTGGCCAATGATTTTACCGATAACTGGGAATGATGGCGCTGAACCCGAGCGAGGTAATTCTGAATCGGTCCCAAAATTCACTTTTACGCACAATACTTTTGGTTAGGAACGGAGATACTTTTTCATCGCGGAATCAAAAATATATATAATAACCCGCTTAAAGTCAGTTAAAACATGGTATCAATTTGTGTTTTAATAGTATAAAAGGGCCCGAGTAACCGGCGGTTATCGAACAAAACTATTCTTCGGGCCAAACCTGAGTTGAGCCATGATTAATCATACATAGTGTGATTAATCATACATACTGTTTCCCCCTCCATAATGCCGCAAGATTACTTCTTTGTCCGCCATGCTACTTTTTTCGCGTTCCTATCACCCAGCAACCAGCTTCAGGTGATAGGAACAATTTTTTTTATGCACAGATTTTCTTTTGACTTTGCAGGCATGAACTCATTAGTATTTACGGGTAAAAGTGAAAAAATCATGGTACCGTTTAGGTTTCTTGGCAATTTAATGCTATTGCAACACATAGTCTTAAAGAACGTGACCTATATTTCGAAATAATTTGATTCTATAATAATACGTTACACATAATTCTAATGCTGCTGATTATTATCAAGGTATACCGTACAGTAAACAACACATTTGATTTTCGCTATAATTTCGAACGAAAAATCAAGTCAAAACAATACATAATCTAAAGCAAACATTTTGTATTATAACTCTTGGAAAACTCATCACACTATATGTGTGGTGATTCCCACCGCAAAGAGAGATGGAGATTAAGTGAAGTGGAATCGAAGAATTTTCTTCCATTCACTCGAAAAGTTATTAAAACGAGCATTTATTGACACGATTTTCGCTCCAGTCACCTTAACCCACCGCAGACCCCCTCCCTAATTTGCAGTGCCTCCGTAAATTCCATATCTTACGCGTCCACTAAAAGCACACCATCTCTTCCACTGTATTCCTTTACTAAACACTTCCTCCATATCATCATCCTCGCATTGCTTTTCCCTCTCCCATGGTCACCGTTTCTCGCTCAATAGCGTTTGGATAGTAAAACTTTTATGTGCTGCACGTAAGCTTGGCCAAGTGAACGTGAAATCACGGAATTTTTACCAAACGATGGCGATATCAAGCCTCGTATAATTCCTAAGAGAATTTTCAGGCCCTATCAATTAAAAGCGTCACCCCCTAAACGCGGATTTGTTTTTAATGGAACTGATTCTTCTAGATAAAATGGATGTTCCAATTTGTTACGATTGCATACATCACCATAGACCATTGCACGCTGGTCCCGTCCTTCAGAGGCGATTACTTCAAGAAATCAATTGTGCCCGCTAAACACTGGCTTAACTGCACAGTAATGGTTACGTATCTAAAAATAATTCATAGCTAACCGAGGATTATTGTAATTATAACAGCATCCTTTCTCACGTGTAGACTTGGGTACAATAAGAACTGTACAACGACACACAAATAAAATTGTTCTGAATATTCAGATTTATTTTTTATAGTCCATGTTAAACCAGGAAAGGTTCTCACCAATGCTTGAGGTTCAAGAATAAGTCATCTTTTGGGTAAAATAAAAATATCGGACTCTTCAGGCATAATTTCAATTGACTGGTCCCAAACGTATGGGAAAGTCCTTCCTTTTTACCTTCCCATTACATGGGAATAAACATAAAGCTTTTGCATAAAGTATAGAAAGCAGCATATTAAGGGAATCCTGTTACAAACTACATCATTTTGGACCCAAGGGAGAATTTGAATAGAGGGTTATCTTAGTACTAGAGACATCAAAATTCTTATCTTTTTCACTCAATTGATCTTACAAAAAACAGACGCAGAAATTTTTGGCCGGTTGTTAAAGAGTATAAATTATCATATAATAGAGAATGTCTATCATTTTTTACACCATAAATGACGAGAAAACAACATTTTTAATATTTTTCTAGGGATAATACACAACTTTTACTTAAACCGTAATTAGAGAAGCACAAGAATTTAACAAAGCAACAAAACTTCAACCACAATATGTTCAATTTAATAAATGAGTTTGCGCGGAAATGTTCCACCTTAGCGCAGAGATTCGCCATGTTTTCTGCATCAAACTTCAGCATAACTCAAAGTCACTTATTGCATAACTCCCACACAAACTAGCTTAAAGTTTAGAATATGTCAGAGGGTAGAAAATACTACATCTGAGGGGAAACTAAGGCACCTAGGTTAGTCCAGTTAAGTCAGCTGTGAGGGGGTGTGACAAAAACCGCCAAGCTCAGGCTTCTGCCTATTCTTGTGGCTTGGAGCCCGAAGTGGTGCTAGTGCATTGAATTGTAGTGTAAAAATAGGATACACATGAAGAGTGACATAAAAATAGTAAGGAGAGGGTAAAAGGCATTCATGATTTTGAAAAAATGTAAAATGAGAATCAGTAGACGATTACGTGATTAGCAGCTAAAACTCCATTGATTGTTCATTTTCAATGAAACGAAACGCAAAATAATTTCTTCGCATTCACTTAAGTTAAGAAAATGAGCCATGCGTAATCGATACGATTATTGATTAAGCATGAAGAAAAGGTGATCAAAAATAGAAAAACCATTAACGAAAGAAAATTAAGGCACCTATTCAGTTGTATCACTTATTGTAGCAAACTATAAGGGAACAAACCGCATAAGTCACCCAGCACAATAGCCTCACTTGAAACGAAATTTCATAGGGAAACGAAAGCAATTGATTTATAGGGGGAGACTCACCAATTTGGCGCGCACATGCCCCATTAAAATGAGTAATTATGACAGAATGGGCCCATTTATACTATCTCTGCACCATATCTCTCCCATGATAGTTATCTCAATTTTGGTGTTTGATTTTCCGTACAGTTATGACTGTAAATTACGAGCGCATATCCACAACATTTTTATTTTAGTAGAATTATTTATTTTGAAAAATAGTTTTGCTTATACTCATATTACATTCAACTTATGATGATGAGCAAGAGATATGGATAAAATACGTTATACTCAGACATCATGCTGACCTTTGCCGTTCCTAACGAGTTACATTATTTAAAAAATATAATGTATTAAAATAAGGGTGACATGTATACCCTAAAAACCTATTCTTACTCGTTCTTTATCCGCAATCCGATTCAAATAGAAATAAATAATAATGGGTTGTAATATACTTTTAGTTTGCAGTTATGCATATTTTCATCGGGTTATTCAAATATATGAAAGGTAAAAAATATGAATATGCACACTATCTCCAGTCTAAATGCACATACTTATAATGGAAACCTTTTTAAACTTCACACTACTACTGCACAAAAATGTAAAATAACGGTTTCATAGGAATGCAATAGCTAGCTATAAACCTCACTGTACGTACGAGATAAAAAATTGCTAAAAACAGAAAATCGGAGCTTAATAATTGTACCAAATGTAGTCCATTTTTTAAAAAGTTTACAAAAGAGCTTGTAACATATGCTAAGTCATTTGATCACTAAAGATATTCCGTTATTTATAATTAGCAAATCACTTCAATAAATTCGGGATAATAATGAAGTATTTGCTAAATTTTCAGACCAAACTAGATTGATACCTAAACCATAACTTTTATTTAACTCTCTTTCACAAATTTCAAAAAAAATGAGGTAGTAAAACTCAATATGGTACCATAATTATCTGAGACATAAAGTATAGATTTCATACCTAACAAATAAATATGCAGTGCAGAGAAAACAATACTGGATTTAATGGATTTTGAAGGCTTTCCATTCATATAAATCCTTAGGACCAAGCAACTGGTATCTTATTATGATTATAGCAATTTATGTGAAATTGGGAAGCACAATATACCCCGTTCATATCTTTTAATCTTTTTCAGCCAAAAATATAAGAACTTTTTATGGCGTCTCAAGGAATAAATTTTCAAGTTATTTGTGGGCAGTTTGTCTTAACAAACAAGATTCTCCAAGAAAATCCAATAGCCATCTGTCGTCCCTTCGATTTATTTGTGACTAATAAAAACTAATAATTTACCAACCACTAGAATTCTGTATTTACTCATCGCGGGAAACGTTGTGGTCAAAATAACGATCAAAATTTCATTACGTAGATTTTAAAGGAAAGTAATGAGACCATCATACCGACGGAATGGAAGATTGCAAGGGAAAGGGATTGCAAGTCCTTGCTGAGTAGGCTCTTCAAAGATACGGAATGAGCATGGCAGTGAGACTCAGTGGGAACTTTGGGACGAGACAAGCGAGCGATAGGACGTAGAAAACCCAAGGGCAGAATGAAAAAAAAAATAAACCGAAGACCTAACTTTCGTAGCTAGAATGAAATACTGCAAGAGGCTCTTGATGCTGAACTCAGGGTACTTGATGATCATTGTATTTAAAAATACAATAATAAATGTGTATTTTTTTATTATGATGATGTTGCTTCGTCAAAATTAAATATATATATATAATAGAAACGGGGCCACTTCACTTCCAAGACATTAATTTCTGTTAGCTACTCAAACATTTACATTTATAAATTCCTTCATTGTCTCATAGCAAGCATTTGCAATAATTAAAAACTGTACATACACAATCTCACTCCATCAAGTCTAAGATAAATGAAACAATGCAGGGATAGGCAGTAAAAATTATTTTTCTTTGCGAAAACCTCTGCATTAGTTACGTTTCTCAAAGCATAGATCTCTCTCATTTTACTTTGTAAGAATGGCTCCTTGAATTTTATCAAGTAATAATTTTGTCACTGATGATCATAGCCTAATATATAACTGGCAAAAATACACGATAATTATCCGGATACGAATACGCTGGGTCTCATTTACCGCGCTAATCGAACCTATGTGAGAGAACTTTTGAGGATGCCACGAGATAAGCCGCGGCGATTCCTTCGCGGCGTAACCCAAATGTGCAATAAATTCCACAGGAGACACCATTTACCTGCGGCTGGACTCGGGCCCGTGTCCGTTGGTATTGTGCGTAGTGCTTTACCAACTGAAACTACCGAAACGTCTTTCTACCCAGTCGATAGTTGATGGCTTCAATGGATCTAAATGTTCCCGATCACCTAACATAAAGTTTAGAGAAGCAGTCAACTCATGACCATGGTGCCACCGTTCGCAACGATAAACCCTAATACCGATCGCTATGGTTCTCACTCTCGACAAATTTTCACAATGCCGTGAGCTAGCCGCGGTATAAGCTACACGGCATCTCCCACAAGCAATCATTCAGTGTAAAAGATCCAAAAGGGGTATTATCGTGATAGGTAGTCTATCCCGGTTCCATCACTATTACACCGAGAGTCAGTTAGGCCCCTTAGACAGTCGGTTAATTCAGAGTCTCTCAATCCCTAGGATATTTTAGGGGTCCAATGTAACAATAAGACTGAGACTATCATGCAGTTGGATTAAATCCCATGATTGGTGGAGCAATGAGGAGTGATTTCCTACGGGTTGAAGACTTTGTTGGTGAATCGTCAGTCCCACAATCAAGTATATCTATTTCCTTAAAAATTTAAGTGAATTGGGTTAAGACGAATCTTCGGAGGCTTATCTACAGCACTCGGCGCGATATTGGGGGATCAGGAATGGAATACCGGTATAAGTTGCTGAGTTTTCCTCTGCAGAAAGTTTGCTTATGGATAACAATTTCCAGAATGAGCCTAAAAATCCCTTATAATAGAAACCACCTAGCCTGAAATATGACGTTGTGCTGCACAATCGAAAGAGAGTTAAGCAGGAAAACCAACGTTCAATGCAGGAAAGTTAAGCAGGAAAACCAATGGCAAAGGAAGAGGGGAGAGAGAGAGATGTTGAATTCAACGGATTCCAACGTGGAATGAGGAAGAAGTTGTCGAGGGTGAAGGCACAGTCGATCCTATGGCCCTGATTGTAAGTGCCGATACCCGGCTGAGGGACGTAAGAGCAGAAATATAATCCAGATGATGAGATTCCGGGAACGATGATCCGGAATGGGAATCGAGGAAACAGGTCCCCTCCTCTCCTTCCTTCTCGTATCCCTGTCTGCTCTTCTGAGTGGTTAACTAACTCGATGTTTCCTCGGTAACGCAAGCGGAAATCCCAAAGGGAGATCTCTGCGGTACTTGAGTACTCTTCTTCTTTACCTTACCATGATCATTCATTCCCATCCCACGCTAACTCAATTTCCCCTCCGCATTTCTCCACTTTCACTCCGCACCCTTATCCGTTGCCCTTTTCATCCGCCCATTCCGCCCTATTCCCGCAGAAAAGCCACTCAATCCGAAGAGAAAGCTCTAATAAATCTGCCTCATAAATTTGAGTTCCACTTATATTTCGATTGAATTGTTCCGTTTCCTTTTCATAAAAATCATCTAAGTATATTACAGTAAAGCATTTATTTTACCGATTCCACTCAGCATTCATTAATGAGAGGCCGATAATGAAATAAACAAAAGAGCTTATTCCTTCTGAAAATCTTAATTCTTGCAGCTGGAATACGATATGCAATACCTTTCTCGAGTTAAAAAATACATATTTGAGTGAGATATAAAAATAACTGGTTCAAAGTTTTTCCGAAGAAATTACAAGGTACTCGAGCCACAATTATTCAAAAGTTTGCAACGCTACATTTTATTCAATTTCCAATGATTATGTACCAACTCATTAAGTGGTATTGATAAATGTCATTTAATCTCATTTAAGATTTGTGATAGAATAGAATTTCGGGCTACTCTCACGAAAAGGTTCATACCACCACTAAAAAAGTTTTTCATAGTCATCGTATATGTGACAATTAAAAAAGTAGTTAGTTTAAGTTCTACATTCATCGTTTATCCTTCCAGTTTTTATTACTGAAAAATCGATTTTATGAAAAAGTAAATCGACTTAGGCCAAGTCTTGAATTAAATGTTTTCTCAGTATAATCTATATTCTTGAATTTATATTCAATTGAAACCCTCGTTTTACTGGCGTCCGTGAGCACGATGTAAACCGAGAAGTATAGAAGTTATAAGTTCCCATTGATGCCTCTAAGAATGGATTTCCATTTTCTATAACGAGAGTTCACATGGTCAAAGATGAAAGGCTAGCATTAAAATATACGGAACTTGTTAGAACGTGGAAATGAGATCTCGTTAAAACTTCTTTCAGTTCAGGTTATTTTTTTGAAATAATGAAATTCATTTCTTTGCCAGTTTGAAACGAAGAAAGCAAAGGACGAACAACAAAAAGGCTCGGATTCTCCGGGAGAGCAGTCCCTGAAGTTGAGCTGGGAAAAGCGGTCGTTATCACTCCTCACCGTACAAATTGCTCTCTTCGTTGTTAACAAGCACCGATATAACGGTGTGAATACACTCCTTCTTTACGAGTAAAGTGTGTACAGCTTTGTCATCGCAGCGAGACAATAGAATTATCTCCACCTGTCGATAAGATAACTAAAAGGTTAAAAAAAACTTAATCACTCCGTCCAAAAAATGCATAGGTTTCATGCCTAGTTTCATACATAGCTTATAATTAAGATTTTAAAAGAAAAACTAAGAATAAAATTCCAATAAGAAGATGAATGGCAGAAAAAAAACTGTTCCCATGACAACCCACATATTTTTGTTCAGCGCTTCTTGATATTGCACCAGATTTAGCATTAATTCAAATGCCTTAAAATATTAGGACAACAGCGAAAGGTCGGAATGTACCCGTGCTTGAATTTCCTTGTTTAAATGACTCAGGGTCTTTCCGTGAAACGCTAATAATAATTTTGGGGATAAAAATATCATTTTTCCTCATTGACTTGATTTCTAGGTAAATTCTGACGTCAAAATAGAATGTAGAGGAAACATTAATATGACGATTTCCAAATTTATAGTGTAATTTAAGCAGTCGGTAGCAATAAATACGAAGATACATTGAAGAAAGAGATTGGTATGCAGTGGCTTGCTCCAGATGTACCGAAATTTTTGCGCTGAACCATTCTCATTGATGTATCACACAAAAATATTTATTTTATTTACTTAGCGGACAATGAAATGCTGCCAAAATTGCCTTTTACAATGAACGTAATACAAGACATTTTTTGTATAATTATAATAGTATCAGCAATAAAAAGAGTAAACCAAAATGGAAAAGGGTGGTTAGGAATTTATTGATTATTTAACCTGGAAAAAATGCAGTTAGGCTATGTATTTTCGGGAGGGTACAGATAGTTATAGCGATGGATGGATGGAAGAATTAGTGTTGACCATTGAAGAAAGATATATGGGAATTCCTGTTAGATAGGAAGACTGTTTTGCAAGATATAGGTTGAGAATTGGAGATATAAATACAAAGGACGTATATAGTTAAGAAAAATGTCATTTTCATTTAATTTTCCAAGTCAAAATTCATCATAGAATCTACTAACTGAGGTCTTTCTTTCAATTTTTTGCCAGCCTTCCCTTCGTCGAGAAGATTAGGCATCAAAACCATTACCTAAATGAATTTCTGCAATTACGAGACTTAGATGTCAGGGACGAATAACCGCGAAGATAGGGGATTAAATTAAATTCATTCAAACACATTCATGGAAACATAACTGCCTATTAGATGGCCAAAATATTTTATTACCATTTTCATGGAGAGAAGACTCGAGGTTGATGCCACAGATGCATATTTCGAAGGCTTCAGATGGTACACCTCATATGGCCCCCGCCTAGTTTCCCCAAAGGCCACATTTAGTGTATGTGACAACTCAGTCAATGAGAGACTAACTCCCAATAGACTGACCCTATGAGTGGCCATAGGTATAATATCCTCTGCATCAGCATCTCTATCCGTGCCATTTTATTGGAAAGTCAAAATTAGAATATTTTCGACCACGTGAATAAGTGGAACAGTTAAAAAGGAAGGATCTGCATCCACATGATCGAACAGATACTTTTCCATTGCTCCTTTGATCTGAATGGAGAAGAACATTTACGCAAGTGTGGAAGTATGGACAAATATTATTTGCACATCGGCTTCAAAACAAATAAGCCACAGCCCAAAAGCTTATTAAATTTTCATAGAAGAGGTGGAGTTTCAGGTAACTCTTTGGAATACAAGTGGCTTTCCCTCAAAATTTTCGTTCCAAGAAAAATGCACGACGAGATTTTAAATGAAGAAACTTCTCGTTGCATATTTTGTATTGAATTATGGAGATGCCTCGCATCAAGGCTTTCAAGTTCGCAGCCGAAAACATACCAAGCCGCCCATCATGTAATGAATGACGAAATCGAATCGTCTTATATAATTTGATAAATTATACATGCCTAAACGGCTAAACAGAGGATAATCATACCATTTTTATTTCCTAAGCCTTGTTTAATGACTGCGGTTTATAGCCGTAATGTATTTTTTTCATGATGCAATACTGAGAGTGATTTTATTCTATTTGGATTAAATATAGAAAATTATTAACCTATATGAGATTTGTATTCCACTTACGAAACAAATCGGCAAAAAGTCCTCATAAACTTCAGGGTTTAACAGATCCACTTCAACTTCCATCAGCGATTCCACTTATACAGTACATTAGAATTAGACTAATGACAACTTTTCCCACTAAAACTGCAACAGAATACAATCCTTATTGTACCAACATAAACGAAAGCATGAGTAAAAGTGAGTGAGTGCGTGAGTGCCTCCTAATGTTATTCTAGGAACCAACAAGCAAGAGCGGTTTGATAATTAAAATTGACATTTGCAATGTGAATGCAAATTTACGGTTTGCAACTACGGAACACGATGTCCACGGAACCTCATTAAACTAGTTCTTTTTTATAACTGCAAGCAACTGGTCAAATGTAAAATTTAAAAATTGATACTGCAGATATTACTCAAAAAACGTCACATTCTCTCGTTTTCCCGGACACGATATATAAAACTTAGGTTTTCGGGGGCGTAGATAGCAGTTTATCCATAAAGAGTATTGGATTCAGGATCTTATCATGTTTATCCAGCATAATAAAATGTGAAACGTTTATTTTGGCTGGTTATACGTTAATATTTAATCATATTTAATTTTAAAAGAGGCAGATTATAGTAGAAAATATTAAGGGTTACAGAAGACACTGATGGAAAATTGAAATAATCAGAAAATTTAAAGGTTTACAAGATTTTTTGTGGAAATGAGGCATTCAACCCTAAAAATTCCGAGGTATACCATAATTTATTTTTAGTATTATTAGTTCATATCTACCGAGTTTGGATGAAATGTTTAGGAACGGCACAAAGATGGTTATTTAAACATGTAAAGAGCCATCGACATAATAAATCAATATTATCTCGGTCAGAAAAGAGGAATAAATAGAAGACAAATGATGAGACATAGTAGGTAACAAGAAAATCTCCGACTCGAGGACAACCAACCGGAACCCGACAGAGTAGGGATGAAATAACAACGGATGGAAAAGAGAGCCAGTGAACTCGGAAGAATTCTGTCCTGCCTTACCACACCTCTCGCACACACAGAATCATCCGGAGATCTTAAATAATTTAAATAAAAAACTTTGACACCGCCAATCACAAACGCAGGTTTTTCGTATCATCTTCGATTAATTTAGCCCAGCTAATTACATTATGAATATTCACTGACTACGATACATTACATTAGCAAATAAAAAGAGACTGAATTCTTTTACAGAGCATCATTTCATATCTCAGACATAGATTGCAGTAAATGAATAAATAGAGAATGTGAGGAAAAAAAATGTAATATTCGTCACTTGTTGCAACTTATTATACTATGATTCTGCAGTTAGAAAATCAGGGAAAATAAAGATATTCTGCAATGCCTCAAGAAGGATAATCTAAGGAATACCTAAATATAACGACGACACAAATTGTAAGGATTTAAAGGAGAGCGGGTAAACTGGTATTTTTTCCGTGATGGACGACGAACTGCCAAAAATGCATTGCAATCAGTTCGGTGTTTTGGCGAGAATTATATTTTCGCTGGAAATGCCGATAGTGGCCGCAAGAAGAGCTGCGAAACAGAGAAATAGATGGCGAGGCTGGTCGAGTGGGCAAGGCATCGCACGGCGTCCATCGGTGAACACATTAGTCACCAACTGCCCACAGCAGCACCGGGCCTCCACTATCTCCTTCCCGAAGCAGCAGCTTATACATTCTCGCTCCGCCCCTCCCCCTCGCTTCCCTTCTCTTCAGGCTTCTCACCCGTTCAAATCCGATTGCCACCCCAGCGGACGGATTCCGCAAGGTATGACACGCCGGTGATAATCGTGACGTACTGGTCCCTTCAGTATTCATCCGGATAAAGGTTTTTAAATATTGCCTGAAATAGGAACATGGTGCGAAGTAATGACAGTGGGAAACTCATGACCTTAATTTAAATGCGCAGTTTCCCCGCTAAGGGATTTATTAACCACTAGAGGACAAATAGATGCCTTAAAGACACGGGGAAGCTTAAACGTCCTTCATGAAGTCTTATTGAATCATAAGTTTTGACTTAAATTACAGTTTGAATTTAACGGTAATTTAGTAATATCCTTACATCTTGTAAAAAGTGAAACATTTATTATACCTGCCTTTCACTTACGCAACCCATATTTTAATATGCAATCTCGAGAGCTTCATTATATCACGATAAAATATTATTTTGTAAGACATAGTTCAACATTGTTATAGCCTTTTTTTTACCCCAGTTCTTTTGAGTTTATGCTGATTAGGTCACGTGAGCTCGATAGTGCTGATTCATTGGTACCACTAAAGGTGCAATTTCTACGATAAACTCACCGAGAGAGTATTATATTCTACCAGTGAAGTAATAAATTGACACTTCCGGCTGTTTAAATAATGCATAATGGTCATATCGATGGAAATCTTCTTCTTCTCCTCAACCCTAAGGTTGAAGGACATTCAAATTCCTTCTTTCCAAAGCCAGTCTCTTTATATCACTGTATCTTCTCCCCGCTATGGTCTCTTCCAGGTATTCTTTTCTTGGCCTACCTCTTCCAGCACGGCCCTCTTCCACTCCTTCCATTAACACTTTGAGTGCGGCTGACGTGATCTCACGTCATGGTTGTCTTTACGCTGGTGCCGATGACGTGATATCAAGTCATAGGCACCAACGGAAAGGCAACCATGACGTGCGATCACGTCATGCCGCACTCAAGGTGTTAAAGTAGTCATCCACTCTGAGTGACGTAGAAGGTGTCCAATCATTGCGTTTCTTTTTTTTTAAATTGAATCAACAAACGTTTGTCCTTCCCCAATCCTTTGTAATACTTCCAGGTTGGTAACCCTCTCTGTCCAAGATATTTTTAAAAGTCTTCTCCAGCACCACATTTCAAAGGACTCCAGCTTTTTCCTCTCCTCTTTGCTCAGAGTCCAAGTTTCTGAGCCATAGGTGCACACACTCCAAACATACGTTTTTACAAATTCTTTCCGGGTCGATAGAGAAACATTTTTTAATGTCAAAAGAGTTTTCTTTTTGATAAATGCTTGTTTTGCTTGTGCTACCCTACTTATCACATCCGCTGTGCATCTACCATGAGATGTGATACAGCTGCCCAGATATTTAAAAGTAGTAACTTGCACTAGTTTTTCTCCATCTAGATATACCTCAGCTTCCGATGGAAATAAGAAAGCAATTATAAATAATATAATATTCGTTAAAGCTGGTTACCAGCAAGAAAATTGGATGCACATAACCATATCTATTTGCAGAAAAGAAGGAAATTTAAGCTCAATTTATGGAAATATGACTTTAAGTTTGAGTGAATCAACTGCCATTTGGTGTTTCCCTGACTGCTTATAAATTCTTCAAAGACATTGGTTGCGTTGCCTTTGTTGACCACATGCTAACAAGACAAAAAATGCCTGATTTCCTTTATTCTGTTACCTCCTTTAGTATTCCAGGTTATCCGTGAACCACCCTGTTATTGATTTATTTGAAAAAGCAGTGTAAGACTTGCATACTTACACAATTGTTGATGAAGAACAGATATGCTTCAAAAATGTAACATCATAGACAATACCATTTTTGCATAACTAAATAAGCTTCCATTAAAAAAGAATTGAAATGAAAGTTAAATATAATTAGAAGCCTAACATTTCCATTATTGACTTTCAAAAGGCATACGATGATTTCGATTAATATTTCATTTAAAACTTCTGACAATAACATGATTTCCTGATCATTTTGTCAAGTTTAGTAAATAAATGTTATTTTAAAAATACATCTCTAAGTATTGACCCGAGAAAGCAGCAGGCACTAAAAGTTAACGCAAAGGGAAAAACATGCTTCTTATATCTTCCCGGCTCATTTTAACATACATTTTTAAGATAAAATTCAGGTAAAGCCCAACTATAAACACTTAAGTGTATACTCGAACAAATTCAAAGAATAGTGGAAATTACGACGCAGTAACATTAACGGAGTCATCTGTGATAATTATGACGCCAACTTCAAAATACCAAAGAAATATCACACAGCCATTTTACAATGGATGATGCTTACGTTGTACCAACTTTTGATGCTTAATCAAGTCATTGAGATAATATATAATGAAGTTATATTTAAATGATAAGGAAATATGTCCAAAGTTTTTAAGAGATTAATAATTTGGTGACCGCTTAAATATTTCGTACAAAGTAAAATACCGAGTAAAATACTACACGTGATAACTATCCCTTTATGATTTTGTACTAATTAGATGGCACCAGAAATTCAACAGAAATGGAGCACAGCAAGGCAACGCCTTGTAATGAGGGAAAGCGGATGGCAAAAATAAAACGAGAGGTAATAACGTAGAAGTTCTACGGTTAAAAGGAAAACATCACACAGAGTCATGGAGGCACATATTACAGTGGACTTTTCCGTCAAGTAGCGAAAGGTGAAGGGAACGGCGACACTTGCGTCGAGAAATTTGGAAGATAATATAAAATTAAACGCGAATGAGAGGAAAAAACAAGGACAGCAACACCAAAAAGACAAATAAAAACTAAATTCATTAAAAATATTAGATCATGTCATTGTAAACATTTGTAGAAGTGGACCAAACATTGAAAAGAGCAAGGAATAAACAACGAGAAAAAATATTAAATTAAATGGAAGCTTAAATATAACTGGCAATGCCTACGCTGAACGCACAAAATTTAGCACAGAATTTCTATTCATCTGTTTCGAGATTATAAGAAATATCTAAAAATAAGCCTCTTTTAGGCGAAGAAATATCATGTCGCTTCCGGACTATTATTTTTCCTTTGAATTTACCACGAAATCGATCTTTTCCGAGATTAGACCCCTCGCCGTGTACATATCCTTACAAAATTTTAGTTTTAATGTTACAAAAATTCGATAGCATAGTTTCATATTTAGAGTTTACTAAATTTCTTTCAAGTACTTAAAAATTTCAAAATTTTTAAATGTTTGTGCAAAAAATTAATTGAAAATTAAAAATTCCCTGGAATCGACGAAGAATGATTGATCAACTAAATGTAGAAGAAAAAAAGGTGATTTAAGAAAGAGGCAGTCAAACAAACGACTGAGACATTAGATGAATAAGGATGACGAAGCCGTAAAGAACATCGTCTGGAGAAAGGTACTGCAAGAATTGAGAGAAGGAAGTATTGGCAGTACATGCGTACGGCGGAGTATCGGTGGGCAAAGGTAGATAAACGCAATGGGAAGATGGTAGAAATGAAAGGAAAGAGAAAGTGAAGGACATAAAAAACAGTCCGTGAGAGGAGACCGGCGAGTGGTGTGGAGGAGGGAAGGGAAGTCAGTGAGCAAAAGAAGGAGTAATGACGGTGGTCGAGGCGCGGACACTTTTCCGCAGATGAAATAAAAGTCTGGCGGGACGTGTGTAATCCCAAAAGAGGGAGTGGACGGAGTGGAGATAGGAAAGGGAAGCGAGGGTGAGAAGAATAGTGAGTTGTAGTGGAAAGCTAAGGGGTTTGTTGAGCGGGGAGAATGGGAAGGAGGCCTCGGATGGCGCCGCGAAATAACGACCTACCCTCCCGTCGTCGCCGCGCCCGACTCTCACAACGGCTAGCCACACCCTCCTGCACCCGGTTCTCCCTCTTTCGCGTCCTCTCCGCACCCATTCTCCCCACGACTCACTTTTTTGTCTCACAGTTACAGAATAATCTTCATTTTACTCACCCCGCCGACGAGTTTATTTTTGTTCCTCGCTGTCCGACTCCCACCCTCGTCCTCCCACATTCCCCGACCCATTCGTTCCTTTCACCGTCCCTCCCACGGGTATTTCCACAGCGTCGGGAGAGAGATACGAACGGTCCACAGTCCGCCACCATCACCACCAACACTACCCCCTCAGAAGATGCCGTGAGTCCAAAGGGAAAATGGGATGGGAGAAGGAGCGATTGTTCCTGCAGTGACTCGCCTCGGAGCGCTCAAGCGGGAACGGGAGTGGACAAATGAAGGATTATGAAGGGGATAACGTGGCATGGTTCGCCGTAGCTAATAAATGGACGGATGAAGGGAGGGGTAGTTGTATGTATCAATGAAATACA
This sequence comes from Ceriagrion tenellum, assembly GCA_963169105.1. Classification (NCBI taxonomy): domain Eukaryota; kingdom Metazoa; phylum Arthropoda; class Insecta; order Odonata; family Coenagrionidae; genus Ceriagrion; species Ceriagrion tenellum. The sequence goes on along the minus strand of OY720633.1, from coordinate 147,192,795 downwards.
CTGAAAGGTAAAGGCAGAAGATTAAATGGATGGTAGGCCATCAGATAAATGAATTATACGCTACAATAATAGGTACTTTTGGACAAACAAGCTAGAATAAAAAATTGGTAAGGTGGGGAACATAGAGTTAGTCCCTTCTAAGAAAGGAGAATTCAATAAATTCCGGGCCGTTAGCACAGAGTAAGTAACAGTGTAAGTGCCATTAATCATACTGAGGCAAAGCCATACAGTACAGAGCTGACAAATTGTCAGGGAGGTTGAATAATTGAATGATGAGATAATACAACGTCAAATTCTATGCTTATTCGCAAAACCACTACCTTTTATTTCTTTTCCAGCTAAATTATGTTATATTATCACGAAACAAAGCAATTATACTACAGAATAGGATAAAAAAACAAAATTCCTGAGGAAAATTGATAAGTTATTTTTTCCACCGTAAGCAATTATATTTGAAATATTTATGGAATTAAAAGAAAGATTTTACATGAGAATTTATTATAATTCACATGAGAAATCTATGTATACAAAAATTAAAAAAGTTTTGTTTAATGATTTAAAATAATGCTAAATTCTAAGCTGCGGGACTTAAAAAAATATAATCGAAAATTAGCAGCAATTCAACCAAATATATTCTAATTCTTTACAGAAAGGAAAAAAAGAATAACCATTAACTTGTGGGTAAAAATCAAACCCAGTTAATGTTATTTCAATGCTATAAATTTTTACAAACATTTTAAGCATTACATTTGAGTTCGTACTACGGATAGTTGTCAATATAAACGCAACATATTACTTTTAATCTTAAAGTTTATAAAATTTCTTGCACAAATGTACTTGGTTGCCAAGAAAGTAGTGTTGACCTGTTGATTTGGGTTATTTTTCAGTTTTTTACAAAGACAACTTTCACTTTTACAGTGCAGCACTGTACTATTTTCCTTTAAAAACTACGAGTTATTTTTCACACACCATTGGGTTGCTCAGTTAGTACACCCACACCTCCATTATGAACTTAAAACATAAGTTCTCATGAATTGCCTTGTTTGCATAACTGACATTATCAATCATTAATCTACCATCCACTTTACAGAATATAATTCATGCGGAAAACTCTTTCTGCGGAAAAGTAGCTCGAGGAAACTATGCCTAACATAGAAATACGAGTGTAGCGAGCAAAGGTAATGTGCGTAGTAAGAGGAGGTGAAAAAAATTTTCCGCCAAAATTTGAATGATTTTTTAAAATTACACACATCTTCCCTCCAAAAAATTCTTTTTACCATGATTTCATTAATTCTGTTCATCGTTGCTCCTATAATAAAAATTGGGAGCTTTGGTTCCCAATTACCATCCATATAATTCAAATTTTTACAAGCAAACTAAAAAAATACACTCAAAATGCTTGTATTGTACAATATTGTACATGGTACAATATACAACGCCATGGTGCAATATAAGAATTCCAAATATGCATTTTACAGTCAAAATCTCTCACTAGTCTTACTATGTTGATTCTGACATCTCGGAATATCTGTTCCTAAGCAGAACGCTTAGCGGAATACTTTGTTCATACAAAATGGCTCCTTTAGGGTCTACTCTCATGGCCAAAGATAGCTCTTCCGTTAATCTCGCAGCAACGTCTGCATGCACTCTACTATCCTGAATATGGAATCAGCAGTTGGAAGGTTGCTGATGCTCTGCTCTGAAGTCTTTTGAATTAGTAGAGTTTCCAAACCTCACCGTTATCTGAGTTTCTATATCGTCTGTAAAATCGCCATCGGAATTTCTGAGGGAGATAAAAGAATGAAGTAAGCTATTGGAAAGGAAAATACGTGCTCAACTTAAATCAATTATGTCATTCTGACATTTATATGGCATGAAAATATCTTCAATATATACCACTAATTCCTGAAATTGGTTGAACAATACTTTTTTATATTTGAGTATTTCACTCTGACCTACATTAAATCTTTGACTCTCAATGGATCGAATTAAATATAACATGGCAATCAAAAACTATATCAAAACATATTAGGATTCGCTTCAGTATATCTTTCTTTCTAACAAAATAAAAATTATTACATTTTACAAATATAATTCGAAATCAGATATTCTATAGCTATATGCAGGCGAGTTATTATATTTATGTAACTATTACTTAAAGCACCATAGGACATAAATCCCAGCAATAGCAATTGGACTTCATATTGAGAAGGTTAACCGACCTTTAACGCCCTTTTCGTCACCTGTTCCTACAAATGATATTATCAGATCTAATAAGAAAAATATGCGAAAAAATGATATAAGATAAAGATATACTGCTATAATAAAAGCATTAATGATGTATTGCTCGTGTGCTTACATCACCCAGTTGAAATGCATAATGCAAGGAAAATTTAATTAGATGACTATATGTTGTTCTGCGATGAAAATATCACACTTAACGACTCCCGAGTCACATGCGGGCACGTCGTTTGCAGTGGAAAAGTGGCCTTAACAGATTGATAAAGTGGAAAACGTGGCGCTTAAAATCAAGGATGAGAATTTCATTGCAAGGAAGTGGCACGAACCTGCTGGCTCTATCTGCGAAAGCCTTTGACGTCACACGGCGAGAAAAATGAAGACAACGGAGATTCGGAGAGTGCACAAGAATACAGCTATTCCATGCTTTATGTCACCAGCACCACTACCACGTATTTGCATCCACTCCTGCATTTTCCCGGCTCTGGCTGAATGCTATTTTCCATGTGATTTATGCCGTCCAGCAGAATATACCTATTTTCGTCTTCATCTGCCATCAGCAATCGCTACATAGAGACGTCTTAAACCCTTAGAAATTTTCTAATGGATCCAACACCAACTACTCGTTAGAATTATATGGTTCTGCATTAATTTCTCCGTTTCAATTAACGGAGTGACAGCTAGCTTTCTAAAACTCATACTTTGCCGCAGAGCAACTTTTCATAAGGATCCCTTCACCTTCTCAGTTTATCCTTCAAAGGCAGTAACATCCGCGGCCTCTTTGATGTCCCCATAACTTATTCATTCTTGCAAGTGGATGAGTCGCCCTCATCCAGCCACTCAGAGCGTTTTCAATATCAGAGGGTGCCCTTTTTCCAGGCGCCCATCGCATTTCAACCTCTCACCAGGGAACCACTGCGTGGCCTCTTCCGTATTTCTGTCAATGGGCCTCTTTCACACCGTCCATATTAACAACTCGCATTCCATCTGTGAAACATGAAAATTACAATTATTCCTCCAACTTCGAGCTTTGAGTAACTTGTAATTATATTGTATTTAAAATCCACTTTATACTCACTTCATTTAACAAGGCTGATAAAATTATTGATTCTTAGCGCGCGAATCATTCCAGCTAACAGATAAAACTCTTGTATAAGAGACGTGTAAAATTCAGAGGTTAAATTTTTCCTTTTATCCATGCTACATATGATTTTAATTATGTGATCCCCATCTTTTTATTACAATTTTCCTTTTCATACTCATGTACTTATCACATTATCTCCCTTGTTTAAAGTCTTAGGTGACTTTAACCACCTTTTCAAACAGACAATGTGTGCCGAATCAACTCAACAACTGCCAATATATACCAAAGGGAAAGAAAGAAATTTTCTAACATAGACATGACGTAAATCATGAAATATGAGGGTTAATGCCTTTGATAACTAGCCCAAAAACAACCCTACCCATTGAGTTTATTTGCTCAAAATTCGCATCAAAAATTGTAACACTATCAATGTTTCAGTATTATAGCATAGAAATTTATAGTATACCGCAGAGGAACTTTATTATCTATATTTCAGAATAAGTAAATGCATTGCTGGAGAAAATTACCGTATTCGCACTGTTAACTCTTTTGCGTCGATAATTTTTTATTCTAGATACCACAAAGTATATTATATTTGATAATTATGATTAGTTACGAGATCTCTTGATCTTAAAATCAATTTCTCATTAATTCATTTCCAGGGAAATGATTTGTATTATGGGATTATCTCTCATACCTGACATGTCTCAACCACCACAACGTGTCCAGCCTAACCGCTCTCCTACAATCCTCTTGTTCCTCATTTTCACCTTCATCCGATTGGCACACTTCATCTTTTTCCTAACCTACGTTATAATTAGTCTATTATTCATTAATCTTCGACACTTTAAGTTCTATATTTTAGCCAAATTATATAAACGGATAATGTTCTCATTGTGGTACTGAATCAAAGCGGAAAATTCCTCTGATAGCAAATAATGTTACCACAAAGGTTTTGATTTTCATAGGGGGAAGTTTTTGGAACAGAGCAAATCAGCCATGACCAACAATTATCCTTTTTTTTCTTTATCTTAGCACTCTACACATATGCCTAGGCTTCAAAACCTTATTCAAACCTTCAAAAACTAATTGGCCTAAAACATCGTCCCGATTCTCTAGCCGGTCGTTCCCCAGATCAATCCTCCTCTGCTTTTTTCCCTCGGTCAGCTCCCCACGAACATTTTGTGGTCAAACCGTTTTCAAATAACTTTAACGAAGACCTTAACAAATTGAGCGGTATATCACGCCTATTATCTGATACAAAGGACAATTGGTGAATTCAGCTATGGTTTCCCCAGGTCGTTTCTTTACTGACCACCCTACACTCCCCATTTATCAGTCACTTCCTCCCACCCCTGAGCAATCCATTTCATTCCATTTGAATACTGCTGTACCAGCTGCTGTGTCCTCACCATTTAGTTTTATTTTCCCTAATTTACCCCATTATTTTTTCCTAGCTGAACCAGAAATTTGATATTTCAATAATTGATCAAAGACTCAACTTCCCACGCTTATATTAAAGCAATGATAGGTAAAATTCTTCCCTCGCAATGAAACATGCCCCAGCTTTGAGTAGTTCGGTAGTATTTACGTGTTTTTGGCTTTCAATATTTTAATTCCTTTTCCTGAGCTTTTATCTTACATAATCTTCTGTGTATCACAGAGCAAAACCCTCTACTTTTCACCCTTCCGTCTATCGCCTCCACATTTCACGCTTCCGCCTCTCGTTTCCAAGTTTATCTCTCTCACCTCGCCTTACCTCCTCTCCTCCTCTGGTAACCTTACTCTCAACTTATGCCATCGAAGCCCCCAAAATCCCGACCAATTCGCCTTGTCACCTCGATCCTGTTTCCAAGACAGGAAACTCTCCTTGTCGGGAGCTCTTCCCCGTCTCTGCTTGGAGCGGAGGAGTGAGTTGAGATGCGACACTCGGTGAATATCCGTCACTCACCCTGTCCTCTCCTCCTCCTCCGTCTCCTCTCCTCTCCCCCGACCCATCTTCCCCACCGCACACTGTGAGTCCAATCTAGGCCACATCTAAGTGCCTCAGCCGCGCAATTAATTAATGAAACGAGCCCACAAATTCTTCTTTGAGAGTGAGAGAGCGGAAACGAGTGGAAGGACAGTAACGAAAGCTCATGCCGCAGAGGAGTAGGTCTCGACGACGCAATGCAAGTGAGAAACATGCTGGGTTGCTAATATTAAGCCGGACCATTTTAGAACTTGGCCAAGATCATGGAGTGAGACAAAGGTTCTTTGGTTATTTTTTCCCGACGCGGTGCAAGACGTATAATTGAGATTTCCCTCTCATGGTGTTACAGAACGAAGGATGAAGCACCAGTTTATCGCGCAGTGGTCATCCCTGGGCTATTGCTAAACATAGCTCGTAGCCGCTACAAACAATCCCATTGTAAACGGAATACCGAGAGTCTCCTTGAGGTTTTCTACACTTTCAGGAGCCTATTTTCCTCTAGTTCATCCCCTTTCGCCTCAATATACGATCTTCCCTTCTTTATCATGTTCATTAAACCTATTCTCTTTCTTCCTCTTCTCCGCTTGCCCAACATCCTTCCCTCTACCATACTCTTGAGCAACCCGTCGCCCCTTATTACGTTCTCCAGCCACCTACAGTGCCAAACGTCATGAGATGAGTGGCAGATGTAGTCGGGATTACTCAGTAAATCAACTATACTATTTTGAAGCAAAGAAAATGCATTTCAAACATTTAAGTCATATTTTAAATATAATATGACAAAATCAATAAACATATTAAATCATTTTTTCACCATACTATTATTTTTTAACAACTAACAATTCATGAATATACTCCGAGTCAGATTCATTGCAGAGATTTATAAATATCAAGAAAGGTTTATGAAAAGTACAAGGATGTAAAACCACTCCCTGCTAGAACAACCTATTGCTCTTTTTCGTCCAGATTCAGGGGTTTTGCAGTTGAATCTAATAAATTGTAACTCTTAATAAATTGCAGAAATCTGTGTTGTGACTTTTTCAATACCGAAGAAGATAAGGACTGAGAAATAAAAGGAGCCCAAAATTATTAGTCTAGTGTCACATTTATCAAAAATACTTTAGCGAAAAATTATCCGGAGGATGGAAAGAAAATTTGAAAAACAACATCTCGGAAAATCAATTTCGGAACATCATGGGAACTAGGAGGCCATACTCTTTCTGTAGGTAATGTTAGAGAAAACAATACATGAGAGCAAATTACTTTATGTCGCTTTTGTGAACCTGGAGAAAGCCTTCGGCAATAATGAGTGAAACAAGATGTCCGGGCTAATGGAAAAACTTAGAAAGAATTACAAGACACAATTTTAGGTATTGCGCTGTATTGAACAGCTAATCGGTAAATTGGTAATAAATATTTTTGGTTCAACACCAAAGGAGAACTAATTAACCACCCCCCATGCCCTCTACCTTTCCATACTCTCATGCTTGCGTAATCTAACTTCATGAATATGAGTCTCAGCCAATAGGTCGCAAAGACAAAATATATGCAGAATGTTCCAGCATTCACATGATTATTATTATTATAATTAAACAGTTACAAGTAGACCATTGGTCAGGTGGGAACAATAAAAATTGTCTAATAAAAGAATAAACCTTGAAACTCTCTACTATTTTTAAAAATACTTAATTATTTTGGGAAGGGCTCAATGATTCTTGCTGGTCGGTCGTTCCAGTCCCGTATGGTCCTATTCAAGCTGGAGAACTGTTTTACGTTTGTCCTTTGTAATCTGCACTTTATCTTACACTGGTGATCATTTTTCCCCACAAAGTTTGGTTTTATTAAGTCCTTCCCAATTTCATCCCATGCTTTTTCCTCTCTCCCTATTTTGTACATTCCCACATATCCTGCTCCTTTTCCTTTTCCACCTCACCTGTAAACTCTCTCATCCAAGTACTCAAAGCATTTCTGTTACGCTCTCTGTATTATTGTTTCACTAGCACATACCTAGCCGCTTTTCTTTGCACCTTCTCCAAGTTCATCACCTCTCCTTTCTTCTCATTTAAAAGCCAATTGCTAATTGGGTAAAATTTTCGTAACTTTTGATTTGAAAAAACGCGATGAGTGAATTTGAACGGTTATTATTGGGAGACTATCATGATGTTAGTTTTGTAAATCATGTATTAGTAGTAGCAATAGTCTTTTTGTATTACTGTCATCACTTCTCTAGCTTCACTAGAATCAAACTTTGAGAGAATCCCCGCATAATTCCTCCGTACAAATGGCAATATTATTTGCAATTCATAATTTGTCGTACCGTTCTGCAAAGTGTTCACGCTATCAGACGTAATTTTTTGCAAGTTGATTAACTTTTTTTTCTGTCGGTGAGAAGAGAGCTTTCATGTATTACTTAAGTCCTATATGGTAAATTTTTCCGGTGATTCACAGTAGTATTTTTAAATGTTTATTTTCATGTCAAATACCTAAGCTTTAAAGTTTTCCCACCAGAAATGTTCTCATTCAAATGTAAAACTTTTACTCTATTACTGTCAATATCGTTGATGAAATTTATGTTTTGGCTTTCAAAATGGGACAAAGGTATGAAGATGGGTAAGAAAAATGAAAAAAACTAATGTGCCAATTTTATCCGGATTCTTTTATTTACTTGTCCTGCCTTATTATTCTCGTCATTCTCTACATCTAAAGCCTTTTCCCCGTCGTTGTATCGCATGGAGATCCCACGCAGTGACCCCATCAAATGCCCCTCCCTCATCCATTCTCTATCCTTCTCACTCGGCACTCATCCCACTTCCCCGCTCATCCCAAAAAATAATTAATTCTTACTATCCCTCTCAACTCTCTTATCCTTACCTGTCTCCCTTTTTTATTCTTTGCTCGCACCACTCCCTTTTACATTTCTCCTCCCGACTTGTTTACCTTTGAAAAAAATCTCCTTCCCCTTCCGCCAGCCATTTCTTTCGCCTTTTGTGTGTTTGGAATACTATTTCCTTTACAGTCGCCCTTTCTCGTGGCGTCGCCTTTTCTCCAAACATCCCCTTAGGTCCGAGTCTTTTTACTAATCAGGGAGGCTAACAGAATATTTGCACTTTTCCTCTTGAGTAATTATAAGGCTTCTATAGGACTTTTAGATCTCATTCAACGAAGTAGTGCCAGAAAAAAATTAAAAGAATAACTGCTATTTCCAATCTTCTATAAACTGAGTGACTTCTATAAAAGGGATAAATGGTATGTAAATATAGAGTATAAGAAAAGTTTTTTGAATTTGAATAGAAATAAATTGCAAAACTACTCAGAGGAAAAGTCATACACATCGACCAGAAGTCAAACCTACATGCTTCGTTTTTGCGCAGAGTGCTTAAGCCCGCTCAGTTATCGAGGCGTTCTCATTTCCTGAGAATTATGGTGGCCTTTAAAGGAACAAGGTGTTCAGCACTGCCGGACATACAATCTTAGGAGCAGTTCACGGGGTACGCTTGACGCCGAGGTCCACGAGGTTGAAGCCAAACTTTGAACACATTGATTGGTTCCCTCGATGGTCAAACGAGTGCTCGAAATATAAGGAACCAGATTTGAGTTCCAGTCAAGGTGAGCAATTTTCTCGTCCGGTATTCCGAACTTATGGGCTCCAGCTTCTTAAGTGTCATGCCATGGCTATTCCCAGCAACTTTAATTAAAACATATTAACTCTTTACTGTGATTGAAGATAATTTGAGAGTTTTGCAGCTTCCATAGTGGAGTTATATTTCCATGCCCTTACGATTTAGAGTATCAAACAGAAAAACGGCTGCTTATATCTGACAATCTATTATCTTGTTAATTGGCATTCACCTCTTATTTATTAGATCCTAAATTCTATCATCTTTTTTTAGTTAAATTGTGCTATTTAGGTTTTGTGTGGAAAATTTTATCCCTTACCGCATATAAAAGAAATTTTTTTCTGACTTGATACTTAACCACTTGATGCAATTTTTTCTTAATGTGGAAAGCAGTTCATATTCGGGAGGAGTTACAACCTGTTGTCATCATTCATGGCCTAAAATGTTATTCACTGAGTGCCAATATTTTCCTTTTTAATGTGGGCGATTGATTTTCTATCGCTGATTTTTGACCAGTGACAAGTCAGTCTTTCCTGAAAACATTTTCATTTCTCTCTTCCTAATATCAGCTCTTTGACTTCATGATTTTTACCAAAAAATGGACATTCATAGACCTAAAGACTTACTGTCACCAATTTTTCTATTAGTATAATTTACCCATCTGTATTGCTTTCTCCTCATCCTGGCGCCCATTTCTTGTTTTTACGCGCGGGTGTGCACCTTTGTTTTCCCCCAAACTCAACGCAAAACACTTCAAAAAACCAGTGATCTAATGGATTATATTGTTAACGACCGATAAAAATACTAAATAAATATTTAAATCGGCCATGAACTAAAATAAAGATTAAGATATAAATGAAGGAATGAACGATGTTTCTCATAAGTGATTGAATATAAAAAAAGATGAAAATTTATTGGTCGATTACACGACGTTATGAGTCAACACGGAATAGAAAAGACTTTACTCTTAGGTTCACAAATATTACTGAATTCTCAAAACTTATGAATGTAAAACTTCACATCGATGAAGAATACATGACTTCATATCGATTGAAGAGATACAAGTCGTTCCTTCGAACCTCGCAAGCCTCCACTTCCCTTGACTATCGAGAAAAGAGCAGGACTCAACGAGGGAAACAGTTTGAGGAGAAAATGCATGGTAGAGATATTGGCCTTCTCCCCATCTGCCATTGCTTTGTGGTCTCAGAAAGTTCTTCTCGGAGATGCGGGGCCTCGAAAAAGACGAAGAAGATGTTGTGTGTATATGTGGGCGACGAGATTGGCAGAGTGAAAAATATTTGTGACTCGAGGATTTGGAATATTTGTATTTGCTTCTGGAGTCATAAGGGGAACTCCGCCGTTTTCACGAACCTATTTACTCTCGAGAACGCAGTAGCATTGATAAGATGAAATAAAATATTGACTCATCGTTTAAAATTTTTTCATTAACTTTCTATTTACCTCCATGCATTTATTCCAAAATCTTTTCGTATTGAAGTTCACTCGAGAAGAGCATATTTTGTTATTATTTTAATCGATCATTTTAATATGGAAAAAATTAAACTTATAGAAAACTCCTCGGGTTCACCTCAATCCAAGAATTACGTCTAATATATGCGACATAAAAATAATTAATGTCTTTATGCACTTGCCTTATTATGATGTCAAAAGTATCTATCTTCTGAGAACATAATTTTTAGAAAGTAAATGTACCTAAATGTGCGTAAGTATCTTTTCGAGAAACATATCAAGTGAGCATAGCCATCAACAACGTCATTTGTCTACTGGCACCAGTATGCTCCAAATGGCTGAGAGGAAACAAATGGGAATGCCCTAAGATTTTCCTCAGTATGATTCCGTGATATTTGTTAGCAACAATTACTTTGATATGAAAATAATTGTTTCGCATTTATGGGAAAAGCTGTAAATGTACAATTAGTGCCTTTTAAAATGCATGCTAAATGCCTTAAAGTTAAAATTGCATTAAATTGCCAAATTGGTAATTTTTTCTCTTTATGCATACATATTGTGAATTAGTACACGGATAGAATATTTCACACAAAAATGAGCATGACGGAAAATCACTCCAACCACCACTAGTGTGCACAAGAGAATGGACCCACACATTCTTCTTCTGCTTCTTTCCACTCCTCGGACGGCCCCACCCACCCGTCCCGGCTCACCCACCCGCATTGTTCCAAAACATTCCCCCGCAACCCGTGGAAATCTCTAAAACTGGATACAGAATCTCGGTGTCCTTCGCCAAGCAAGTTCTTCGTAAATTTTACTGAGAACTGGAGGCCAAGAATTTTGTACACTCCAGCCATTTACCCAAATGATGTAGCTGCAGAAACGGTGTTTGCAGCCTAGGCTGAATGAAAGGAAGTGACGCAGAGAGATTATCAAGAGAGACATCATACAAAGGTTGGATAGTGCTCGTCAAATAAAAAAGATAGTAAAAAAAATACATAATCTTTCATCTAAGGAAGGTCAAAATTTGAGGCTGGCCGAAACATCCTCTTGACTAGTTAATGACGTTAAGTATTGACTAATTATTGACGGATAGATATATGTATCAAAATCGGTAACATTCACGTTCGGCGGAGCAAAAATAAATTTATTTTCATGGTATCCAATCACCAAAAAGAGTGAGAAAAATCAATAGCATAATTTATTTTACAAGGTTATTCAGCACATGAGTTAAAAAATTTCCCTAATCTGCTTCAAGTTTCTTTCTTTTTGATCAAATTAACAAATTTATAGTACCTAATTAAATTTGAAAATATTCCAATTTTTTGCATTACGTATGGGTATTTAGTAATAAATAAATGAGTCAAAATGGGATATTATACATTTCCCAGGTAAACAGCATTGCAGAAGAAGAGACGGGGATCATAAAGGCTATTTAGGCGAGAAGAAATTGTAAAAATAAGCAAATCCTTTTTTTAGTTTATGTACCATCTACATTGAAATTACCATCCAAAACGGTGTCAAAGCATATTCTAAAAGCATATACCTGTGTTTTGGCTGTCAGCCTGTGGTCATGGACAAATATCAGGCTCCTCAAATGTGTTCTGTAAGTTGCTGTGCTGGTGATGTTGATTGTAGGAAATGTTATGTAAAGAGTATACCATTTTCCAAACCTTGCTAACACAGAAGAATATTTCATAAGTTGAAATAGAGTAAGATACCGAAACATGGCACGACCAAAATCAATGGAAAAGGCACCACCAGTGGTGGAAAAGGTAATGGAAGAATACTGTCACTGGAGAGACATTGACATGCCAGTAGGTATTGCGAACACCAAGAGAGAACAAGAAACAAGCCTCGTGACTAGAAAGTAATGACCCCTCAGTCAAGTCTCGAGATCGACATGAACCATATCTTTTAATTCAAGAGTTAGCTAAATGTCATGGTGCATGATGTTTATTAGCACAAATAAAAGGCTAAAATTTCAGGCTGAAATATTGGAATCTGCTGGGCCAGAAACAAACATGATTTCGTTTAGATAAACAATCAATAAAATCTCATCATTTTTATATGGGAGGTTTTTTGTACTAGGGGATACGGTGATGGTTTATGAATAATTATGTAAATGAACTTAACCCTGATGAATGCACCTCTTCATTGTTTCATGAAAATACAGTTTCAAAGCTGATTTATTTCAAAATGGGAAAACAACTTTCTAATTCACTCATTTTTTGTGACTAAAACATACAACTAGCTTTAATAATAATATCAATTTCAATACGTTACGACCAATAGAGTTTTACTATAAATTAAATGTGAAAGTGATGTTGATGAACCTCTCAGGAGAATTAATAAAGATACTCCTTTTTGCCTTTTGTGCAGCCGATTAATAAAACACAACTACGTTAGCAGAGTGTGGGTGTGAAGAAAGTTGATGAAACCAGAAAAGAAGTTCATTTATTATGCCTTGCAGTATTAATATACTGGATGCAAAGTGTCGACGATTATCTCGGAAAATGTACACATTATTTGCTTGGATTGATAATAGCTGGTATCGAAATATAACAACTATCTAATAGACACAAAGTTCAATGGATGTGAGTAAATGGTATTATAAATATGAATTTAACTCAACGTGAAAACTTGAAAATATAACGATAATTGATTAGATTAGCTATCAAATACGTCGTTAAGCCATAGAGAGAAAATTAATTTTCCCGACTGACTTCAGCCTATTTTTTATGAAGAAAATGAGTTCAGGGTTATGGAACTCTTAATTATGAAACTCTATGGAAATTTCTAAATGAGTCTGCCATAATATACTCCAACCAATGAAATTCTATTGTTTGATCAGGTGTTAAACCCTCATCAATATTTAGAGCCTTTTCAGCAATAGCCCTCTCTTTTATACTTTGATCAATTAATTTTTTTTAATTGCACCCAATGCATTACCTCGGTTTTCTTCTGGGTGTACATTTAATAGGATTTGAGTCAATAATGCGGAAAGTTTTACTATTAAATGCCTTGAGACCCGGGCAATGCTTCAAATACTTTTGGTATAAAAGTGCTCGAAATATAAAACCATGCATATAGGCAATAAAGTCTACGCGTATGTAAACCTAAAGGGAATAAATAAGAATAAGATCAAAATATGACGAAACTAGTTGGAAAAATTATTCAATGTGCAGTACAATTGAGGAGCAATAAATAAAAGGTTCCTGGGGGAAATAGTTGGCCTATATTTTCTTTACTATAGGGAATATATATAGTACAACGATACATCGTTTGCATTCCAAAGTAGAGTCGAGATACCTCATTAAGTCATTATATTTTCCACCACTATCGATCAGTGGGAGTGAGACCTCTTTTCAGTGATTACCATCAAAATTTTCATCAGCCAAAATCCAGTTATGGACCATGTTTAGGGCCATTTATGCCTGTAACTTGTAGTTTGAGGCTGATAAACATCGGGAGTTGATTAAGAGCCTGAGTTGCATACGTTATGATGTGACCTGAGTACCATTTTTGTATTTGGATTCAGACTCGGGGGCGGGTTCGAGTCCCGCCTGGGTAGAAAATTATCTGCCCAGGACATGGGTGTTTGTGAAATGAGTTATATGGAAGAGAGGACTGTACAGGCCTAATATCGCTCAATAAATGAAGACGACATTTTGCCCTAAAAAGTTATTTTAGATGCCGAACAAACATAAAAGATGTGTAGGCATTAAATATAACTGTAAAATGACTTTGAAGAGGGTTCTGTAAGTGAAATATAAGTGTCAAATACGTAGCCGTTAGAAGAATTTTACGAGAGTTATATGACACCAACTGCCTGTAAACAAATAACTGATGTGTATTGATTCCAAAAATCATTGCAAAACTTAAGCAGCCTGTGAAAAATGGTGGAAATTTCGGTAGTCAACTCTTAGTGATGAAGAAACAAGTATTCTCACTGATCCAAAGAAAAGACTCTCGTCGATTGTGAGTTTATTTCTTCCTGAAATACCAACATCGACTTCTTCCCTAAATGAGGATGGAAGAAAGGGCTGAAATGGCATGGATGCAACGAATATGAGAGCAAATACAAAAAGAATATAATCTCCTTTTTCACAGTGACATCCGCTAAAAGGGCCAAAATCCGCAACTGTTTGGCCAGGGCGGCAGTTCACTGCGTTATGCCCAGAAAATGAATAAAAATCTTTTTCGGTGGTGACAAAGGAGCCAGAATGATAAAGTGGGTGACTGGAAGGGTACTTTATCTCGAATTAAAGAGAAAGGGTCTTCGCTCTAGCCTCAGCAATGTTTTTTTCTTGGGCTTTTATTTTCAAAGCTCATTTTTTAAGTCTCACTTTTAACCTTGAGCCCTTCCACCAAAAATATGAGCATGGCTCAGCACTAAATGGAACTTCACATTTATTACTACGGAATTGGTTAAGCCCTTTTCTGTGACACCAATTGTGATTTAAGCTATTAGCGATTCAATGTTTAATAGCATATTTGAATTTTACAGAGCACTAATATGATGGAAATTATTCATGCACTGTGTATTAAAATAAATGAAAATTTTCTTAGCAGCATAGGTAATAAAACATGTAAACCTACTCAATCATTGTCAGAACCATTGCATTTCTGTTTGAATAATAGGCGGAATTTAGAAAATAACGCTGAATCAAATATTCCGCGTTGAACGTTATTGTGAGAGATATATTATAAAAATTTAGCACAAACTTAAGAGTAATTCAAGGTAATATACTCTTGATTTTTCAAATCAAATATTTGAGGGCAATTCCAGAAAGCGGGGTCTCTCACTCACTTCTCATCAGCACTGAACTTTCAGTTTAACAACTGTTAAATCACCTTTCAACTGAAATTAATAACAAGAGGCACCGTCAGTCATATTTGCAATTCCGAACATGACAGTAATCATAAAAGTTCATAGCGTTTTGAAACATGAATACAAGTTCAAATGCAGCTAAATTTTAAAAAGTTATTAGAGAAGCAGGTTTGTAGCATGAGTCACATTGAAAGAATTTAGAGACGGGTGAATGAGGAAAGTGTGTTTTAATGAATAGAACAGTGAAGCAGGTATGTAACTAAAGAATGGATATATAATGCTTTCATCGATGGCTAAAGAGGAATATTATGAAAAAAAAAATTGGATGGAAAGTTGTACAATGTTATTCTCGCAAAGCATTACGTATTGAAGGCACTGCATGGCGAATACATTTCATATTCTCTAAAATATAAAATAAATACTAAAAAAGCACTAAAAGACACCTACTTAAATTGTAGAAGTCAACATTTCTACTATTACAATCACACATTAAGAAGATCTCTATTGAGTCCGTCAAAATGATAAAAAAACATCAATTTAATCACTATCTGATGTTCTTTAACTCCTCGCATAATGTCCAGGAATGTGTGTGGCATGGTCGATTGATGGACTTCGGTGACGACAACTGATGCAATCGATTGGTGGTATTTTCAAGATGATCACTTCCTTAATCATTTTCCTTAGTTAATCTAGGCTCACGTCAACATTAAACTAACAACCTAATGCGAATGGCGCAGGCATTAGACACGCTGTGGGCGGAGTAACTTATCTCCAAAAAATATTCCTATTCGGCTAAGGAGAATACTAAATTGCTCTTAACGCATGGAGAACACTCTGGAGGATTACGCCACAAATAACAATGTAAATATTTTGACAAATCCATTCAAAATCTAAAATAGCTTGAATTTGAATTTTGCGAATGCATTACAACAAAAGAAGTTTACAAGTTAAATCAAAACAAAAAGTGGAGATTTTGGTAATTACATTCATAATTCTTTTCAGGACCCATTTCATAGCACATAAATAGAGGCAGGAGACTATATTTCATTATTACAGTCAAATTCAAGTATATACCAAGCATACTAAAAATATTAACAAAATATTAATCAAAGCTCACTAACATATTTTGAAGGCTGAAAAATAGGGAATTAACATAGAGGAAAATGCAAAGGGAATGGAGAATAAAATATAAATGTAAGTAAATTGGCTGGTAAAATTCTTTATTTAAAGAGATAAGCATTCAATATTTACTTATATAATAAGTATCGTGTTCGAAATTGATGTGGAGACGGAAGACACCATTGTGAGTTAGGAAGAGACTCGATGACGAATAATGCTGGACTGGTTATATAAATATATTTATCGAGGAGAAAAATTATAAAGTTAGCAAAGGCAGTACAAGAAAGTGGCTTCAGGACATACGGTTAGAGGATGGCTAAGTAATAAATACTCCCAGGGGTTCATCTTTAAGTCGTGCACAACGAGAATGGCCTATTACACGTAAACTTCAAACAGATTGCATAAATACGGCATTCTACTTCAAAAGACAGACAGAAAACAAACACAACAATGTTTAAATATACGCAATATTTTAGTGCATTACAGGCAAAAATAAATTGAGAAAACTTAAAGTGCACCATGACAGATAATAAGAAATCTTAAATAGATAATGGCCCAGGGATATACCGGGCACAAAAACAAGAGGATGTGATGGGTGCAATACTAGCACGGTGAAAAGGGAAGCAACATCAGCATGAATAAAAAGCCTCGGGTAGGGAAGTGGGAAATGGACAGGAACTGAAGTGACCGAAAGGGAATATGGGAGAGGGTAACCCCACACAGAAAAAGATCCTTTCGGGGGTATGATAGGAAATGAGATGAAAAAAAAGAGTTACTGCGCATGCGTGAGGGACCCGAGGACTGGATGGGACGTGTCACAAAATTTTACGATATTATGCGCGTCACGATCCCTTTTTGTTTTCTCTCCACCTCCCACCCTTCAGCCTCCACCTCTTTCCACCTCACTAACTCTGGCGCTGGCGCTCTCCCTCCCCCCCCCACCTCCCTCCCTGCCCCACCTTCCACTCCTCCTTTTCGAGGTCCTTCCACTCCCAAATCCTTTCCTTCTCCCTCCATCGGCTCACTCGCATTCTCCCCGTCGGCCCCCACCCACTGCCACTCACCCACACCCTCTCATGCATAAGAGACCTTATCCCTTTCCCTCCCCGCTCTCTTCACCCGTCTTTGCTTTGCGCTATTCCGCAACCTTTTCATTCCACATTCGCCATCCCCCGTCCCCTAACACCCGCTTCCCCCATAATCTCTCCACCTGTGCGCGCATGACTCTTCGCACCTCCTTTAACGACAATTCCTTTCTCTTTATCTTCTCCTATCCCATTCTCTATCTTTGTCCTTCTCCACTTTCTCCCTCTCTCTCTTTTGCGCCCTGTTTTGCTTTCCATTGCTGAATTCCAATATTCCCCGAGGCAAACGTGCTTCTTTCCTCCTTTATTTCCATTTTGTGAAAATATTTTTCCCGCATGTAGTAAAAACATCTCTGGCTCTCGTTCTTATTTTGATAGACATCATTACCCCATATGCAATGTCTGCGATCCCGGAAGGGAGAATGCACAATGGAATAAACAAACGACATACGTCCTATTTTGTTCAATGATATAAATATAAATGCTCACGATTACCGACCGTCGTATGCTTAGCTTCTATTAGCCTTCGATCAGACGATTTTGAATTGAAATGACAATTATAATATTCAAAAATATTTTGTCGATGAAATAGTTGTTGTTTGCATTAAACTTAAATGAATAATTTATACAATAGTGAACATGATGATCGTTTAAAGAAATTCTTACTTATTAAATGACGGTTGGTTCGTTGATATTTTCTGGTAAATTACGTCCTTAAAAGGCCCCACCTCTCTAATTCTTGCTCATTTAATAACCAAAACTGAAGCTATTTATGCACTGTAGACAAAATATTTTATAATTTTCTTTTACTTGCATAGATATTTTAAACTACAGCCATGATTGTTCAATTTTTTATGAGGCCCGCATCTACTGGGGCAGTCTGATGTATAAGCCTTGCAATCATTCCCTATGACAGAGAACACATATTAGCAAAATAGATTAACTACGTAAATACGTCAAATATTTCATAAAATAAAATATAGGTACCTGAAGTTTTAACAATAATTTTCACTAGTATTCTTAGATAATTAGGTGATCATCAACTGAAAAATATAAGTTAACTCATGAATTCGATACATAAAATATCTTGAAGAGTGAAATAACAGGAGAAATGACAATCTTTTATAGCTTAATGACTGGAATTAGGAATTTAATTCACTAAAATGGATAAATGTATTAATGAATGTATGGCCAGCATCTTAAGTTAACACTTAAACATGTAAATTTCCAAAATATGAAGTGCAAAAAATGAGAAGAAACACGTTCGTCAACGGAATATTTTTGCATCCAAGCATAACGCAACAAAATGAAACATTATTCTAGAGTGCAATTTTTGAAGTATCAAAAGAAGAGAGTATGTAGGATGAGAATATTGGATCGCCGCGCTTCTTTCTATAAGTTATTGTTTTTTTGTTTTGTGGGTTTGAAATGTTTAACAAGTTTATTGTTTATTGTTTATTTTGTGTGCTTTGTTTTATCTTATTTCTTGTTTTTTGTGTTTAAATGTTTAATTTGTTTATTTTGTATGGTCGTTGTTGGTTGGGAGGGAGTTCTTTAAGTTTGGAGAGGGTGGATTGTTGGAGTGGAGAGGAGAGGTAGAGGTGTATTAAAGAAAGGTAAATAAAGCGCTACCACTAAAACACTAAGGCGTTACAATATGTCGGTCGGGGGTCGTAGATATCTGACCATCAAGGATATTTTAGCGTAGAAGAATAAGAGAACCATAGCGAGAATTTTGGAACATAGATCAATCGTAAAAAAACAACCTTTACTATATTCTGCAGCATAAAGAAAGCGAGGTTGTTCATGAATGCATGAGGCCACCAACTGTAGCAAGTAGCAAAGTTTATTTACTTTAAGCTTTCATTTTTCTGGTTGTGCGCCAGAAAATAATGGACATAGTTGTAAAGACACTGGAAGGAGAATGGCGTTCAGTAACAGAAGAGAGGTGATTACGGGGACCTTGGGCAAGGACACATGGAAGATATTGATGCAGGAAGTAGAGTTGTATGGAGAAGAAACGTAGACTCACAAAAAAGAAGATGACAGTAGTCTGCAGAAGGTCGATATGTGGGTGTGAAAGAAGATGGAGAAGATGTGATGGACGAAAAGAAAGACGAAGTATTTGGTGCCGCAGGTGAGGAAAGTATTTTTTGGATGAGATTAGGAATAGTCCAAGTTAGTGTTAGGATGAGGTAGTGAGGGGAAAAGGGTAGTATAGGTCTGTGAAGGAGTGGAGGATGCTGAGTAAGCTGAAAATGTAAAAAAGGGATTAGGTTTATGGATAGAATGAAGATATGTAGAACATGCGTCAAGATAGAAATATTACTGGTTTACAAATCACATTCAAAATCTTGAAGATATTCATTGACTCCCATGTACAGTACCTTAGCCAATAGATTGCTTAATAATTATAATAAAATCGGAATTGGTTCTAACCTTATATAAATGGAAGTTGCTTACTCCACTCAAAATTTTCAGAAAAATGTTAATCCCGAGACAACTTCATCATTTTGAACATTTATGGAGGCTTTACCGGATCAATCATTTTGCTAGGGCTTCTACAGAGTAACCAAAAATACAT
This sequence comes from Ceriagrion tenellum, assembly GCA_963169105.1. NCBI lineage: Eukaryota > Metazoa > Arthropoda > Insecta > Odonata > Coenagrionidae > Ceriagrion > Ceriagrion tenellum. The sequence continues at coordinate 147,172,792 of OY720633.1, read as the reverse complement.
ATTAATATCAATAATGGTCACTTATGTTCAAAGTAATCACTTTTGTAATATAAAATATAAGATTCTAAGTGCCAATCAATTCGTCAATTTTTCGTAATTGGATAAAAATTAAAATGTATTTATTAAATGACATTACTAATCTTAAACTTACATCCTTGCACGGCTGGTGACCTAAAGCCCCCTGCCACATGCCCAATCGGCGGCTCGCAGGGTATTATGTAGATACAGATGTACTAACAGGAGTCTCAGACCCAGAACCTTGGAAATAATTCGGCCGACTACGAATTTTTGAGTCACCTTAGATATAAAAACGATCAAGAACATGAATTGAGGTTAGTTACCCAACCAGTACAAATGCGTCCATATTTTCATAATATATATATGTGGCATACCACATCAATGTTAATTTTAAATCACGGTATTTATCAATTCAGTGGAAATGGACTCAAAATCTATACTCTTAATTGTCATGCATAATGAAACCATTCCTCCTCAGTAGTTCATAATCACTCAGTTTGACTTATTCTTGAAGTGCAGCTCCGCTAGAATTTCAAATCGGCTTCGCATGTAAATTTCTCCGCTGTACACCTTAAGACAAATTTTCACATTTCCATAGTCCTCATCATTGCAAAAACCCGTCCATTTGCATCCAAGATAATTCTCTACCCACCAGTTCCCTTAAATGCTAAAAATATCACTGTTTTTGGCACAGAATAATTGCTCTGCTATTAGACATTAACATGCGCGCAGAAACGCCTTAGTGGTTCATCCAATTTTGCCCGCTCAGCAAAACGCGGGCAAGTGGAAGCGACAAGCAAGCTCGCTCTCTCCCTCTCTCCTGGCCTTAACACTGCTCTCCCTCATCCTCCGCTTATCTTATATCCTTCATTGCATCATATCCTCCGCCTCACTTTCTCCCCATGATACTTTAACTCACCGCAATTTTATTAAACCTACACCATCCCCATCATGAAAATTATTACATAAACAAAAGGAACAAAAATCGACGTACTACAGCGGAGAGTTTCACTCTTGCATCCTGAAAACATCGAGCACGGTGCTAGGACTCCATAAAATAATTTCAGCAAGATTAACTTACCTTTTATATTGTAAGCACTCGCGTGAACCACTGGCTGCATAAAAAATCTTTGAATCTCCACTTTATAAAAATATACACACAGTTCTTCTTCAAGTAGTTTCAATTTCTTCCTTCCAACAGTGTGCTCCACCTTTTTATATTTTTTTCTCCTTCCCGTGCCAAACCTAATTGTTTGGCCAGTCACGCAATGAGATGGGATTACTTGGGCCGTATTTTTTTAAATCTGTGAGTGAGTGGTGCTTCGCCATTACGGTAATGAGTCAGTCGTTGGTGATAGTAGGAAGATTTCTGGAGTCAAAAAAATGCAAGGAATAAAGTCGGCCAAGCGGGAGGATGGGAGGGCTAGCGTAACGAGTGGAGTGACGCAGCGAGAAAGAGAGAAAGGATGTTCTTGACTAAATGAAGGAAAGTTCCTCCCACCGCTGACTTTGGCTTTCTTCCTGTCTCCAAGTCCACCCTCCCTCCCAAAAGAAATTTCCTCCCCATCCTCTCGCATTTCCCATTCACTGTCATTGCAAAAACCCACCTTCGTTGACGACTCTCGCCGAACACCCTTCCCCGCCACCTATCCATGTTTCCCGCCGCCGCAAAAACCACTGCCTCGCCTGCAACAGTTCAACCAACCCCAAATTGCTCCTCTCTCTTCCCACAGCCTAAGTTTTTTTCCCTCCCCAGCTGTCCCGCTTACAACCCCCCGCAACCATCCGTCCCAGCTGCCTCCCACCCCTCGCATATTAGTACCCCGATGGTTCATCTCCCTAAGCACGGTCATCCATCCTCCTCCACGCCGCCGCCGCCCACGAGACACACCACTCCCGGTTCTTCATATCTTTCCCTCTCCCGAGATTACCTGACCGCTCCACGGTCTTTTCCCCGTCTACATCCCGTTCCTTCCAACACATTCCCGCCTTACTCACTCTCTGTCTTGTTTGAGTGGAGAAAAGCCACAATCCAGACATTGAATTTCCTCGGCAGTGATCTCCAACCACATTTGTGAACTCACTCTATAGACCTATCTCATCTCGCTATTTCTTAAATAACTTATTCATCTTCCCCGATGAGTTAAATATCAGCTATTTTATTGAAGGGGTATTGGTGAGCATTAAAAAACCACTTTGGCATTAGATGTTTTACTTATTTTGTCACATTTTGCTTTTTCAGACATACATTTTGAATACCAGTAAAATTCACCACTCGACCCAGTTGATATGACTCAGCTACATAAAATTTTAAGTGGCCTTTATCATTTCGATGAGACATAACTTCATTTTTTAATTATTACTATCCATTTCATTATTAAACCTTACTATACACTACTATATTTGACCTATAATCAAAATATGTCATCTTAATACCCACTATACAGGATTGACATATTCACTGATTTTATATTTTCTGTGAACAGTTGTACTCTTGTTTTTTACGTTGCAATTATGTTATGTCGACATTTCTTCTGATACTAATCAGAATGCTATTGACTTATTATTCAACTAAAAAGTCTACAGAAATACATCATAAGGTAACCAATGAATCTCTAGCATGCCTCTAACTATAACTCCATGAAGTTTCGTAAGAATTGAATTGTCAAGCTTGAAAACTTCCAAACATTGCATGTAACAAATGATGTGGTACGAAGTCACTCGCACGGGTGCATATACACCAGGGTTGAAATTCGCTAAGAAAAAATCATTTGACTTGACCGGGGTTCAAACCCGGGTCTCCCAATTGCCGGTCAGGTGTGTTAGCCAGTTACACCACCAAGCCATCTTCCTTCAAGGCGAATTTCGAGGGGGGTTTATGCGAACTAGTTCAGGCCTCAAGTCTATAAAATTCAAAGTACGCTTAAAATGAACGTCCTGGGGCATCATAATTTTATTTTGCTAATTGTGCTTCTCAAGATTACGAAACATCAATGTAACTTTCATCAGAAATTCAGTCATCAAGTTTTCTCGTGCTTTTTTATCGATTCGTGACATCTTATAAGCTGTGACGTCCTCTACTTCGGCTGAAAAAGAGACACTTCATAAAAGGCGATATATTTTCCGTTATTTCACACCTTGCTTTCTCGTGCAAAATTTGCTCATTTGCCTTTGAAAGCTTTTCCCTCTCCTACCCTACTTTCTTAAAGTCTTGTCTACCTCTCCCTAGCAGGCCAATTCTATACATATTTTACTTATACATCTGTATTTCTTCGCATACATACTTTAGTACACTGCCCATAGATTTAGTACACTGCCCATAATATAGAGAAACCAAATGGCTTTCAGACACTTCAACTTTGCTCACTGATCTTAAACTGGAATTAAAAGTTGAATGGAAACAAAACTATGCAAGCCATGAGCTAATCAAGCTAAAAGGTACAGAATAATTCACATAAGTGTGGATAATGACAGCAGTAAGGGGAATGTAGCCGGGCTCTCAAAATAATAAGCGTCATTCCCTTTAAATCACAGTAATTAGTTAGCATAATATGACACGGTGAATACCGTTACCAAGCAAAGGCTTCAAAGTTCCATAACGCCTATCTCGCAGTTTCTCCCATTTTTACGTTGTTACTCTTACCTAAATTTTTACTGCAAAGTATTCCTTTTCAAAAATGTCATTCTAGCTATACTATACTATAAGGCATTGTAATCATAAATACTTGCTATAACATATTAATTTGTAAAATAACAGAGATATCTTCGAATTAGAATGGGAATCACTGCAAATATCATGGTGCCTTTCACCGAAGGTAATGGAGGCGTATGTCATACCAGTATTTGGCATGAATGCAAGTAGTCTGAGAGACGTTTTGCTACCAATAATAACAATAATGGTACTTCATGGAATCCAGGTAATTAAGGTACAAGATTCTTCCCTGGTTCATGCCAACGCACACTTAAAAGAAAAATGTAAATTAAAGAGAGGAAATAACAACGGGACACAACTTCCGAATAGGCTCCTGTGGCGCGAAAATTTGCAGCGCCAGGGAGAAGAAAGATTTTTGCTAATACATCCAAATGCTCAATACGCTAAACACGGCAGTGTCGCCATAATTAAGAGGAAGTCAAGATCCACTCAGACCTAGTTGACTACATGTTATGAAAAAGGTCATAAAATAAGCAATTCTGCCCATAATGGTGATCACCACAGATTTTGTATTGATATAGTGAATTCAATATTTCGATCATGACAAATCGTGCACAAAAATGGATAGCCTGGAATAGCTGGTAATATAAGTGCCCAATAAGGAAACAAAAAAAATAATGATTTTTCACGTGATTACTTTCCTCGTCCCTCTTACCCCAAGACACAATCAATTATTTTCAAGAACGAGCGAGATAGGGAGAGAAAACGAACGTTTGCGCGAAAACTCATTACGGCGCCTTTTATCCGATAGAAAACCGATAGACACTTTGTCCATGTAACTTTTCGGAAAGTTTCTCTCGGCTCATAAGTTATTTCTTCCATCCATAATAAATGATGTATTTACTGTTTCTTACACTTCTCTCCTCTCTCTTCAAGAAAAGTAGAGCATCTTGGGTTATCATGTTCTCCCCGCAAACTTTCTAAAGCTGAAGAATAATGCCGTTATCGAGATAAAAACAAAAAAATTATCGGGTGCGTTGAGGGTTAAGCCAAAATGCCGAAAAGTTTCTTTGTGCGACGCCATTGAAAAGAAGAAAAATTCCAAGGGCAGAATAAGTGCAGGTGCTGGGAGAACAGGAGAATGAATAGAAATTTAGGCTGTGAATAATGGTCTTTCACTTGACTGCTACGGAAAATGAGATAAAGGGTAGAGGGATAAGAGAAGATTTACAGTAAGTGATTTCATGGATTCATTACTTACGCTCTAAATCACCATTAAAATATCCCAAACAAGCTCGCAAGTATATGCATGAAACCAGCATAAAAATGCCAAAAAAAGGATGAAGCGAAAGAACTTGCTATCTTCTGAATACATAGCTTTCGTGGTAATCATTGCTCTCCAATCGAACCCCATTTACATGCTGCATCCTGTTAACATTTATGCCAAACTGGGCCAAGTTTTTCCTTGCTGTGTAAATCCTGGTTCTTACTTTGAAGATTCTTCAACTCTATATTAATATTCTTTTGGTTGGCTTCCAGTGGACTGAAATATAATAGTTCAAAGAAGTTCTGAAAGATACATTAGGTAAGCGGTTTTCATGAAATATAGCAAAATTATCAATCTTCAATAATTCCTCAAGACTACAATCATGATAGTATTAAGTTTTAAAAGAAACATGAGTTACAAACCAAACCCAGTTCCTGACCATTCCGTCGATGTTTTGATTTATGAGTGACGTTTTCTCATGGGGAAGGAAGACAGTAGCCTGGGCCAATCAGTTTTTTCAAGAAAACCAACACGGACTGGTGCTTGACTCGCATACATCATGACCCACGTCAGAAACCGTGCGTAATCAAGACACAGTAGCACAAGTCTTATCGGATGAAGACAGCATTGAAAAGGAAAAGGAGCACTTCCTTTCAATTGATAAGGAAATGACTAATTAATTTTATTCCTTAAAAGACCTTTAAATACCAAAAGAGGATACAGAGCCCTTAAGGATAAGATCGAGCCATGCCATGTCGCAATTCTTCTATACATCTTTGGTTCTTATTACTCATAATATGAGAAAAGCCAACATTGAAACCAGATTTGGCATGGTGAAGAACATTAGAGGATTCCTTTCATCAGCGATAGATTCTATTCCTTCTCTCCAAACAGAAAGGATAAATGAGATTTCATGTTCATCTGACTCTAGCTATGTCGGGGAACCAAACGGCTAATTTAAATAAGGCTATGTGATCATAATAGAACGCTTGAAAGAGGCAAAGGCAGACTGTGGCTGTGGCAGATCATTTCACGTCTGGAGCAGGACATAAAATCCTCCTAAATGAGACAAAAGTCCTGACGAAAACTGATTAATATAGTCCCCGGTTGATTTGAGAGGCAATCATAATAGCCAAACGTCCATCGAATTTTAATACGGAAGACGGTTACCGCCTAGGCTACATCTGAAAAAGATATCTTTATTACGGTCACAAAGGACCGTTAATTTTTTGTTTATACTAGAATTTTTATCAACAATGGTCAGTCAAACAGTGAGTAGATAACAAAAATATGACTGAATCGTTCAGTCTCCTAACGACATTTTCAGTATGAAGTACGATACGTAGAGTCAGCATAAAAATCACTCTTTGCAGCAGAAAACTCGAAAATGGCTTAGTAAAAATACACATTGCTGCAACTGCCTAAATGAAAACAACAGAATTAAGTTTTAATAAAATATAAACACAGCCTTTAACAAGGTTTCAATGTAAAATAGAAAGAATGGGTAAGGAAACGCCCTGTTTCAGTTTTTGCATTTTCATGTGGTGCCATTTAGATGCATAATCAAATTATACTTATCAAAACTATTGAACAAATAATATTAGTCTGTTACCACAATTTTCGATGGTATGTTCATCTACTTTATGACCCATAACCTGTCATTATTTCTCATTGAATATAAACTCATTGCCTTTTTCATTTTATCTCGATATTCCTTCAATATACACTCTCTCACTACAGTTTTGACATGGTGTCATTATCTCCAATAACTACCGCAAACGTGCCTTTTGACAACTCTACCAACTAACTCCTAAGTATGCCATACTCCTTTTCCTCAGTTTTAACGATCCATTTCCCAATGAAGACAAAATGTATGCGAGGTACGCAACATTCGAGTTAGAGAGAACGGTATTTAAATGAGGGGAAAAAATGTCAACTATCAACGTAGAGCACTTTCCTCCCTCAACTCTTCCATCAAAAAAAGTCAATCAGCCAAACTTTCATTGAAACCTCTTTCACCTCAAAGTCCTCCTCTCCCTCGCCCCTAATCATATGTCCATCTCTCCCATTTTCTCTCTTCATCCATCGCTCTATTTCCCAATCAGCGTTCCCAATGAGATGCTTAATGAAGCGTGGATGGGGCGTTCGTTAAATTGATGGTGGAGCAGGGAGTTAGAATAAGGGGAAAGTAGGAGATAGTAGCAGGAGAGGTAAAAGGCTTTTTACGCCCCTGAGAGAGGTACATACGCCGATGCAAAGACGAGAGGGAGGAGGAATAGAAAGTGGGGGAGGGGTCGATGAACTTGATAGGAGTGGGGATAGTCAAGGCTGAAATGGAAGGATGAAGAGGCAAATAACGTTATCCGATTTTCAGTAGTGATAGCCATAAGAATGTAACATTTTATTATTGCAACCGATTTTTTACGGTTTGTATTTGTTTAAAAATCTCGTTTTTGACGCAAATGTTCTATTTCTTTTTAACTCACTTTCAGTCAAGCTATAAAGTTGAAATTGTCACTATCGGAGGGGTAAAGATATGTAAAATTTAATTCTTTCAATAGATTTTCTTGTTCGCTTTGAATTTGATTTAAAATAGTTTCTTTTTATGAGGAAAGTCTAAAATTTCAACACTAAGATCTTTCCTGAGCAACCAGAGGAATAATTTTGAACGAAATATTTGTGCAAAAGCATGCTAAGGCTTATCCACACGATGTGTAACAATGAAGTATTTCTTGGATATTCGTTACTCTTTTCCTCAAAAATTACTTAACCGATTGACCTGAGACTTTGCATGAGTCCAGCGTATATACTGTCATGAGCTATTCTAAATAAAAAAATCAAGGTCTCAAGTGCCCCAGGACGAACACTTATTCATAGTCCTCAATAATTACAGATTCGTTCCAATACATGATAACATCTCTAATTATATTTTCCTGTTCATAGCCACTGATGAATCAATTATTCGTCAATCATTGATTCTTAAATTAGATTCATCAATCTCTGATTAAATAAATATATACAGTGTTCATTTAATCATTGTAAATTATGATAGTATTCATACTCCAGTAAACTTGGCAATTACTTGTCAATTGTTATAAAACAAGTTATTACTTGGCAAAGTAATTATCAATTCATTAAGGAAGTTGGTTTGCGACTGAGTGAGTCATAATTCTAGCGGTACCCCGATTGTTTTAATTATGAACATTTACATCAGCCTTTAAAGGAATACTGCTTAGATTTGTAATATGTCTAATTTAGAGGAAAGCTGAAATATCGCATCAAAAATAAATATAAGGAAGAATTGTCTACGAAAAGATTTTTTTATCGAATGCCGAGAATGGAGTCGTGCAGCGATCATGCCTAAATAAGTAATTAGACTAATGAAACCTTTTCTACAATATATATCATCAGAAATATCTAAAAATTCATGTGGTTGTTATGTAACAATATTTTCTCAAGTAAACCCTACATTTAAATTTATTTCAAGGTTAATTAATTTCTACAACCTTTGGCAACGCTGTACTGAAATTTATGTTCTTAGTGACTGGTGTTTGTTGTGTGTGTGCTGAAGTGCTTTCCTACTTTAAACACATTGAATAAGTCCTTTTTAGAAGTTCTTATAATACATAATAGTTCTTTTCAGAACTAAATTGATCACTGAATGGTGTCATTGTGGAGATCAGTACTATAACGTACTTTATACAATGTTTTTGTATACTTTAATTACTGCTACACAACCTTACGTCCAAACGAGTGGTAGACGAAAGGTACGGTAGCGGATAATTGAGTGGAAGGAGTGAGGTTCGATTATCTGAGGGGTTATATTTTTCTTCTTATTTCATAGTTTTTTTCACTAACATATTTTAAAATTTTGTTTTCATCATTTTATCACGCTATAAAAATATTTTTACCCCAAAAAAGATAAAAATTGAATGTTTGAACGAACGTTTCGTTGCCTACAAAAATTGAATATCAGAATTTCGATCAGATCGACCGTTCAGGTGCAAGAGCTCAAAATTGTGATAAATGATATAGAAAGAAGAGTAAATAAAGTAACTTATATGGATGATGGGCTAATGGCATTAAGAATATGAATGTTACCTAAGGTCATAATACAAGTGTTTATGACTACTTCTGCCTATGACGATGAACAGACATGAATTCAAAATCACAAAGGTATACATTAGGATTTAAAAACAACTAGTTTGTATTGTTCAGAAATATTTATTACTACAAGCGTTTATTAAAGCTGTAAGTTCCGCATATATCAGTGGTTTATAAGTGATGTTAATTACTATTATGTGACAGCAAAATGTTTTAGGAATATTTACCGGGCCTGTTTGGGTTATATGAAGTACTTCGTTATTTGACCGATGTTTGTCACTTGATCGAGGTGGTACTATATTTTCAAACAAACAATTTACAGCTTCTGAAACGTGATTCTCTGTATGAATTCTCGCGGTATGTGTAAGTTCATTTCCAACGCTGCCACATGTATGACCGACCCCAGCATCCCGATCAGCTAACTACTGTGTCTCGGATAAAGTTTCGATAATAACCATTTAATTTCTCAAAAACTAAGCCAGTAACCTACCATCATTTTTGCACTAATCAATTTCTTAAATCTTTTTTTATGTCATATCCGTTTTTTGTATATATTACATGGGTTTCAACTCTAAATCTATATTTTATGTACCAAGGATCCGCTCCGACTGTACTGCGTAATGTAAATATAGCTATTTTCAAAGGCGATTATTGGAAAAACCAGGACGGAAAGGTGTATTTCTAATTAAGATAATCTAATCGATAGAGGGCCTTTTATTATATAATTCCTGCGAATATGAAGAGAATGACATGGACTTTAGTTTTCGGACCAACCTCCTTAACTAAGCTTTCGACCGTATTAATTTTGAATTTTTCATTGCTGCATTTCGGTAGTTCAGTCGTTGTTTACGAGATATTCGCGTCTTTACGTTCAAAGTGTACACTTTTACACAGTACTAATGCGGAGAATATTCAATAAGACCGTCTATTACCTTGAAATGATTAGGATTTTCGTGAAATGGAATTTCGTATATGTTGGTGTATGTGTTTTCTGAGGTCGGTCCGTCAGCTTATCACTAAAGGCTGCAGAAATCATACATAAGGGACCCGACAAATCTACTGAATTATTAGGCCTATTCTACAATGGACGTAAGCCGTAATATGTAAACCGTATTTCCTTAATTCAGTCATTTTCCAATGCTGAAGTAAGCCGTAACAGATCAACATGGGTATTGAAGACGAATGAGAGTCGAAATAGTTTCTACGTGTCACGGAAATTTCATTTTTATTGCATGAGAGTGTTTTGAAAATAGTTTCTAAAACTTTCACGTAAATCAGTGGCCCGTGACTAACCCCGACACTGGTAATGGCGCGCTCTGACTGGCTGACATTTCGCCGGCCGTTACACGTTAAGCCGTAAAGATGGGACTTGGCCATCTTCCTTACGGCAGCGCCTTACGGCTTAAAGCCGGGCCTTGGCTCTCTCTCTTACGACTTGCGTCCATTGTAGAGTGGACTTTACCCAGACGAAGAGTTTAAAAGAAGATACCGATTCTCAGAACCCGAAGTGATCGAGTGTATTCTTCCTAGAATTGATGCTCATTCAGTGACACCTTCCGCGAGGACTGCCAGTTGTTCCTCCAGTGCTACTGTGACTCGTGCCTTTGAGATTTTATGCTACCGCATCAATAGGGAAAAGTTTCCATATATAAAAAAATATATTACAACGGCATTTATCCACAAAGTATTTTCACAGAGTTCGCATATGGAATTTAACAACGGCCGAAATTGCCATGAATTATTTACTCCTAAGCTAATCACCCACTGCTACTACTTACTTATTATTTCAAATTGTTGCCTTCTCCCGTCTGCAATGTTTACAAACTGTACGTATTTTCTTTATCGGTAATGATTTTAGACATAAATAGCGCTACTCTTCGTCCTTTTTTGCTCTGCGTACACATGTAGGAGATGCTACTTCTGATTCCCAGGCAGCGTTCAGATCTGTGAAAAGTGTAACTAATCTTCTAGCCGTCCAAATATACAACAATGTTTGAATGCCTCAATCTTACGATGATCGTGCGACGAATAGGCATCTCTTAGTGGAGATAGAAAAGAGAGATCATTTTGATGACCTTCCAATACCTAGCGTTAAAATGAACACGCTACAACATCTATGCTCACCGAAATACGAGATGACTTTACGTTGATTTTTCCCTAGCAACGCCTTTATTAACGTGGAATAATCATAGCAATTAATGCTTGTCAAATTAAATTTAATGAATTTTTATTGAAGCAACACTGCAAATAAGTTTGTTGTTTTCTTTTTCGATTTGCAAATAACGAAAATATATTCTCGACTTTAATATATATTGATCGCTACACACAAGATGTGTAGGGGCTTCAATTTCTCATACCACCCTTAAAAATTCAACCTGCAAACCACCAATTATGAATTAGCCTAATCGACCTAAGATTCATGAATTGTATATTCTTGAACTGGAGATTGTTTATGGTCTATGAATACTTGACCCAAATAATCAATGATTGAGAAATAATCGTATATCCATCAATCATTGATTATATACCCCGTCATTGAATACCAGCCTCCCAAAAAATCGTGTTTACTCCTAAAAGAAAATCATTGAAGTTTTAGCAGAGGTTTTGCTTTCAGCTTTTTCAAATTATTCCTCATTAAGATATATGGTTAAATATTTCACTTTCCGATGACTGAAAGTATGTACGATTTAATTGCTACCATCAATTACGATGTATGTTACGCATAAATTAAATATTATGTTCTTTATGTGAAAATGTTAAAATTTCTCCGATGACAACAATATAATCTAGGCAACATGAAGAATACTTTGGAACGAGATATTACGCCCGGGGATATTATGGCTTATCTGCACGATGATTACAAATTGAGTGGTGGCTGTATACTGGTAACTATTTCCTTTAAAAACTACTGAACCGGATAACCCGAAACTTTGCATGATTCTTGCATAAATGATAACTCGAGCAAAAGAATTTTTTTAAATGCCACAGGGCATAAAAAACCAAAGAACCCAAAGACTGGACCGAATACAAGTCCAAGAATTCATGCATAAATAATATATTTTGCCTTTAAAAATAAATTTCAATGAAGACATGGGGTTGAAAATTTGACTATAAGATATCTGAAAGAACGTAAAACAGTTTGTTGTACATCACACTTTTGAATATGTTTATGTTTTCAGTTTCAAAAATATCCATTTTTGTCTCTTATCATCAATGGAATATTTACTCGGCTACCTGATGATTGGCTATAAATGGCATATTTCGACCAGGCATTTTATGAGTTACTTCACAAGTCCACAAAAATAGAAATACACGGAAGAGATCCCGAAATACCTTCTCTGTCATAAAATATTTTACCTGTAATAGTAGAAGATGTTAGAAAACAATCTGAATGTATCAACTCGCACGAAACCACTTTCTAATCCCCACTGCATTTTGAGCAGGTAAAGCGAGAAGTCGTTCTCAGTTGTTTATCTTGGATTGAAATTACAAATCTTTGATACTCTATTCCCTCCGCAGCTTTTGCCAAGTCAAGAAGTCTAACATTTCATGCGCAATTGGTTCCAAGCGTTAATTCTTATCTCCCATTGCCCCAATTAATTTCCTCTCTTTACATCTTTCGTGTCCATAGGACTTTTTCCCTGGGGCACCCGATGTGTTACTGTCGCACATTTCTCAGCTGGAGTGCCAAGAAACTCGCGTAACCACCTGTTATCGATCCCACAAAACGGCTGCACGCCCGGGGATCTGGCAGACAGGGAGAAGGCGCGGGGTCTGGGGAGGTGGATAGCGATGGAGGGTTTGACTGCGAAAAGGGCTTCCGTCGCTTTCTCCAGGTCTAATGGCGTTCTAAATGGATGACTAAGTGGAAACACGAATTTTGGGGTTTGGTACCTTCAGCTGTTAAAGGAACAGGGGAGAGAAGGGAAAAGGTGGACGAGGTCTTTGCCTGAGGCGATTCTTTTTCATCTTTGCTGGGGTAGAAAAAAAGTGCACTGATCCCACTAGTAAATAGGAACAGTATATAAATTAGGGAAATGAGATAAAAGAGAAGTAAATGAGAGGGCTGTGTAGAGAGAAGTAAGTGAGTAAATGGACGGACTGAGAAAAAAACACTCAACCGGGTTGAGACGACACATTGGACTGCACGACGGCTTGACTGTTGAGGGAAACGCCATGAACCCCTCCATACTCTTAATCTTGGAGAATCCCGGAGTACGAGTAATTGTTTTACAAATAAAATTAGGATCCGAAAGAGAAACGATATCAAAAAAGATTGGAACATTGTTGCTTATGGAGATCTTGATTAAGTATAATGCGAATAAGCTAAAAAAACACTACGCTAATTCCTTATGATGAAACAACATTCTATAGTATCTCGTTTCGTTTATTTCTGATTTATTCTAAAAGTCTTCATTTGTATATACCTAATCACAATTAGATGTTTTTTCCTGAAATATTTGGAAGACTACATATGAATAAATAAATGAGAGAGTGAATGCAAGATGTAAATAACGCGGCACACTATAAAAACGAACAAGACAACAATATGATGAGATCAATGAATTAAATTGACGCAGATAAAAGACTTAAACACTTTGAAGAAGAAAGGAAAAAGAATAAATTTTCGACTGCCTTTATTTTCAGAGGAACCTAGCTCAGTTCTTAGTGAATTACTTTTGAAAGAAACCCTTTTTTGATAAGGAATAAGAGAACGTCATTACAAAAAAGAGCATTAAATTGTCTTATCAAACCATCTTGGTTAAGTAGAACAGAGGCATACCCAGGGACCTCAATTCACAGTTTGGACTATGAGTTTGTATCCGTGAATCCGAAACAATCGATCTAACTATGAGAGCATAGCTATTTTGGAAATATGTAATACTTCGGCGTTGTTAGCTTTATATCTTGACAGTCCGACTGATAGCATTAACTTTCCACTCTCTAGTTACAACATGACCATTTTTCAATGTTAGTGCAGATCAAAGTCTATGTATTCAATCGTTAATGTTAGCTTATTTTTCTCAGCCGCAGTGAGTTATACAACAATAAGACAAATACAGCTGTCTTAATAATTTATAGGACAACAACTTCATGCATCTGACAACCAGGTATTACATATGCTTTATTTTGAATTTGACTACCAAAATAGGAATTCAAATTACTTAAATTGTCACATTTATGAATTTCTGAAATAATAGGCAGCCTGCTAACGGCTCTAAATATTTTTGGGAAGCACCTATGCATTAATATCCCTAGCGGAAATCCTTGAAAGCCGAAAACTTGTGTATCTTATATTATACAAGGCTGTAAAACCCAGTGAATATGCTGTATTTTTTCAAAATATTCCTCTTATCAAGGCCAAGTAGCGGTGGTTGACAATAGTTAAAACTCCGAGGTTCCAATATAATAAAGAACTCTAAACGAGGTATCCGCAATGTAAAGTTTGAGTTTGAGATTTTTTTGGTTGCAGAGATGGACCTTTATAAAAATTCCAAAATACAGTAATTTTCTATAAAAAAGAATATTTTATATAGCCCATAATAAAATAGATTATATTATGTGAAAGCTAGTAAATCTCATTTGTAGAGTGCAAAAGTAATGATAAAGTAAAATGAATATTTATGGCCTAACTAGCTTGACAAAGAGCTATTTAAAATCTTTAATTCCGTGACACCTAAGCAAGAGTACCTACGCAATTGTTAAATATAGGTGGCATATTTCTTCCAGATGAAGATAAGACGGTAAGATCCCTGGAGACACAATATCCAGAGGTATCTCCCAGGTTTTCATGACATATTATATTGATGCGGGAAAAGCTACGTTCGTTCAATTCTCTTTCTTCTTACTTTCCACGGGAATGACCCAAGATGGATGAGGAGAAGAAAAATCATGTAACATCTTTCCTGTGCTACATCTTGCATTGCAATAATGTGCGCGAGTAATACTGGGCGGTGGAATAGCGGAATTTATTCATATGACTTCTCATCTCAATGATAAACAAAGAAACAAATAAGCGAAAATTATGGCCATGGAAATGTCCTGAATTTTCCCCTTTGTAAACACATGGCATTCGCCGATTACGCTATTTAATTTAAATTAATGCATCTAAGGTAAAAGTAAAGTTTCTACCTGATTTAATTAGCGCCATTTCAAACTGAAATTGCTTATTTCTGGAATAAAACTATTAAATATCACTGGCGAGCACAAATAAGGGATAAAATCAAAATGTTATCAAAAATAATTTATTCGTCTATAATCCGTAGCTTAAATAAATATTTGTTTCATGTTAAATCAAACGAGGAGAATAATTATAGCAAAGTGACAATATAAATAAATAACAAACGCCACTCCCAAACAAATACATTCACCAGAAACGAAATGTCGAAATAGCAGATCCCAAATTTCAAATGGCTACATTTTATCATATAATGTAACAGACCAAGCATTTATGAATTGTTATATATAAGCTAATGGAGGTATATACTCATGGAATTATCGTAAAAATGTGTTTCTGATGGCATAGCTATTACTTTAGTTTAAAATGTAAATATTTCCGATAATCTGTGAATTAGTAATGCAACTAGAGCTATCATCATTTTTTTCAGCTAGATATTGAAACTTAAAATTTTTCATAAATTTCCTGCCGTCATGCTAGCGTTGAATATAATCTTAAACACTATGATTGGAAAAACTGCGGATATGGAATGATACAAGTAGATCCTATTGAATTACTTTCTAACATCTGGGAACTATTACGTTATTATATGATGAAATTAACGGTAGTGGAAAATGTGCGGACTCTCAAGGTTCAAAATACTCAAGAAAATGTATACTCTATGATGTATGAGAAGAGTATTCAAAGAAAAGATGAGTGAGCGCGTACGGAAATGATAAAACAAATAAGGAGGGTCTTGGTAAAATAGCGGTGTCTTGCAAGAATGTAAACATTCACTATAGAGGATTAAAGCACAAAAGGCCCACAAGACGATCGTAGAACTTGAGAAAGAGATAAAACTGTTGGAAGAACGTCAAAAAAGTTAAACAGTGGCCTGCAGAGGCGCTGGTTGCTCGGAGGGAGGTATGGAATCATAGTATACTACATGAATACAGCAAGTGCAAGAAGGAGGACCGGTAGGAGAATAAATGGGTGGATTGTAAAAAAAGGCGAATTCGATGACTGCTATCCGAAGCCCTCCACCCTTTCCTTTTTCCCTCCTTGTAATCGAGCGAAGAGTCGGAGGAAGAAAGCTTCGAGCAGAAAGAGGAGCGGGGAATGGACGGGAACGAGAAGAGGGGACAATAATCCTCTTGCGTCCCGCACCGAAAAAGACGTGATGGAAAGGACCGGGAAAGAGAGGGAAATGGCGGTCTTTTCACAGAGGAAGTCTAAATTAGATGGAGGCAATAGAAGGGGGAGGAGGGGTGAAGTGAGGGAGGGGAGGATGAGAGGACGAGTTGGGCGGGAGTATAACATACAGAGAGACAGAGCGAGTGCGTATCTCTGTGCGTGTGAGTGCGTGGATGTGTATGCGTGGGTAAGAGGGTAGGTTGGGGGGGAGGCCTGGGGAAGGCCGAGGGCAAAGAGGAGGACGGAGAGGACGCTCCTCGGATGATAAAGGGCCCTCGTCGTCTTGGGGAATGCCTCGTCTCAAAGGAAGAAAGAAGGGTTAAACCTCCCTCCAAGCCCTGCCCCTTTGCCCCCGCTACTCACCCCCTGCCATCCATCTCCAGCCCACTTCCCCTACAGACCTCTTTAACTCCCATTCCGGTTAAATCATTCCACACACACACACACATACACTTTTTTCCTCTCTTCCTCTCCCTACTCATCTTCCCGGTTGTCTCCAGCCCAAGCACATACACACTACCGAGATTCTTTTTTCTTCGCATTACACTTAATTACATGCTCTCATTAATCATTCTCTCACTTCATCTTCTCACTCGTCCTTGAATCGTTCTCCTTAAATTAAACTCCCTGCTCCTCGTCAGGACTGTCTGCCCACCCTTTACGTGGTTATTTTATAATATCCAATTGCATGTTATCATGCCTCTGAAACCACCTCAGAGAATTTTTGACCTTTTGGTATATAGCTTTTTCAAGGCAGGAGAGCATCCTCATGCTATAAAGCACAAGCTATGAAGCAGAGATCCTAGAAAACACCAGCGTTTGTTGAACACTAAACTTAACACTGATGAAATCTCAAATCGTGGCAACAAATAACCATTTCTCAATGTCAATATTGCATCAATAATAAGTTGATCGCAAATTTTAAGGAATACAACATTATGTTAGTTTAAACCTAGAGCTTTGAAGTCCAAGACAGCAATTGATTTTCACGTGTAATATTTTTTCACTTTGAAATGATCGTAAGAATAGTTTACCTTTACTTATAATTTTTGAATGGAAGTTTCTACTAATAAAATGATATGCTCATCACAGCTAAAAGTACTTTTAACAAAAATTTAAAACAGTATATTATAGTATTTAAAATAGTATATATAGTACAATTAGGAGACAACAGTACTCATAGGGGCAGAAAGTTGAAGACACTTTTCCTTACTGTTGATTCGAAGTTATTCTTCCTTTTATTATCCAGAAACCCATTTTTTATTATGTAAAATGTTTATTTATCCTATATTATATATCTTAATTTATTACTAGTTTCAGCATACGATTTAGGGAATAGAAAAAATCTGATATATTTTATCCAACGAAACGTTACAAATAAGCATCATGAAACCTCAAACTCCAAAGTTTATCCCCTCAAATAAATACTAAATGCTTAAAGTTTGTAAAGTTAAGTAGGATGGGACATTTTAAGAATCTGAAGAAAAATAAATAATCTTTGCATACTGTTCCGATTACTACTGGGAGAAAAAGCATAAGGAAAATTAAGACAGAAAGTAGAAAACACCAGCTACGTAGGTAGAAAAGATCACCGGTACAAAGCGGAATTTCGGTCTCAACAGGCCAATGAAAAAACATTTCATTCCTCAACAGGACTATTGTGGGTTTGAACAGCCTTCTTGCATAAGTTTTCGACGCCTTTCCTGGCAACATAAATGTTTTAAATATAAAGTGCCGATAATTTAGGCCGGATTGTTTATTGATTTCTAATATTCTGATTTGTTGGTTGACCTATAATTGACTATTTAAACGTCTGCACTGTGGTATTTTTATCGCAACCACTTCGTCATTGGCAACTTTTAACACTCTTGGTTAATAGTAATAATGGTTATGAGCAATAGGTCAAAATATGAATGTCCAAAAATGGGCTGAAATCGAAAAAGCCTGGTTAAAATTCCAACAGTGGAGTTTTTTAGTATGGAAGTGGAATTTTGGTATTTTGATTCTTCTTTTAGTGGTTCATAAGATGCAGTTTTACATGTCCTACTTGTATTAGCGCATTAGCAATATTCAAGGGCATACATTTGAACAACATATACAAAAATACACTGGTTTTTCAGAATTTTCTAAAAACTTACAAGATGAAAATGTTGTAGAGCCTTTTATAGAAGATTTCCGATACAAAAGTTGATCGTTTTTATAGAATAGACTTTAGTCTTAGCCTTATCTTTGTTTTAATTTATTTATAAGGAATGTTTTTTCAGTTAATAGCACAAAATGGGGGGCCCGATTTTTCACCGGTTTCTAACTTTTTGGAAAATAAATTGCTAATCTATACCCGGTAGAAAAGAAATGGAAAAATCAGCATATAACCATTGTCATGATGAGAAGGAGGAGATTGTGAGTCCTTTGATATTAAAGTTTTGATTATATACGGAGGGAGCCATCAGATTCAATAGTGGAGCAAGCATTATCAGTGACGGGTTAAGTGTGCCCATTGTTCGCACTACCACAATCGAGGAACTGAAGTAAATCCTAGCTGATGAAATAATGCGGCGTAATTAGAAGTTACTTTTGCCTTTATCTTAGCAATGCACATCTTTAAAATAACTTGAAAACCTTTCGACTCCAGAATACCGTCAAGTTTCAGAGTGAAAGGATTTAAGACTCAGCGCTGCACTGCTTTGGTTCTTTCCCTCCCTCCACCCCCCCCCCCAGCAGCCAGGTAGCTCCCCACCCCACTCCTCCCATCTCCTTCCCCGCACCACCCCCACTTTCTTCCCTCTCCCTCCTTCAAGGGGTTCAAAATTTGCATTTATTCTCAGACCCTCAACTCATTTCCACTTCCAACCCTCATCCTCCATCGCCCACCCACCCCCACTGTATTCCCTCGCCCCACCAACGACTGTCTCTCCATTTGTATTCCTCCCAAACGATCGTCGCACGTAGAAAGCAAGGCTTGCGAGGCGCGCTAATAACTGGAAACAGAGACACCCTCTCCTATAACCCTTTGAAGGAGAACTCACTCGCTTTGCTTTGTTTCTTCCACCGAGCAAAATGCCGTAATCACGGCGTGCGCTGTCTATTTTTGGTCGCCATGTGCCGGATGCTAAGGGAACGGGATAACGATGCCACTGAGAAACGTACTCAACACTTTGGGAAAACGATACCTCCTCAAAGTATACGTCGCGAAGTGATGAAAATATATTCGCCCAATTACGTACTTCCACTCTTTATTGGCTCACTCCATGATCATTAAAGAATGAACTCAGAACCGAAACTAAGACATGGTGTAACAAAGGAATCATTTAGTATTCAAGGGAGCCTAAATTTTGGACACTATTTAGTTTATTTCGGCAACATAAGATCCTTTAAACAACTAGGTCAAGCACAAACAGCGTTGACAAAGAGTAAATTGCTTAATACTTAGGAGAGTAATCCCGGATTGAGATACTGAGATAATTATAAGTTAAATTTCGTGTTTAGTGAAGAAAGGGCAGCTGACAGGAAGCCTTATACAAAATTTGCTGCCCTATTGAGATAATGAATAGGGCAAAAAAGTGTATACTTATAAATTCAGGGTTTTATTAGTAGAATTATAAGTTAAATAATTAACTCGGGCTGAAGACTAATTTAATATTAAGATTTAATTAAATAATCAGCGAAAAATAAACCAGGTCCTTAAGGGCAAAGGATTTGTTGTTTTTGCCCGGTGAACATGGATGATGAATCTTCTCGGGTAACTAATCGGAAAAGGAAGACCATTGCTGCCAACATTTTAATGATTTTATCTACTATTATTTTCCCAGATGGCGATGGCAGAAATATCCATCGAAACGTTGGTAGCAATGCACTTCCTCACCCGGATGGAAATCTGAGAAGACTTCAAGAGCCAGGTCCAAAATGGTCATACTTCTCACCACAAAGTTGCCCCTAATATCACTTATTGATCACTGAAGCACCATTTTTAGCTCCAAGAGTTATCAGCTGTTAACCCACATTGAGTAGTATTTTGAAACCAAAGTTTGCGTACGTAAGTACTTCCGCGTTAAGCCCTAACTTTTAACATTATTAACTTTATTCACAAGTATTTTCCAAAAGATGATCACAAATCATTATTTACGAACTTTGTGTTAAGTCACAAGAGCCCATTAAATTATTTTCGATTCTTTATAACGGATATGAGACATAAGTTTAGTTCCCCTAAATAGCTACATTACAGTGCCCATGGTTGTGGCAGAAACACTGGAAGTTACTCAAATTTTTAAACTATCCGATACCTTGACAAGGAGGTATGAATGCCATTCATAACCATTTGAACGATTGTACATACCTTTCTGCTACCCTATTTAAAGCAAAAGTTTAGTTATACTATAAATACCGACCGATAATTTCAGCAATCCTAGAGATAACTGCAGAATCACGGCCATTAACAAACCAATTAATCATCAAGTGTTTCAGAAAAGGCTAAATTCCTCTTTCAAACTTTTTTTAAAAAATATATTTGTTTTGATTTCTTCTCTCAATGATAATAGCTTTACTTCATTTTTCAATTGGTCGTATTCAATCTATTTTGGCAATTTATGAAAGATGTGAATAAATACAGGAAATCATGCAAATTTATGCATAAAAACACACTTTAAAATGACATATCTACTAAGAACTCGCTGTAATATTTTAAAAAATGGCCAAAATCACTATACTAAAACAAATACAAAATATTGATAAATAAAATAAAAACAAGATGGCCCTCAAAAAATCCAAAGAGCAATTATTTTACAATTCAGAAGTCCATTTTCAAAAATGATTCATGAAATTTCAACATCGATTATAAGTTTTTTGGCGATCAACGCCTTAGAAAAATAATTCTCAGAAAAACTCATATGATGTCGGGCTATACAGAGTGCGACACGATTGCATAGAGTAAGTAATTGCGGAAGGTTCAAATTTATGAAAATAGTAATTTTTCGAATACATTTCCGTAGATCTCTCCCTTAATTCATAACTCTATCACAATTTATCAGTCGAATACGATAGAACACAATATATTTTTATATTTCTCATTTTTTAAAAATTGGATTACTTCAAATATCCATATTGTTGTATATACAACGATTTAAAAAATATAAATAATATATCCGCGTATTCATTACGTTTCTCGATCCGAAATTTGAGGATGTTAATTATTTATGGATTTGATATAAATACACATTTATACATTAGAGTGGTATAATATTATTTTCTTGTTCAAACATATATGTAAGAAAGTATATACCCAAACAAAATATGCGACACTTTTGATGCCATGGAGTCAAATGACAATTTTGCGAAATTAAATTTTAAACACATTCTACAAAATAAATATTTGGAAGAAATTTTTGATAGGTCATATTTCGGGCCATTTGTTAGAAATAAAGCTTTAGGTTTACTCCACTTTCATCTTTCATCCACTCATCAGTCTTGCCTGAGGATGACTGTAGTTCAGTTGAAACACGTGTAGCAAGAGGTGAAATAGAAAACTAGTAGACAGTACGAAATCGTTTGAGCTTTTACAGTTTAGGTTTACAGTAAACCTGCCGTAGGCCAGTGAAACAATACATCGTGATGGATAAGAACCGAAAAACATTGATAGCAGAGTGTAAATTCATTTATCATGTCCAAACTTACCACCAGCTCCCAAAATACTCCAATTTCATATCATCAAATCCCTATGGGCTTACATCTCTGCAACAGTTACTCTACCTTATTTTCCCGCAACTCTAACGCAACCAGTAACGCCGCTCACTTCGGTCCACCCATCCACAATTGTATTTCGCATCGTCCATCATTCCCATCTTTCTCACCACTTCCCATCACATGGGGACAGGACACCTCCGCTGACCTTCAACCAGCTCGTGGCAGCCTGCAACCCGTAATAATCCATCCCTTCCCATAGCCTGGTCGGTTTTTCTTATACCATTTCCTCCCTGACCCCTTCCCTTCTCATTTTTTTTATTTCTACTACCAATCAGATGAAATGAGCTCAAGGACTCATTGCAATGTCGCCGTCCCCATTCCAAATTTCCTCCCTTTAAAGCGGGGACCGCAAACATTCCTCTTTGCCAAGGGATGTGAGAGCCCCAATGTTTGTCACGAGATAATACGGGAGACAATACGGCATATCCGTGTAATACAAACCGGGTAAAAAAGCACTCTATGCCATTTCAAAGAAATTGTGGCCCCGGAATTCATAGAAAAATGAAATAAGGTATCAATGTACCATCACATGCAAGACAATTGCTTCGAGAGAAGTTTTATGACAACACGTGTGATGGCCACTACGAATTCGACTGCCTTAACACGCTTTGCGGTAGTATAGTCTAAATAGTAGAACTCAAAAAAGATCATCTTTTTTCCATATTTTTCACGCTATTTACTCAAAGCAAGGGAGGACAGAAGAACGATGGCCCATATATTTGCTTATTGTTTTAATGTAGTCACGTATCTCGGACTCCTTGTACTTGCTTGTAACCGATTCGCGTTATTAAACCAATTTACGATATTTAAGCTCATAAAATTTTACAACCTGAATTAAAAAAGAATCATATTTCATTCTAAGTCGGCTTATTACTGACCAATAAGCACAAAATGGGCTACAGTTAGGAGAATATGGAGAGAGAATCCGAAATTTTTTCGAATTTCAGTCCACGTCGGTGATTTTATCAATTAATTTAAGGTAAAACTATGTAGTGCACACAGTTTAACTCGTAGATGAATACCATGAGCATTTAGTGATAATGTATAATCAATAAGTATTGCTAAGAAACTTTGCATGTATATTAAAAACAATCTCATGTGCCCTAACTTTATCCCGACACCGCGGTCAAGCAAGTCACTTGGTTTGATTGTGCAAAGTTTAAATCGTTCAAAATGACAAATTACTCAATGGTTTTGAGAAACAAAGATGAAAAAGTTCGTGAAACGCATCGTAGTTGCTAAAATAAATCAAATTAAAAATGATGCCACTCTACAAAAATCAATTCTCAACAGCTTTCTATCTTCTATTTGTTAATTTTTTTAAAAAGTGTTTTAATGTAGAGCATACCATACTACTAGCTAAAATTATAATAAGCCTTTCTTAAGCATGATTACTATCTTTTAATTATCCACGCTCATTGTAAGATAGAATATTGCCTATTGAGAAAAAATTCAAGAATGCGTCATGTGCGATTCCAAATTTGATGAAGAATGCAACGTCCTCAAAACCCTTGAACCAACGTATGTAAATAAAAAGGTTTAAAAGAAACGTTCGCCACTTAATCCCTTATACATATACATAATCCAAATGAAGTAAAACAAAAAGGTTAATGTTTTTAGGTTCTGGGTAAACAATTACTAAAACATATTCAATAGTTTGCGTTTATCATGGTTCCCTCGGCAATATCCATAAAACGTTCATCTACGATTGCAACAAAATATATTCATAGGCTCGTGGAGATTTGTTTTTGACTGACGTGTAGCGGAGTAAATATTTTGCCTTGAAATTAATTATAGTAAAAAAGAACTTTGGTGGTTAGGTGGTGGTTTGGAACTATTTTTCTGCTTAGCTTCATTTTCCAATTTTTGTATTCACAAGTTACCTCAGAATAGTAATTGACATAGAATGAAATATTCTCCAGCTAAATTACGTATTCTCCAAAGCCCAAATTAAGTATTTTCCAAAGAAATTCTTCGTTTTTTCAATGTAAATTTGTTCACTTCTCAAGCATTCAATAAATAAATACCATTAAATGCTCATTTCATTTATTTCATTTGGCGTTTTTCCAAGTTTCGTACCAAATACGTATTATTCGTGAAAATGTTAGTAAATAAATAACAAGACTTCCCTGCTCCAATTATGAGCATGAGTTTTCTTGACCAAAGCCTGCGTACACCCTGTCCTTTTAACTCATTGTCATCTTTATTACAAACGATGACCTCAAAGAAAGTAAAGAAAGAAAGTAACTTAGTCTCACTTTTCCTTCTCATATTCATAAAGAGTAAGACCTTGAGTACGCCACTTTCCTTATTTCGACAATCATCGTTCAATTCAGTAAAGCATTGAACTGAGTCACTACAACAACAAATCGCAAAAGAATATTCTGGTTTATCTCTTGACCTAGGCATTGTGTAGGCCATAAATAATTGAGAGTAAATCCATAAGTTGACCCAGAAGAAACTATCTTGGTCAATAATAATTGCCCATAAGCACAAAATGAGTAAAATACCGAAGTAAAGTAGTAGTACCGGTTGAGGTGATTTTGTATTCTCCAAAATATTGATTGCGAATCAAAATACTTATAAACGAAAGCCAATTTGCGCCATGGAATTGAAAAATACTCACAAATTTTAATTAAGGACAAATAAACCCAATCGATCAAATGAGGAAAGGAAAAAAGGGTTTCTCACCGGTAACTTCAAACACGGTTTCTAGTGATATAGACCTTATACTAAGCAATGTTTTAGCGTTCAATGAGAAACGATCGAAACATAGAAACTGTCCTGAATCATTACTGCATCTATTGAGCGCGTCCCTCATTTTCCCTGTCGTGACCCAGGTTATCAGCATAGCACCCCTCGGTACGATGGCAGCCCGCTTTCACTTTCGCGCCCTTGATAACCACGCCCCTTCTCACACCTCAAGGCCTCCTCCTCCATCAAATAACCCATCCACCAGCCGAGCGTCGAGGAAAATGATACGAGGCGAGCACCACCCCCGAGCGCGGAGCCCTGTTTCGTTTCGGCAACTCCATTTGGAAAATGAATAAATGAAATAGCGAATGGGGTTTTGGAAGGTGTCGCGACGACCACGGTGGGGCAAGGGTTGCGCTAATGCCGGCGAGAGAAGGGGTGGATGAGCGAGTGGGAGGGGGGGAGGGAGTATGGGTTTCCAGGTACACCGAAATGTGTTGGGAATACGATCCGTTGACGAGGAAAGAGAGGGAGGAATTGAAATACAAAAAAGAGAAAGGAGAGATGTGACAGACTGGAAGAAACAAAAAAATAGAGATTGGTATATCGTGTCCCTTTAATGTCTCTCTTTCTTGAAATTTTCGTCAAAATGTGTCATCTAGGCTCGCTTCCCGTTCTTTTTCCAAGTATTTCAAAACACCGAGCCTTATTTGACTTCCGCACATATTTTTGAAATCCACAAATTATATGAGGTTTTTTTCCAAATGATTATCTATACCAGTCTTTAAATTTATATGCACAAAGTAACTCTATCTTATAAATATTTTTTCAAACATTTATACCATCAAGAGCACCAATAAATATTGAAAGTGCCAATAAAATGGAATGATTTGTTTTTTGGGTGTACCAGTAATCAGAGTAGAATACATAATACATCAATTCTATAAATTTTACCTCTGAGAAAAAGAAATGAGAATTTAATCGATTTCATATCGGACCCACATCCAAGAAAATTAATCACCGTCATCACAATCGATAAGCCAGGGAACAAATTCACATGAGAGTCTCTCGCTCAGCTCCCCAGAATGCTGTTTACGTACCGCTATTCCATTTCTTGCATGACACTGTCATTACGAGGTGATAACTCGAGCATCTTTGTGCATAGCTCCTCGTAGGAAAACTTTTTACCCATTTTTACAACAATATGTCCACATTCCGAGGTATTTAAAATTAAAAAGAATCATATGTGAAATTCTTTCGAGAGAGATTAAAGATTCCACAAAGTGGTCAAGATTTTAGATTTTTTCGAAAGCACATTCTACGACCACCATTCCTTTTTTGAAAGAACTTTTAAAAACAGGATGTACTGAAGAATAGTAGGTTACTCAGAATACGCGGGTGGGAGGTATTTCCTTCGACAAGTCGATTTTCCCGCCAGAGAGATGTCGGGTGTGGATGCCCACTCATTATGCTATCCGTTACGGTGTGAGATGTTGAAGGAAGAGTAAGTTGACGCAGGACAGGGGCTTTGTAATCAAGAGAGAGGAAGTAAAGGGAGGAATGGTTCACTCATACCACGATGGAAAGACTGCGAAGACAGATTGGAGCAGAAAGGCAGGGAGAATTTTAAAAGTATAGTCTGCAAATGGTGCTGATGAATAATTGAGCGACTTCATAACTCCTTAGGCTTTCGCTACCCTGCTAAAATATCCTATGCATTCTCAACAGTGGATTGATAGTGTCAGTATGTTGAAAAGTAAGTGGGATGGATGTTTTAATGTTAATACTTCTCATAAAGATGCGGATATGGAAGAAAAATACTTTTATTCATGAATCACCATTTTAAGGGAATATCACTAAGGGATCCTTTGACAAAGAAAATTTTAGGTCATCAGTTTTGCGATCCAGGACCACTTCAAATCCTTTGTCTCTGGATGAAACCAATTCTTTTTATATATTTCTTCGCTAACCTCAAAACCAATAAGTAGCATTGAGGCCAAGAATTAATTGGCATGAGACACTAGCTGAAAAAAAAGACCAGCTCCATAAGTTATAAGTCGACAGCATGGATTCGCCACACTCAACGTCAAAATTTAAATTATAAGTTAGGTGAGCTATTAATTGATGAAATTTTTTAAATCGTTATAGTAATATTTTCTGAGGTGTTCGTTTTATTTCAAACTGGCAAGGTAAAACAGCAATTTCATGTAAAATTAGCCAAGGAACATATTCTCTGAATACTTAAGTAGGAAATGCTCTATATTCCT
Organism: Ceriagrion tenellum; assembly: GCA_963169105.1. Taxonomy (NCBI): domain Eukaryota; kingdom Metazoa; phylum Arthropoda; class Insecta; order Odonata; family Coenagrionidae; genus Ceriagrion; species Ceriagrion tenellum. Next base: position 147,145,703 of record OY720633.1, on the reverse strand, counting down.
TGACTAGATCACATGATAATGTGAATTCATCACAAAATCTATTAAATTATCCCGTTTTATAGGCTCTGGTCCTCTAAAATTCACTACAATGGGCAACTGTGGTCATATATCTTGAGATTGTCTCGCGTATAGAGTATTACAGGTATTTTCTGTATAATAGCTATAGCCTATAAGGTAACTACTTTACTAGAAATATATTTGTACCTTTTCATTGAAGATGTCAAAAAGATGCATTCAATGTGCTACATATATTCATTTCATTTAACTTAACATAAGTGAGTCAACGTGTTGAATCACATATGTTAATTTAAGTATTCATCGGGTCATAATAAAGTTGATTCTGTGGAAAACTACTAGAACTGAAACCTAAAAAACCAAAGTGGTTAATTAAGCGGCAATACAAAGCCATGTGTCATACTAGAGACCTCTTGTCTATTGATAGCGGCTTTCTCTATTCCTTGTAGCACATGATCCACCTCTAACACTCATTCTGTACCTTCTCTGTATCAAAACCGAAGACAGAGGAAGGAAAAGTTGAGAGATGGTGGCAACGCTGCCCCTCATGAGTAGTGGGACCAGGGGTTCAAAAAGGACGGAAAAAAGAAAGAATTATACGTGGGAGAGGTAAGGCAGGTGTTGAAAGGGACATTCATTTTATAACAGAAAGATACGCTTAAGAGCTGCTTTAAATTGAAACATGGTCTAATGATTAACTACAATATTATAAAATGACAAAAAATTACGATGAAATAGGCAGTTAAGTAATCTAGCGAATCTAAATGTATGGAGAGATGAAAGTGACCCTTAATTATATTTTGTGTAGCGCGTAGGGTAATCTCTCCCGAAGAACAACGAAAAGTTTTGATCAATATGTAGCTGTTAAACCTGATAAAATTAACTCACTTTAAGTCGAGCATAATCCTGGTTGAGCCTAATAAAACCTAATCACAATTATAACAGTTGGTGATACGAGGTAAAAAAGAAAGGCATAGAGAAAATGATGTATCTTTTCGCCGTCGGGCGATGAATAAATCTTCAACTCGAAAGCTTCCGCGGAGGCGTTCAAATGGCAGTGAAGGCTTTTCTGTCTCTTTTCCGCGTGTTTCCACTGTCGTAAACGACAGTTTCGACAGAATTGCAGCTGTCTTCTTCAGGTCAGAAGTGACGAAAACGTCTTGATCTTCTGACCTAAAGAAGACATATTATTACTGTCCAAACTGTCATATGAGAAAATGAATTCACGCGGAAGAGAACCCGAAAAGCCTTCACTGCCACATCTTAAAGGTCTTCACAATATATCAACAGCATGGCAACTGTAATTTCATCAATTGGTCGTAATATTTTTCTCAACACTGTAGAACATTCGACACCAGAATGCAACGCCAATGCTTATATTTCTGCTCATCATATTTCTAATAGATTTTACTTCGTTCTTACGCAAAATATTGCTTAAAAACTAAAGTTAAAGTTTTAATGAGCTTTTATTTGTTAATCAAGGTGAATAAAAATTTCCAATGCTTTATTACATTACCTTTATACTTCCACAACACAAGAAATTAAATGAGAAACTATTTCATTACTTCAATGAAGAAATAAGTCTAAGCTCCACCTAGGCGTACCATTGGAGACGCATAGCTGTTAATAGGCAATTCTACAGGTTGAGTTTGAATAGGTGCAGAAATCGCAGTTAAGGAAAAGATACAACTTGCATCTTGGGATTCACGTGGTTTCCTAAAGAATGACTGAGAGCCGTAACTGCAAGTTCTTCACGCTTAGTGCACAACGAAGGAATCCGGATACGCACGATGATCAAGGTGAATATTCATTACCGTGAGTCAACCCTTAGCAATGCAATAACTTTCAAGAGTAAATAGGTGTTCCTCACGATATGAAATCCCCCACTTTAGTAAGCAATATGAATACTACGCTTATCCCCATTGGAAAACTTTAAAAAAATAATTTCACCTAATGAGGTAAGATTTAATGGCTATAGTATATATTAATATACTGAACCAAACAACGAAAAAACTATCAGCATTTTACTATATGAATAATTTGTTACATTTTAATCTAAACATATTTAACATCCATTTCAAAGACGAGGACTTTTATTTAAATAAAGAGTGATATTACCGTAACAGATGAAAAGACGAATGGGAGACGTTGGCATACCTGAAATTGGAAAAACAATTTGTTTTATTTCCCCTTCCTTGGCCAAAATACCTTATTTCACAAATATCTGAAACGGTTGGACACCTACTTGATTGGTTCTCCAGTGAAAATGTCAACTAGAGATCAACACTAAATGGATTACACCATATGCACAAATATACACTTCACCCGATTATTTATTCGGGGCTTCATGACCAGCACCATAATCAAATCAATGCGTTACTCTCTCAAGTACAAGCATTTAGTATACTTGACTTATTTTATAAGTTGTTTTCAAACTGGAAAATTCAATGAAATACCGAGGTAATCAAATATGATATTTCTTGCAGCACCATGATTAAAAAAGAAGAAAATAATTTATAAATAACTAATATCATGGAATAGGCAGTCCTTTTCCTAATACGTCACATTAATCATTTAGTTCACCTTTTGCCTTAAAAAGAACCTAGAATTGGAGCCATCCAAACTACTCCCATAATTTACATTTACATTTTCAACTGATGCGCATCGCTAGCGTAAGTAAATTTCGAATTTAAACAGTTTTATTAGGGAGGAAACATGCATCCCAGTTATTGTATGCATAGGCAAACAGCGGTGTATGGTTTTTCTCTTGAATCAGTAATTTTAATAAAATAACCTCAATAAGAGAAAGTATACTCATTCATCTCATTTCTTTCTCATATTATTTCTCTTTCATCTCAAATCCCAATTAATTCTCGACCGTTCGCTATTCATACAGTTTATTCACGAGTTAATATTTCATGTATGATAGTTTCTTCCGATTTTGGCATTATTTTCGAACATACAAGGAAATGCTTCAACGAAAGGGACGAAACAGTTTAAGAAGGAGCTTGACATTGAATTGTATCGATGAAAAATAAGCTCTTTAAATATATAAAATCTACCTTGATTACCAGGTTTATGGAATGGTTTAGATATATTCTGAACTTCAATCCTTTTTCTTTATGTATTCATTGCCAAAGTTCATTCTTTGTGGATAACACACATGTGACAATATGTAATGCATATGCTTTGTTTTTTGTGGTCCGTCCTCTTTTAGCTCTGGTTTAAATCTTCCACTCAAATCATGAGACGTGGCCAGGCTTCAAACTGTGTTTTTTCTATGTCTATGGTAAACTCCACCGATAAAAAGTGGCACTTCCAAGGTGATAACTCCGAGAGTGAAGTGGACTTGCGGACGAGCGCTCGGCAACCATTGTAAGGGGTTACCGATTGGACTCAGGAGTTGAGATACCTCTTGAGTCACACAAAATAATAGGAATATCTTCATTATTCTACTTTTCATGGACAGAGGAAATTAGTACTACATGATGCTAGAAGGCTTACGATCTTCCAAACTACATTGACTCTCTACTAAAATTACTAGCACATTCAAAAAGCAACGTCAGTTCGAAGAGGTTTTTTGATCTCTTTACACCACATATACATGCAAAATGGCGATTTTCATTAAACCAGGCAACACTCATAAAGGGAAAAAGAGAATTTTCCAAAAGCCAGAAACGGAACGTCAAGACTTTCACCGCAACACATTCATGATGCCAATAAATCACCGTAAGCTCCAGACAAACTGAGACAGTTTCAAGCGAAGTGTCTCGATTTTTTTATGATTGACACGATGATTTTTTTGAACTTGTATATTCCTTATTTCATTTTCATAATAATAAGGGGAGATATCATAAACTCACAAACAGGATCATAAAGGACTTTATCGTTTAAAAATTCAGAACCAAAATACTAACATTTATCTCTGGATGAATTGGGCATGGCAATAGTGAATATAAAACCTCCTATTATAAATGGGAGTAACCTCTTCATTTGCAACAGGAATATTTAAATCTAAGAGGAAAGAAGATATCTACAGCATCTTAACCTGTTCTGGAGGAAAGGGTCGATGAAAGTTTGGAGAACCACTCAAAACTCATTATAAGTAGTGGCACAGTGTCAGCACTGATTCCTAAATACAGTTTAATACCTCTTATCGTAATAAAACACATAGACCGGATTGCATGATGAAATTAAATGAGCGAAATAAATTCTTCGTATTAGAAAATAGTTTTAGTGCAATGAACAAATAAATAGACTACAAATCAAAAAATCTATTATATGTAGCAAAATTAATGGATAAATTTTATATGAGTGTGTAAAATGACGGGTATATGAGTACTCCAGTAGATTTGTATTAACAGACTGTCAAGCCAGTGCTCGTGAGAAATTTATCAAAAATTTAACATAAAATTTATCAAAAAAAGTAGTTATGAAATATTTTTCATTTAAATGAAATTATTTGGCATTTAAGATACTGAAATGAATAACAGTGATATTTGCAGAATCACTTACTAGAACTTTTATTTTAATGTATCTTAAATTTTCCATTTTTCAAAACAAATCTAGATGGCAAAAGGTCTACAAGAACCGGTACAGCATTATCAAATAAGGTAAATGAGGAGAGGAAAGTGAGATTCTCTAATAATAGGAGGGGAAGAGGCAATGAGAGTGAGGATGGGAATTTATGAGTTGAAGACAAGAGATAGGCAAACGATAATTGATTTCCGGGCTTCAGCTGAGTCAGAGATTCGGGGTATACGTGGCGGAAGAAGGGAAGAACGAGAGAGCTTAGTGTGTGGGATGGCACAGGAAAAATGGTGATTACATTTGTGAAATACAATGGAAAGAAAAATGACGGAACATTCTAAGGGAAAGGTAAGAAAGGGTCCGTGAAAGAGCTTCGAAATGGAAATTGGTCTTAATTTCAGCCACTGAGATGAAGGAAGATATCGTTGGAGGATGGGCGATGACAAATGGCGGAATAAAAGAAGCCATTAATTTCACGCCTCTGGTAAACTTAGGATCCTAACTAAAATAAAATAAAGCTAAACTTGGACAACATGATGGACAATGAAAACCCATTTTTGGGGTTTTTTCATGTTACTGATAACTGGCCACTATTTTTGAAAAATTATAATATAATATATAATCAAAATGAGGCTATAAAAATAAGAAGGTATGGAATTCGTTATTTTTTTCTAGTTGAAAACTGTTGATATCCAAAAGGCAGCTTTCCTTATTTATGGCGGGTAATCACGGAATGAACTTTTTACACGAGGTGACAAATGTAACGTCTGCGTAGTCTTATGGGCAAGAAAGCAAGTCACCAACTCAGAGACGACTTCATAATATAATATTCAACGATCGAAAAGTGAAAGGCATTTGCCAAAATCACACCTTTTCATCAAAAAATATATACCATTCGACATCTGAAGCACTCAAGCATGAAATCGAATGGTGAAGAAAAAGAACAACATTTTTCGTTGGATGCATATTATCTACGAAAGGGTATGGAAGCCGCTGATTTTTATCCTCCGGGCCCGCCGCATGTTTGATGCCTTCGATTCTAAACCTAGGGCCAACGACGCGAAACGAGAGCACGAGAGTGATTGACGTAAAGAGACAGGAATGGCGTGCAGGCTTACAAAGCGAGGGCGGAAGCAAGGAAAATGATTCTGAAGCGGAGAGGAGGGGAACAAAATGGAATGCGGAAAATATCCTTCGAGAAGAAGAAAGATGACAAAACAGAGGTGTGACGCCACATCAAAGGGTTTAATCTGTCTGGCAAGATAGGAACACGGAGAGAGGACGTGAAAAATAGATGAAGGAGAATGAACTTTTTTAACAAAAAAGCAGTCATGGGTAGAAAGAAAGGTAGTGTTGGAGGGTGTGTGGGTGGGTGAACCTATTGAAGGCGATTGAAGATGTCTGGTGAGAGGGAGAGAATCGTATTTCTCAACGATGACTGGGATGAGATGGCAGTACGATCAAAAGGAAAAATGTATGATAAGCGGTGGGGAGAGAGGAAAGAAAGGCTCGAGAATCGGAGAGAAATTTGAGACAAACGGTATGGAGGGTGGGAGAGGGGATGAAATCAGTGAGGAAGAAGGGAAGAGAGAGAAATTCACTATGATAGGGTGGTGACGAAATGACGGAGGAACTTTTTCGGGTGCAATGGAGTGGGCGGAGAAATCATGGAATGTCTGGTGTCCTTTGGAACTGACGAGTGGCCGGGAGACAGTGTGGGGAGGAGGCGAGGCAGGAGAGGGTTAAGAGAATACGAGAAGGGAAAGAAAAAGAGAAACGGGAGGATGAGGGAAAAAGTGTGGAATGGCACTCAATTGCGATGGGAATTTGTCCTCCTTTGGGGTTGACAACGGGGGAATGTGCGGAGAGGACGGCTGCGTGGCGGGGAATGGCGCTGCGGGCCGAGGCGGTGTAGCGGTGCCGTTGAAGGGTTTTTTGCGCGGCAAAGAAGAGAGGTGTTGCGCCACGTCGCCTCACGGACTGTTATTTCTCTCTTCCTCTCTAGGTATTCCGCGTCCACCACCCCTTGAAATAATTTCTTTTCCCTCGGCGGCGCATTTCTACTTTTTTTCCATTTATTTATTCATTTTCGATTTCGGCTTCCCCATCGGCTTGGTCGTGAGTCCCTAAAAATACGGAGGATATGAATTCTCAAAGGAACTGTCGCTCACAGAAAAGAAGGAAGTAAACATAGTATCCACACTGCTCGCTCTCTAGACCTAATTCTGGTTCTTTGTTAATCTGAGATATGGCATTCATGTTTCATTAAAATGAAGTATTTGTCTGGCTGGTATCGTTTATGTCCAAACAAGTTTTAACAAACAGATGATATTGGGATGACTGGGTTAATAATTAATATGGTTGATTATTTTTTCCTCATCCCTCGTTCCTGCAATTATAATGAATGAGTGTGGGTAAATTTTCAGTCAACATTGTTACTTCTCAATATTTTCTTGGTATAGGAATCCAAATGCTTAGCGTTGTTTCAGAATGCCAGTTAAGAGGAGTCAAGATAGTGTTTGAGGGTTTACTCCTCCACTTGCAGTTTTATTTTTAAAGCAGTGAAATAAGTTGAAATTATTTTCTAAATTTTTGGAGTGAGTCTACGAAGAGACATTACATCGCGTTGGTCATGCTGCACCATTTGTAAAAAGCTACAGATACACAGGACATAGGTACTGATGACGCAAATTTAGAGGATCCTCCCATTAACTAGCCATATCCTTACTAATCTTATCACAGAAGCGGCCTCAGGGCTGCGATATAGACGCAAAGGGAAATCACCCATTGTTCTCCTCAGAAGATGTGGGTCTTTATTCGCAGAAAATACCGTATCCCTTTTATTTCTGGAAGTAAAACAGTCCCCAGATTGTATTCCCAGGAAATAATACAGTAACAAAGATGTAGATGCCTAAGGCACAAATATTAAGGGAATCCCAGAAAGTCAAGCAATAGCGTTTTGAAAGATGGTTCAAGGAAATTCACGGTCACATGAAAAAGGACAATTCTGAGATATCATGCACCATTTTGACATGATATATTATGTGAAGAAAGGTACCGCCACATCAAAACCGTATCAGAAACGACAAAGGAAATAAGCCAACAGAGCAAGAGTAGTCACAGAATAGATATGTGAAATCCACCCTCTGTAAAAGAAACTTGTCCCGTTATGATAATACACAGAATAAAATAAAAAGAAATGAACTAAAAGAAACAAAGGATAGATTAGGATGCAGCCTTCCACCGGCTCTTTTCTGAATACAGGCACCCGAAAAAATCAGTCAATGAGTCTTACAAATGACAAAACTTAGCAGGCAGAAAAAGAAATTTTAAAAATATATAATACTTCTATGACCTGAAATAACATCAAAGAGTTGGAATAATTTCAGTATCATTAGACTTTTGGTAGCAGATAAAAGGTACTCGCAGCTATTGGACACAACAGCAAATACAAAAATATGCTCGCTAACTTTATGAGTTCTGTCTTATTCTTGCGATGATGTCGATAAACACCCTTGCTGAAGAAACTCCACTGTTTTAAGAATTGCGTAGGTAAATTTCAAAACAAGGAGAGTGTTTTTACACTCCAATAAAGTTCGTTTTATGTTTATCACATCTGACGCCATCAGTGTCAAGACGAGGTATGGCTGGGGTAAGGGAAGCGTGGGGTGGAGGGCGGAGGGAGGTTGAGGGTTGCCTTGTGCGATACGTCTCGTGATTGGAGGAAGGCCGCCGAGCGACGCGACATTCTCCCGCCCGTCTGGGAAGGAATACGGGGAGCTGCAAGCCCACCCGACCCCTTCGCCCTCCCACTTACGCACTCTTTGGCAAATATTCTCATCTCTCCCTTCGCCCAGAGTGCCAAGATGGAAAGTTAGATCCCCGATTCCACCCTCACACAAAGTTTCCCCTATTCCTCCCATTCTTCTGGCTTCTCTTCACCCCTTTCTCACCATTCTCCTCACTTCAACGATAAATCCACTTCAGTAATGTTTGCAGCTTTTCAAAAGAAGTGTTAATGGGAAATTTTGAGTTACCTTAGCCATAACTTAAGGAGGCTGCAAGCAAATTGAGAAATTCGAGGAATTAGGCGAGAAATTTACGATCGCTGACGTGCCTTCTTGACTTTGCTGAGTACAATAACTTGTTTCGTACACATTTCGATATATCCATTTTAAAGTTGTTTCCCCATCTACGAGTGTTTTCCTAATTGAAAATGATATTGAGATAAGGAAAGTGGTTTTTGTAGCAAATCAAAGCTCCAACACAAAACTAACACACTACTTGGCTAGAAATAATGTAAGAAGCTAAATGCTAATAAATTAATCTGAAACGTAATCTCCTAAAAAAAGTAGAAACCAACGTTTACAGCATGGATGTATGAAAACATATATCCCAAAGGTAAATGGTCTATGATAATATTTTCGAGGAAATAAAGTCTCAGCAGATAAAATAATCAACTAAAGCTACTGCATCTTTAGTTCAAACTTCAAAAACACTAAATTCATGATTGATTTTCGTAAAAACTAGGCATGTGATTTTAACTATATTCTTATGGAAAACCTAAGAAACAATTAAGAATAATTAATCTTCCCAGTAAAAGGTATCCAGAACCTATAGCTCGACGGATGGCTTTATTTCGTGAAATACTAAGGTAAAAATCACAGCTTAACTATCATAATTTATTTAAAATTCAAGATATCTTGCGATTTAGGTGCATGCAAAGAGTTATTATTGAAAAATGACAAAGTTTTTGGAGACAATTTCTTTCTCCTCTTTATAGTATTACTTTTCGAAATATATTTAAAACGAAAATTAAGTGGGCTCCTAGAGTAATAGCTTTTTCTAGTCTTACTCGTAGATTTACTTCATCTATCGCCATAACTTATATGAAAAGGCTATAAGGAATAAATAAAATGGTCGCGGATAAATATCGGCCGACTAAAAATGTCACCTATGAAATTTACGCACTGTCTCATATCATCCAATCGAGGAATGATATATAAATTCACTTCCCATATCCTAAAGTTTGTACAAGGCTTAATGGAAACGATGAACATGAGTATCATTTCCATATCTTGCATACTCTTGGATACATTCTCATAGAGGAAATGAAAAGTTCATCATATTGAATCCCCATTGAGCCATAATTAAATTTTCCGTCGCTCGCTCCCTCACCATGCACCGCCAACTCCGTGTAAGGACATTTATATCCGACTGTCTAACGTAATCAATCACTATTGCAGTTCGATTGCATGAATGCTCGCTGTGCAAAAAATTCCTCGCTGCAAAATGGGAGGGAGCTTTTGTGCGGCCACAGGCGCAAACACACTGCATGCCTCGACTGGCACGCGATGCGCATTTCTCCGTTCGGTAGCCAGGAATGACGAAATGAAGTTCTCTCTGTAAATATCACAGAGAGAGAGGGACAGCGACCGACGCTACCTTATACCAATTACTGATAATACAGCGTGAGGTTGAACATTTTGCGTCCCGCAATGAGCCTCATAATGGGATGACTCATATTAACGTAGAGTTTGCACTTGGATGTCACTACTGGATATTGCACCAGGTTCTTGTTTATCGTTCACGGAACTGCCGCATGTTCATATTCCATCAACGTTTAACTAGCTAGGACAAATATGAACTTCCCAATGATCATTGACAGAAAAATGTGGCATTCATTGTTGGTTATATGTGCATACCTACTCTTGAAGCACTCTAGTTACAAATACATATTCCGAGTTGCGTGTTGATTAAAATTTGAAACTTTGGCCACTTTGTCAGTACTTTATATTAAATGCCTTAAGTCGGAGATATGACCGTTTTGAGGTTTGACAGTTGAATCTGAAATAACACCCTTTTCATCCATTTGACAACTGGGTTTGCAGAACCACTTTCATTTAATCATGCTTATGTACATTAAATAATGTGCATAAAAAGCGCTCTGGATGCCCATGGACCTGATGGACAGCAATAACAAAACAATGATCTCATTTTTTAATATAGATGTATGGTAAAAATTACATCAGAAACCACTGCAATAGACCCCTGCTTTACGATGGGTTCGACTTACGATGGATTCGACACGATCTAAGCTGATTTTGCGCGCGCTTTTTAAAAGTTCAAATGTCTCAAATTTTGTTTTAAATATCGAAAGTGCTTTAAATATTGGTTTAATAATATTTTAAGTAATTTTAATTCAGGATAGTTTGTATGCATTGGCTCTGTTGCGTACACTGAAAGGATTGGCGCTGATGCTCTTTAAACCGATTCCTCGTCTGGAAATAATACTGATTCAACATACGATGGAATTCGCTTTACGATCAGTCCTACCAGAACGGATTAATATCGTAAAGCGAGGGTCTACTGTATATAAATGTTATCGTGCTGATTAAAATCATAAAAAATACGCGTATTCAGGAAGCGTTGCCAAATATGCCATACTCACGCCGTACACTTCTAGAGTTACTCTTTCGACACACGAGCTAAACCGTTGTTAAACAATTTCTACTGGTAAATTTATAACTTAAAAACACTAAAACAGATATTAAAAAAGTTAAAAAAGTTGATCTATCCTCATTTTAAGAATGTACAACATATTCACTTGGGAAAACCAACCTTCGCCGAGCACGTTTGAAAACTTTTCATTCAGACAAAATATATTATCACAAAACGAAAAAAAAAAACTTTCAACGCTGCTCATTAATGAAAAAAAAATTCGTCTCACTTTGAAATAGGGTAATAATTAGAGCCCGAACCGCTAAAAACAAAAAGTAACTGAAAAATATATCATCATAATGTTTCCTTGTGACAGCGGAAACCCTAAAATTGAATTACTTCAGTTTTAATCCACGGACGACGAAAGTTGAGGACATTACCGGGAAAAGCTCGATTGTTTCCCGGCACCTCTCACTTCTCCGTTCTCCTCTTTCAGCCAACCCCCTCCCCTCTCACCCCTTCACCCGGCTTCACCAACGCCCTCGCCTCGGAATTACCCCCAACTATAACTTTACCGCGGAATTTAAAAACGAACTCGGTCGAAAAGCATGGGGCCAGTCGGGGCTGTAAATCTCCCTCCAACACCTTTACCTGTCTCCTCGGAGTCCTGACACATCCACATCCCAGTGGATAAAGCCACGTTGGAGGACGACGCCCTTCTCACTTGTTCTTCCTCGCACTCCATTTCCCTCTCGGAAACCTTAATTCACCACTCCTACTTTCAATTCCAATCCTCACTTTCACCCGCAAATTGTTTTTTGAGTGGATTACTTTTGAGCGGCGGGCGGCGTCCTGCCGGAGGGGGAGGGGAGAAGGTGTTTGAGAGAGGGTGCAAAGGGTTGGCTGGGGTAGGGGGGGTAGAATGAAGGGAAGGGAAGGAAAGACGAAAGTAAAATGAGAAGGCAATGAAATGGAAGAGGCACACGGACAGAATACGTGAGATGGAGAACAGAAGAAATTGAGAATTGAGAATATAAAAGCTGTAGGAGGATAAGGGCTGGGGTTTTTCAGATTCACATATCCAATGGAAAGGGAGAAAATGTAAGAAATAGATTTTTTAAGGATATAGGAAGGGATAATTTTATCGGACTAACATTTTAGCGGCACCTATCAATAGGATATATCGTAGTTATTTATTAACTTGTTGAACGCTGTTTGTGTGCATGCCAGAGTAATTGCTTCGTACCACAAGAACTCGGATTCAGGATGCAGCGGATTTTTGTCTGAGGAATCAATATCTCGACTTGGGCCCAGTTGCGGGAGGAACTGTAGTAAAATATTCCATGTGTCGAATGGGAGGAAAAACGGTGATACCCTTTAAAAGTGTCCGAGGCACTGCTGAAATGATAGATACAAAATTTCTTTCTTTTCACTTCACCTCCATCACTTACCATTAGGGACAATCAGAAAAAAGTGTTAGTCACCAGGAGACTCACAATCATACTATTTTCTCTTGTCTATTTCCAATTCATCTTCCCTTTTCCCTCCTCTTATCATGGGCGTTGTCCTAGCACACCGATCTTGAAACCTTGCGCTGGCTCATCGAATATTATTTGATTAGGATAAAATGACTAACCGAATCAATGAAGCATCTCATGTGCGAATACGGCTGTATGTATTTGCGACATCGAGATATATCTCCGGGTGGGGTGGAAGAGTCTAAATGGGGAGAACATGAGACATTACCGGTAAGAGGGCGAAAAAAAGGCAACGGTTTAGAGAGTAAGACAGATAAAGAGCGAGAGGGAAGGAGGTCGCGGAAAAAGAGAACAGAGATACAATTAAAAGAGTTCAACAGAGTGAGAGGAAGTCGGATCAAAGTTTTAATTGGCTCTCAAAGAGCGGGTGAGTTCTCTCGAGGAGCGAGCGGCAGGACGATGGGAGTGAAAGTTGTAGGGGGCGCAAAATGTAGTAGAAGGATAAAGTAAGGATAAAAAACAGTGAGGGAAAGAAGGGATGGAAGGGAGACACGAGGGGGAGGAACGAGGGAATGGCGCTCAAGGGACACGAGAGAGTAAAATCGAAATATAAAGAGAGAAAAGAGTGGATGGAGGTTGAAGGGGAAGTCGCTTATCGTGTACAAATAGGAATAAGACTAAAGAACTCTCCTTATCCCATTCCAACGAAGAAAATCGGCAGGAGGAGGAATAGGTCAAAAGAGCAAAAACGTTGGTCTTTTAAATGAATCGTGGCCGAAATGTGTCATTCCGTAGACCTCGCGAAGGCGGAGCTGGTCCACGCCCAAATAGGACCGTAATGAATGCTCACGGCTGGCTGGCCGCCACTTGGTGCGGTCGCTGCCGCTCCCTAATATTGCCAGACTCGCGGAGCGGTCCGATTTGGTCCGTGGACAAAGAGCGAGAGGTTGACCACCTCGCACAGCCCTGCCGCCACTGCAATGAATATGCGGCGCAGTCACGAACATGCAACGCCATATTCAACCCGCGGAAGTTGGAGTGAGCTTCCTTAAGGTAACAGGGCAGTCGTAACCAGCACAACCCTCGCCCCTAAAATTAATTCACAAGTTTAGCCACCTGCTAGCTAAGAATGCAATCTTCAATTTTACTACTAATAAATATAATTTTACTAAATTCCAGAAATAATCATCCTCGGGTATTGGCTCACTCAAAATCCGTAGAATTGTTTTAGAGTAAAAGGGTGTATTCTCTCCATTTTACAATGTGCAAAAATATTTGAATTGCAAAAAACTGTGACCTAATAGCTATGCAAATAAATAAAACCCGTATTTAACTCAAATACATACCTTGAACTGTAAAAATTATGTTCCCTGAATTTTTCCAAAGAGTGACGCCATTGTTTGTGTTGGGTTTGTCAGACACCAGCACAAGGACAAGGCGCGATTGCAAAGAACCTCGCGGGAAGTCGGGTTCGAACTGAATGGTGAGCGATCAGTGACATTGTGTCAGGAAGGTAGACGGCGCTGCATATACATTGTTGCAGCCATTAAGAAAATAGAAAGAAATGCATTTTCGCTGGTCTAAAAAACCTGCGCGACCACTGCCGGGATAATGCCGACATCGATGGAAATCTTTCGTGCCCGCATAGTTCAGTAAAATCGGTAATTTTTATGCATTTGTACTTTAAAATGCCTTCGTATTATTTTGTGTAACATTCAAAGAATTTTACAATAAATTTTATGCCATTTTACATGTTGTCACTATATTACAGTTCATGTTATGAATTGCATCTGGCAACAGCAACTGAAGACTCTTAAAATAGCTACACAACCATAGCTAGTTGTCAATATTAGAATTCATTTTCCTGACTACATGTAAAACACTTCAATTTTTATATATGTATAATATTGAAAGTTATATACAAACAAAAACCGATGAGATATTACTCTTTTTTATGCAACAGCGAGGCACCTCTCGTCTCTCTTTTGGAATCACCAACCCATAATACAGCAGTAGCATTTTTTCGCGTCGTATCCACCAAACAACACTCCGAGACGGGAGAATGCAATTTCATAAATATTGAATGAAGAAGCCTCCATCAATATTTCAACCGCCAAACTTCACAGCATAGAAATTCCCTTTCAAAATGACAGCAATCCAGTTAATTTAATTTTTAAAATTTCTCGTTCGATTTTCTCCCGAAATTTTTTCGAAAAGTTTCTCAAAACTGCATAGGTTAAAGTAACACTATAATCTTTTGATTGATATTTAATTCACATCAATAAAATGAAAATTCGGCAAAAGTCGAGTTATAATATAATACCTCATATAAAGGGCCATGAAAAAATATTTGGCATGCATCCTAGTCAATAAAATCAAGAAAATTTATTTTTCCCAAAGAGTAAAATAAAACGACTAAAATCACAGTTACTTGGCCCTTTGCAATGAGTTATACATTTAATTTGATGCACCATTGCAGCTCAAATACTATCATGAAAAATTTATACGCTATACTTTAAATATAATATGCTATATTTTTTAAAAGTCATCGAATGCGCTATATTTGCGAATTAAGTCACGTTTATATAAACTGTCCCCCCGAATATATTCTCCCCATAATGACTCATCATTTAATGAATATCATGCGCAACCGTGGATGAAATATTGTGCCTTCTTAACTTTTTTCAACATGATATTCTTCTCTTCCAGCGTTGGCGTGAGTCTCATGCAATTAGTATCCTGGTAGGTAACCATAATAAGAAACACATAAGGCTTATATAAAGCGTTCTCGCATTAATTTTTTTCATTCTATCAGTTTAATATTTCCCATATTTTGCACCTTAATTATAACAAATGGCAATTGCCTTCAGACAGGAGATTTCAGTAACTCCTGGTTAGAGTTAAATGAAGAATAAAGAAAGATAAGAAAGAAGGATAAAAGAGATTAATCTGATTTACCCCAGCAACATCACCACATGACAAAATGAGCCTAGCACCTACTCAACATAACGATTCCTATAACCTTCTCCATCAGATATGCGTCTTTTTCTCAGGATTTGTGACTGGTGACCAAATAAACTTAATATTAAAATTCCAGGAAAAATGTGAGGTAGTTTTAATGTTAATCTTTTTTAGAAGAAGCAGTAAAAGGACTGAAAACAGTAAAGTCAAAGACAAGATTAAATTAATGTGGTGACCACCATAGAAGATTAATAGAACTTAGAATTATACAGAAGCATAAATCAATCAATGTCAGATATCTTTAAAGGAATTCAGGGCAAAGTAGAGTGCTCATTTACACTTTAAGTACACCGACTTCAAATGCACACGTCCATTAGACCTTTTAGACATGAGGACTTTTTTGAGTGTACGTTCCCTTTACAGGAGCATTCAATGAGTTGCAAAGGTCAATGGAAAGGTTATTCGTGTTCAACCGGTATTTTTAATGCATCACATTTAATGTATTTTTGTGATTTGTTATATATTTGGAATTCATTGAGTAAAAGGTGATGAACGGGTACTCAACTGGCAGAGAGTGAAAACATTTGCTCCAACACTATAATTCTATTTTTCAACTAAAGTTTAACAGCGATACTAATATATTTAGCGTCATTCTATTATGATACAGATTTAGTCGAATCGTGATCAAACCTTTAGCCTCAGGAAATGCAAAATCAATATTTATTATAGGGATGAAAACGTTAATCTCCGTGGGCATAATTCACCCGTGGGTTTAAAGGTAAAAATCTTAAAGAAGACAGAATTTGAATAAAATATTCCACAACATAGCATGCCTCCAATATGCGTCCTACTTCTTATGCAGCATGGACTCCAGTTGAGGTTAATGGAAACACCGCATTTAAAGAATTAACATTTAATCTTCTGGCCATTATTTCGAAGCAGCAAGAGCAGGTCTGTAGGTCTAACTAATGATGATGAACAGGCTCCAAATCATAGTAAGAAGAGCTTGAAATGATCCAAACATGAGCAAAAAATTCATACATTCCTAATCCTCGATGTTTGCCACACCATCTTTTAACGTCGTTTCTGATAACAACTCCCTATAAGGTGTTTGGAGCGGTAATCGTGGGTCATTGAGGGCACATCTTAATAGATTTTCAAGACCACAAACAAAATGTTTGGACCAAACTCCACCCTAGTTCATCTGTTTAAACGATTAAATAGCCATTCATATATTATATAAATGATGCAAGAATTACATGTTAATTTTTTTTTTCTTAACTAAAGCAGAGCGAACTTAGATTCATGGTGTGGAATCTAAAGTAACTGAAAGCATCAAATGTAAGTACGTGTTTTGGACTCGAGACTAAACCTCGATAATTTTTAGTCACCGTTATAATAATGAGGACGGTATTAATTTACGTATTGAATAAAATCTATATATATATATATATATATATATATATATATATATATATATATATATATACTCACATATAAATGTTTATACAGGAAGGTAGAAAGAAAGTGGATAGGAACAAATAAAATTGACAGACAATGGTGGTGTGAAGATGTAAAGATGGCCGATTCCAAGCAGAAAAAATTCGACTGGACCGGGAATCGAACCACGGACCTATATATATATATATAAAATTGAACTCTTTCGAAATAGACGTTATAATGCTACGCGTTATAACAGTAATATATTTCCAAGAAACGTAATCGGTAACATGCAGTGTTTTTCACTTGTATCCATACATGCTACTAATAAGAACACGCATGCAAAGTTGAGCGCAAATTTATACCTGAAATCGGCTACAGCCATATTTATGCACCCTTCCTTTATCTTCATACATATTAAAACCCACCACATCTATCGCCACGGTGTTCTCAAATCTCTGATCAAATCCGCACGTGCCTTCCTCAAATAAATTCTAAAGCAATAATCTCCAACAGATTCCACCCCTTTCTTCCCGCATTCCCTCGCTCCATTTCGTGCTTTGTTTTCGCGTCCCCTCACCAAAAAATCCCTCTTCCCCCTTACAAGCCTCGCGAGCAGCCCCTGCCGATATCCATCCATCTCTCCGGCACTCACCCACCCACCCTCTCACCCCAACAACCCTCTCCTTCCCATCATCAACACCTCCCTCTTACTCCGACGCAAGGCACCCAACTCCCCTCTCTCAAGAAACATTTCCAGACTCGTCCCGTCCGTTTTTGCGCGACTCCTGTTGCAGCAGCACGCCCTTTTCTTTAAACTTCCTCCCAACGCTGCTTTCAACAAACACCCTTTCCTCTCATTCCTTCCCGAAAATCCGACCTCCTCTTCCTCCTCCCCATTCCCCATTCATTCGATACAGTACGGGGAAAGTGGAGGTGGTTGGGCGCGCTTCTTCCCTCGCGACGTATCCATCAGGCGACTCCCCATGCGATCACTCCTCCCCCCCTGCAACTCCCCCCACGCCCATCTTTCGTACACTCTCATTCCTCCTTCGCCCCGACCCATACATATATAACCCCTCTCTCTCATCCACCCCATCCGTCTTCCCCTCACCCCCTTATTCCCTCCACTTCCTTATCTTCTCCTCGCTCTTCGCCTCATCGCTCTTCCTGTCTTCCCTTTTCTCCCTCCCATCTTTTCCTTTTACTCCTCTTCTTTCGCCTACATCGTCTCCCACTTACCTCCTCATCCTCCTTCTTCATTCTCCTTGTTTCTTCCATTAAATATCGATAGTGATTCTCTTCTCACCCTTTCGGGTCACCTCGGGAGGGTCGGTCATTTTCACTGCTTGCTCTGAAAACATGAGTATTTCCGGCTAAGCTCCGTCGCGTCGCCTCCAACCTATTCCATCGGATTTTGCTTCAGTCACTCTGGGTTATATTTAAACACTATGTGCACCATTCAGCTGCCATTTCTTATTTTTTATGCTGTCCACATATCAAATGTAAGTATTTGCTTCATAATCAACGATCAGTATTAAAAATTAAAGTCGGTAGTGAGAAGTCAGGCTGTTTGTTTCCGCGACGGCCGGAATTCTTTGTAGAGGCTGGAAGAATTTTCAAATAAGGAATTTACCTGTATAGCATAACTATGTATGTGATTCGGAATTCATCATTGCATTATATTTTTCGGACGATACTACCCACATATCAAATATAGTCAGCATAAAAAAGTAGAGAGCATAATACTTACAGATTAATCCATGGACCATTCATGAGCCAAGAGCGCCAACAATTTCCGTCACAGTGTGTCTGCATGACATCAAAAGAGTAGTAGCATAATTTTATATCAAATATTTTAGAAATGAACTGAGATGAAAATCACGAATAAGGATTAAGAAATACTTATTGGCTGTAAAAAAAAGTTGGTAATGACCCTGTATCCTCAGAGCAAAATTAGGATTTAAATTCTCGCAACTATTAAAGAAAATCAACTCTTAAATCAAAATCCATAATTTTAAATAACCTTGTAGCCTAATTTTAACCAAGATGCTCATTAACTCCATTAAATAACAGAAAATTAGACAACGCATCCCAAACCGAGCTAAGGAGTATATTTAGTCTAATAACAAAACACAAAGAGCTCGAACATTATTCTTTTTCCAGATGAATACAGTAAAATTCTCTATCAGTAGTAATGTATATATACTCGCATGTGATATTTCCAAAAAATTTCATATTAAGCGAAGCATTAATTCCCAAGCTCCATATCATACCCTTAAACGTTTGCTTGGTATAAAAAGCCTAAACACCTATTACTTTCCACTTATCAAAGCTAATAACACACCGCTGTGCCATCAAATACTAACCGAAAAATTCATGGAAGGAAGCTGCTGCTTTATATCACTGAGAACAAATAAGTTTTAAAAAATGTTCACGGATATTATACATTTTTCCAAAATCGTGAGCAGAACGATTAAAGAGCATCGCGAAGCTAAACACCTGAGATCATTTGAATGTGAGGACGATTCCAGATACAAAGAAAATTATGGAAGAAAATAAAAAGCTTCCTCAGCATCGTGAAAATACGACCGATGGAGGGGTCCAGAGGAAAATGATAAAACATTTGGACCAAGAGTCAACACATGGCGCGGATATTGCAATGCTTATCTCAAAATTCAGAATTCGAGAACTTATGAAGAATGAGCGAAGTTTTTCTTTATATATATCTCTCTGCCTTATATCACGATTTTTATTGATGCACAATAAAAAACAGGGGCAGAAAAATAAAACAAAGGACCTTAAGAAGGCAGCACAGCCGTGTTCCTTTTGAATACACCCTTCACCTTCCTCTC
Organism: Ceriagrion tenellum; assembly: GCA_963169105.1. Classification (NCBI taxonomy): domain Eukaryota; kingdom Metazoa; phylum Arthropoda; class Insecta; order Odonata; family Coenagrionidae; genus Ceriagrion; species Ceriagrion tenellum. The sequence continues at coordinate 147,125,983 of OY720633.1, read as the reverse complement.
CTGTTCGCCCCCTTCATTCCCACGCGTAAAATTCGGAACTCCAAACGAAATGCTCCCATAAGTCACACCGTGCCGAACAAAAATCTCCCCCTCCCCCTTTGTCCTCCTCTGAACCCTCCTTCAACACACGGTCCTCCAGACTAGAATTCTCTCTGCGACTGTATTCTTCTATCCCATCTCCCCGCTCGTCTCCACTTTATCCCCGAATCAATCAGGTCCTTCCCATTCCCCATTCGTACAGGAATAAAATGTTCACGAGTGCAATATATTGCAAAAAACATTATTCGCAAGTCTCCTGCATTGAATTGGCTTTTGACACCAGATAAATGTGTAACTCGGTAATAAAATCCATTAATTATCAACAATTATTGTCGATTAGTAAGTCTGCAACTTGGAGCTGGAGGTCGATTTAATTTTTCGTTTTCCCGTGAGTACTATTTCTATGTTTCAACCCATAAATAATCAGCATTAATGAAACAGGCGGTTGTCATGCACTAGGAGATGCATAGCACTCTATGTTCTGACTGGTGCACGGCGATACTCCATTATGCCTGTGTTTAGTGCTGAAGATACAGACGTGCACCATCATATTTATTACTCTATTTTCGATGTCTATTTTCAACCTCTCCTGTTTCCTATTAATACTTACTATCAGTTTCACAGGTATTTTTTTACAATATTCTTCGCAAAATGTTCCGTAGTGCACGGGGGAATATGGTATGTCAGAAAAGAGATGGCCTTCTACTCAGCTGCACGATGTAGTATGAGTATCTCTTTTAGATTACAAGTTACGAGGCAGCTTTCTCCATCCTTGCCATCAGCTTAGAATAAGTGTCTCAAATGCTTGCATTCAATCAACTTGATCTTTAAGTATTCTAATTTTATGGGTAGACGTTCACTGAAAGAATATACCTCTAAATCTGATGCTATAGCTTAAACGCATCGATTTCCACTTTTTAGTTCCTCAGCATTCGATGTGGAATTGAGGTAATAGGAAGCTGTGATATTAGTGCAGATCGTTGCTTAAGTTGGAAGAAGGGACAAAAAGGTTAGCAATGAGGAAACTAATGAGAAAAGAAAATAATTTGCCAATCATGTGAGTGAAAAAGCTATAATCGGTAAAAATCACTAAGTAAAAAGGATTTACCAGTATTTTCTACATAAAATTCAATTATATACCGAATAATACCATCAGTAAGAAAAATCTGATGGAGTGCCCTTAAAAGTCATCATTAAAAATTATGAAACGGCAAAATACTGAGATCTCATTACGAGGCAAAACAAATACAATTCATCCGCAGGAACAGTTAAGTTGAGCCTGTAACGTGAGAAAAAAATCGTTTTAGGATTGCGAGAAAAAAAAACAACTATTCAACAATTGAAAAAAATAAGTGCGGCAATCTATGCTTTTTTGGATTATGATGATAAAAATCCAAATATTCACTGATTTATAAACCAAGTGCGTTTGCGAATTAAACGGAAATTTAAATTTCTTTTTAAATTAAAAAAACATCATCGCAATAATTTTTTATCCACAGTTTTACAAATTAAAAACGCTCCAATGCGGCAAAAATGATTTAAAATATTACGCGGCTGATAATTACTCCAACAAAATTGTTTTTTTATTTATAATCAACAGAAAGAGGAAATGGGGAGGGATTGTGGTATAATTCAGGCAGTCCAGGAGTTCTCAAGGGTTTAAATAAAGTCAGATGTAAGAACGGGATAAAAACGAGATAAAAAAACCGGATAAACAACTCGAGGGCGCAGGAGAGGGAAGAAAATATAAACTCGTGAGAAAGTCAAGCGCGTGAAACCCGCTTCGGTCCAAGGAATGGAGGAAAACAGATGACGCTCGAGAAAGAGAGAGAGAAGATGAGGATTCGGCAAAAATGCTCTCGAGAAACTAATAAAAATTAATGTTAATAAACGGAGGGAGGCGTGAAGACGAGATGGGGAACGGTTGACGCATGGGAGGGTAGATGGTTATGTTGAAATAGCGAAGGAATTAAAATGGAGAGGCATGGAGAAGGGGGGGGGATGTTCTCTCTGCATTCTTGGCGTTTTATGCTTTTGACAGATGGGGCCATTCCTACAAACACTCACACAAAGGCACCCCCCGTAGAATACACCCTCCCCCCGCCCACTCCAACCCCATCCCCCATCCCATCCCCTCACACCCCTCCCACTCTATCCGTTTGCATTCCACGCCAACCAGAAGAGCACTTGATGGCCAGAGCGCGCGTGGTTCTGATTTTTCATCTCCGAATTCCAGCGCCCCCCTATCCACCAATTTTCCCTCTTCCCTTTCCCTTTCTTTCTTTCCTTTGCCCACTCACCCTTACACCATTCTCGCCTTCCTCCCCCACATCTTCTCTCGCTCACTTCTATTCCAGGTTTTCTCATTTCCCAGCGGGCACCATCGTCTTTTCGTCTGTATATCTCATATTATCCATTCTCTTTTATTACCCGTAGGAAATGTTTATAAAAGAATGTAAGCATATTGAATGAGGACAGTGTAAATGGTCTGACATTCTATGGTGTCATTAATAAAATCATCATTTAGGCCATTTCAACGAACTGCATTGACTAACTTAACTTCATAACATTTTTCCAACAGACTAATTGTATTTGTTCCTGCTGAGACGACATAGCGTTTACGATTTTACAGAGAATTTTACAGTTAAATAGAATTCAATAGATTTTCAATCAAATAGATTTTCTCATCGATTATAAGGGATATTCATAGGCTGGAAATAAGATTTTGATCTCATATCACTGAAGTTACCATGCCAAATTACAGGATTTTGAAAAAATGAGTGATTCCACATCTGATCTCAATCTCAATTTCAGGGAGAAAAGGAGCAAAATACTCTTACACTTGCGATTGTAGAAGATAAAACGGTACCCATCGGATATTCATGGGACACTATATATCTTGGAATAGAAAGAATAGACCGCAGAGAGGTGGGTAGAAGATCCTTCGAACCTAATACGGCAAATCGCCGAAACACTGTTTTTGCATGCCTATCGTTCACTGGCATAGCCGCTTTTGGAACGTGTGCTTGTAGGTAAAGCCATGAGCAACAGATCAAGGGCGGAGAGAGGATCAGCGTAACTGGTCACCCACTCCATACATTAAGCACGAGTAACTAATCCTTACTCTGTTATTGTTTACGGCGTAACATGCACTTGCAGAGTTCGCCCTTCGATAGACAACCAAGCGAAGACAGGAGCTGGGTGTAATTACGCGGTCCGACGGTTTCCCATATCCACCACAGTACAGTGGACCGCTACACTGTCGACCGCGGTGATCGGAATCCTGATGCGTCCCCAGTTTGCTCATCAGACTATTTTGAGAATCCTTTAATATTCTTCTTTCCGCAATCCAACGACGTTTTTGGTGACTTGTAGCAGAGTTAATGACTTTGCCTCCGGTGAATGGACTCTCGAGGCTTGAATGGGTTTTGCTGGAGCATCGATCTCCACTTCCATAACGATCTCTTTGGCGGATGATAAATAAGAAAAACAATAAGGCAAAATCCAATGTAAATCCTTTCATGTTTCCTTCCTAAATGTTCATTGCAAAGAGCAAAGTTTAATAATGGTATGCTGAAAGCAAAGTTCTCACATAAATATATCTCAAGACCAGTTCATTCTTAGCAATAACCAAAAAAATCAAGATAAACCATACAAATCATTATTAAACTGTGACAAAAGGAAAACCTTGGCTCTATAATTCAACCCATTCATAAAAATAAAAATAATTCTCTCCGCTAAATACTAGTAAACATCGTACTGTGCATTTTATTATTAAATCATGTCATACAAGCATTTGTTATTTATTATTTGGAACAATATATTTCAGAAGACTATGCGGGAATTGTAATTTCAAACCTTATTTGACACAATATGAAAGTTGAAGCTGCTCCCTGTTCGTCTAAAACTAGTTAAAGTCAAATAAAAGCAAGAGTTTAACAATAAATCACAGGCTATACCAAAGAAAGGCTGTCTCCTTTGAGTTACAATCTAAAAGATCAATCATTCAAGCCGGCACACATACGAGAATATTGTATTCTGTAATAATAAAAAAAACTTTTTGGAGACTCTCTATTCTCACTTTCAGCTGATGTGAGGTTCAAAATTAACAATTAAATTTCAATTAAAGTACACATACGTAGAAAATACAGAATATCGTAATTGTTAACGTAAAGGAATCACAGTTATGTATCTTAAAAACACTAGTATTCGGTCCAATTATTATTTACCAGTCACGCAAAAAATTATAAATATTTGAGGAACCTTGAGGTAAAGAAATGGTTTTTACATTCACCATCAAGAGGTACCGAGAAGGTGACGGGAAACAAATCCTGGGGAAGCACCGGATTTAATAGAAATACTCACCACTTTGTACGGTGAGTCGTCAATTATGGAAATGAATGGAAAACTATGACAGTAAATATAAAAAAAGTGTAAATAAGTTATGATATTCAAGTTGCAGTGAAAAAAACTCAATGAAACACGGCTCAAATATGTAAAAAAGATCATTATTGAAGAAAGGTGTCGGCTTGTGACCTTATCCATCCAGCACATCCAGGAAATTTTACCTGATTGCTAATCGCACGGCAATCATTAGATTGCACGGCAAGCATTAGATCCAGTGTAGAGAATCTAGAGTGGAAGAGAGATTCTTGGAGTACATTCGACCTCCGTTCTCTCAATTCCTCTTCCTCTACGTCTCCGCGCCTCCTCCCAATTCTCATCCACGCATCCTAGAGAAATCTATCCGGCCTTTTCTCTTGTCCTCTCCTTCTTCGTCCTCCCTTTTTCATTCAGCCCCTCCCTTCCCCTTCCCTTTGGCTCCATCCTTCCATTCCACTCACTCCTACTACGGGAAACTAACCCTTCCAGTTGACCACTCCCTTGCTCTGCCCGCTAATAACCCTTCCTCATCCCCGAGGAGAAGCGCTGCTTCCCCACCCCTTCCCTTCTGAGACCCGAAACCTCGATTTCTTCCCCCACCCACGAAGCTCTCTTCCCCAAACACACGCTCTAAGCCGGCTGTTTTTTTTATTTATTCATTTGTGTAAATACATTAATTCTCAACACGGCTCCGCAATTGCGCGACCCAAACATATTACGAATGTTTCGGCCACCCGACCTCCTTCCTGTAAATTGGAAAAAAACCAGCGCAGGGACAAGGGAGGAGTGGATGAGGTAGTGAGAGATGAAGAGGGAGGAGATTAGTGAAAGTCACAGGAGGTCGGTGGGTGAGAGTTTTAAGATTAAATTTAAATACATTTCTTTAATCAAAATAATTACGCGCCAAAAATAATACTTTAAACAAAACGTTTTCTCCAGTCCTGGGTAGAGAATTCCAAACAGGAGGTTCAGTGACTCTATGGACCACATGAAAATCCTAAGCAAGAGACGGCAGATACATGAAAACTTTGTGCGCGGTTATATATTTCTTAAACTAGGCTGGTACATCCGCTGAAGTTGACTCTGCCACCTGGGAGATATTGAACGAGTTCGACGATTGATTGCCGAATTTTTCACCTCTGGATACACAATTTTTTTCAAGGATAAAAACATTTATGTTATTTAAAGCTTTCTATAATTGTATAAAAATAAATTAACCAGAAAAAATACCTCGTCACCTTTTTTAACTACCTATAATACTTTCAAATAACCCTTCATTGAGGCAAGGGTGCTGTTTAGTTACCCAGCGCTATTTGAAAACAGTAATGTCGGGCCCATAATATAATGCATTACCTTAAAGAAGACGCTAATTATTTATTTAATCAATTCCTTTGACAGCAGAATTTTCTTTGGTACTTGAATGACCGAGGCAATAGCTCAAAACTACCATTTATCTATGAAAGTTGCATGATTTTCGGCAGCAAGGGATGAATTACGATTATGAATTCTTCTTCCTCAAAACGCCAATGGCAAAAAAATCACAGAATAATTTAATTGATCACTTAGCTAATATATAAAAAAATAACTTCTGTGAACCTTTTACGGAAGAAACTATTAACGCCTGTCCTGAATTCCAGGCATCACCGAGAGAATGTTTAACAAAAAAACTACATCTAGTGGGAGTACTTCCGTACTGGGAGAATATTAATCTTCTGCGGCCCAGATTCTGTGGCGTAAAGTAATGATACCTTGTGGAGTAAAGTAACCCTAACGCAGGAATTACGAGCAGGCACTGGCTCCTGACCTTCCCCGCTCGAAGACTTGTCTCGAGTGATTTATGGGCGCAGAGAAAGAGGAGATAATATTCCTTAGGCAGAGGCAAAAGGGATTATCCTCTCTCCCAAACCTCTCCCTTCTGCCAGCATCCGTCCTCAAAAGCCTCGCACCCCTCTTCTTGAAAAGCACGGAGCGAATATAAAGCCGGCGAAACGTTGCGTTGACTCACGTGCCTTCGTTTCATGCTCCGGCGACCGTGAAAACTTCACCCTTTAGGGCCACTTATAATTAAGTCGTGTCTTAGGCAATCCGCACTAACTGCATAAGCCTGTATTGAATAATCAGGGAAGATATTTTTCACCTCTTTTTTTGCCCGTGTAAATTAATCCAGAGGAAAAAGATTATCATTCCCTTAGGAGATTGAATCGAAGAGGAGGTGCTGGTGTGGAGAGCTTCACATGAGCGATAGTCACTGCTGCAGTAGTAGGAAATAGGGTTTACTACGCTAAGAGTTTTGAGCAATTAATCATTGAGTTTCCCCTTGAGTCCTTCACGTTGAAATCCCTCGGTTGAATCCATTTGTCTCCTGGTAAACAAGACTATTCAGATCTCCAAGGAGTCTAAATGCACACGTTAAGACATTTTACTGAACCAAGGATTAAAAAATTTAATTCCAAATTAATACATCGCTTAAAAGTGGCGAAAAATATCTATTTATCTGAGAAAGAGAAAAATTAGAGACATATTGACCACATTGACGCAATTTTTCAATTAGTAAACGCAGTTTAGGAGCAGGCATTCGTAAACTGAAAATCTTTCGTAACAGATATTATTTCATTCAATACGAAATAGAATCAATTTCCTTTCAACTATTTCAAAATTTTATAATTTATAACATAGATAAGCTTCTTTCAAATATACTCAAGTACGCACATTATTACATAAAGATCTAGGTACGTGAACAAGAGAAACCCTCAGTTTCTAAAATGGTGAGTTCATACCGCTGAAACAAATCCGTTGCATTTTCATTTCACTCAGCCAGGAGGTCTGCTTTTGCTCTTCTCGCATTGAGTTTCTCGATCATTGTCAAAATATCAGTTAACTTAATTATGTAGATTATATTTGATACCTTTGACCAGATATGCTGTGCCTTATCATGCACAATAACCAGGAAATTGGATTTTGTATAGGAATAATCTTATTTCAACCGTCCGTAAAATGGCATAATTAGCTTCCTGCACACTTCACAAGAATAGCGCATATTATTGAACAGATTCCTGCATCTCCATGTTAGTATGTGCGAGTCATCTAGTTTCCCATGTCGATGGACAGGAAGTTAGATGGCATGGTGAGCTGGACAGAGGGTAAATCGCCCCTCGGGAGGGTTGGAGGGCAAGGGGGAGCGGGTTGGACGACCGGAGGAGGACGGAGTAGCTTCAGGGGTGAAGCGGTGGCACCAGGACATCAACCTCACCCCCCAGGATAAGCAATTAGGACCGCCGTAATGTGGGACACAGGGGCAGTAGGGGGGCGTGGAGCATGTCAGATGGACCGCCACCACGCCACATCACTCCACCCACCTCACCCCTACTCGACAAGAGGTGCGTGAGGCGCCCAGAATATCACGCGCACAATGCCACTCGGAATTTAGACCGTTTCCCTTCCCTTTTACTACCCGTCTCCGCTTGGACCTTCATCATGCAACAATCCTCCCACATCCCTTCATCCCCATCCCCTGTGTCCTCCTCTCCACATCCCCTACACCCGCATTCTGTTCAAATGTGACCGGCTACACACTGCGAAGTGAAATAAATTAATACGCTATCCATTATCTTCAACTGACCTCTTAAACAGATGGCATCCAGAACGAATTACTCTGCCATGCCTCATCCCTCACTTCTTCTTATAATTATCTGGCAGCGCTTTTCTATTTCTTCAACCGACTTTCAATTATATCAACATGACACAACGGTCTAACATAAAACATTAACTCAATATGGATAAACACCTATTTCTCCTATTGATTTTTTGAAAGTAGTTAAATTTTTTGATCCTTTAACATGAGCTGCTTAAAATTGGAGTCGATGTTATCATTCATAAAACAATTTTTATCCGCAATACAGTTTTAGGGAAATGCGATCAGAAAGAAGATGGTGGAAACGAGTGACCTGGCGAAAGAAGTATTTTCGGAAAGATTTTTTTAAGTATATTCATTTTCGACGGATGAAAGTACGAAGTGTTCTAATCCCCAAGTCACTTCTACGTAAATGAACTCATTTAGCCGCAAAATTCAAAATTACGAACCAATTCGTACACAGCTTTAACTCTATGAACATTCAAGAGTCGTAAATCCCATCATTTTTGAAATAAAATGATAATTTCAGAATTTTTATATTTTTTACTAGAATAACAAAACATGGTAAATAAAGAATCTGCCAAGTTATATGCGATTCACCGAAGGGGGTATTTGCATAACAGTCATCAAATGGGAGGAATTAGGGAAAAGAAATTGGAAATGACCAAGGTAAACAGTCGATGTACCTATATGTAATTGGAATAACTTAGTATTTTGCACCATTTTTGCAGTAGTTATTAATGGTACGTGGGTATAAATTTATAAATTATGTTAACTAACAGTAACTTTTGCCCATTACTCTAGAGATAATAAGTAAAGCTACGATAAACGTATTCGCACAAAATAAAAATGATTTTATGATTTATTCAACGTCTATAGCTAACATATAGAAAGCTCGCCCCTTTAATGTTATAACCCTGAGATGAATTTATTTTTAGCGTATATTTTTGTTAATATGCCCATGTTCTTTTAACTACGATGTTAACTCTTGGCTTTGAGATAAGAAAATAAATCGGGATGACACAAACAATACTATAGGGAGTTCAGCTAGAGGAAGTGATAGCATTTAGAAATTTCAAATTGATAAAATAATCAAAATCTTTTGTGATAACGGCATATCACTTATAGTTCCCTGAGATATAACCACAATAATGTTAATGAATTAAATACTATGTGCAGTAATCTTAACTATTTACAGAAGGTTTCAGCGGTATTTGCTTAAAACTAGAATGGAGTCAAAGAACATTAATAACCAAAATGATTTCCAACACTAGTGTATATCTATTTCCTTCAACAAGATTTCAAAATCATTTTTTCAATAAAACAGCTAGCTGAAATGTTGGAAGCACCCCACATTGTTCATTGCAATATTATTAGGATGTTTCTTTAATAGTGCATACCGAAAGCATTTCTTCAAAGGTTGTTACTATCAAGAATTTTAATTAAGTAATTTAAGAAACCATCGAATTCCGAAAATCATTGGGTTTCATACATAATATAGACGCTTCTTATAGAAAAATAATATTTATAATTTGGTATTAGCACAATTAAGTCGTTATAGCCAAATTCCGGGTATTCAAAAACTGTAGGTTCATAAAGGGCGCCGTAGCGCGCCGCTCTCTAACTAGTAGTATTGGAGACTGCCACTACGTAGCCTTGTATTACTTCCGGCAACATCAAGGTCCTTATACCCAGGTCATGACGCGCACTTGTCTAATGTAATCCAACATCTTGGATCGAATTTTTGGCGGGGTTCAAATTTTGTATGCAGATGTATGGGTGTTATCGGTAGAAAGATCCACGAATATTTCCTTGAATAATTTAGCCTATGCTATGAAACTTTGAGTATTAAACACTGCTAAGAGGCTTTAGAACCCGTTTAGATTTCCGGCCTGAGACCTCCCGTTCGACTCCAGGAAAGTCTAAAACATAGCTTCCGACTCCGCAATTAAACACTGGCCATAGGCACAAATATCCACGAATATCTCCGTGTTTATTCTATCCTATGCTATGAAACTGTTAGAGTTGAGAAGCAATGCTAAGCGGAGTTAGAACTCACTTGGATTTCCGGCCGAAAATCTCCCGTTTGACTCCAGGAAAGTCTTAAACATAGCTTCCGACTCCGCAATTAAACACGTGGCATAGGCACAAATATCCACGAATATCTCCGTGTTTATCCTATCCTATGCTATGAAACTTTTAGAGTTAATAAGCAATGCTAAGCGGAGTTAGAACTCACTTGGATTTCCGGCCTAAAATCTCCCGTTTGACTCCAGGAAAGTGGTAAACAATGGTTCCGACAGCATAATTCAAACGTGGCCATAGGGACAAAGATCCACGTATATTTCCATGAATAATTTAGATAATGCCATGAAAATGTGTGATCTGACAGATAATACTAAGCAGCTTTAGGATTCATTTAGAGTTTTGGTCTGACATCTCCCATTTGACTCCAGGAAAGTGGTAAACAATGGTTCCGACTCCATAATTCAAACATGGTAATAGGGAACAAGATCCACGTATAATTACCTGAATAATCTAGGCTGTCCTAAGAAACTTTTCAAGTTCACAGAAACTACTAAGTAATTTAAGAATTCGTTTGGACTTTTAGCCTGACACCTCCCATTCGACCCCAGGAAAATGGTAAACAATGCTTACGACTTCATAGCTCAAAATTGGGCATAGGAAACTTGATCCACAACTATTTCCATTTATAAATGAGATAATGCAATACATCGTTTGTCGATAATAGACAAAACTAAGGTGCTTCAGAATTTATTTAAACTGCTGGCCTGGGGCCTCCCGTTTGACTTCAGTTAAGTAACAATTATTGCATTCGATGGAATAATTCAAGCATGGACTAACTAATCTGAGCATTCTCAAACTATTTCAATTGATTTATGCATCTAAAATATTAATTTTCAGGAGTCGTCTGTAGAAATAATAAAACTTAAATAAACTGGTAGAATGAATAATTTAAGCAGCGAAAAATAAAGTCCATGCATTGGATTAGTCCCGGCGACCATGTCGTTGGCAAGAGCAAACGCTACCCGCTTTGCCAAGGTGAACATGTTGTTCGTTGCAGAAATTACATATAGAATTTCAAAATATGGCTCCAGTGGGTTTCCAAGTTTATTGTTGCCCATTTTTTGGTGAAAAAGTATCTATATACTCCTTTCGATGGTGTCATTTGTACACAACAGCAATTAGTATTTGTATGTCTCCATTTTGGCTTCATATATCGGGAGGAAACTCGCTCGAAATTCGTAAATTACCTTAAATGCTAATGGACAGTGCCCCTTCTAGCTGATATGTTATTTAGTAACATTTATCCGTTAAGTTCTTATTTTGCCAAAAGTTGACGCTTAATTATAATTAAGCACCATATTAGTGATAATTCAGCGTGCATACATAATTACTGAGCGCCAAAACACGCTGAGGAAGGTTATCCTAAAATACGAGGTGAGATGTAGTTCTTGTTTCGTCGTGAAGAATATTTTATCTTTAATGAACAAAAATTATACCTCTTAGAGCTTACCTAGTCCCTTAATAATTTAAAGATCTAATTCAATTTTATGTTTAAAAGAGAATTTGTGACATTGATCAAGACTAAACACTTGTGGACTCAATGAAGAGTAACAGTGCTACGGAAAATGGAGCCCGATCCAAAATGAAGAAATCAGAGTGCATTATGGGATCGTGTCATGACCTGGGTATAAGGACCTTGGGCAACATGTGTGTTCTACGGCAACTCGCCTTTGTCTGTTCACTTGCTCCCGTAATGTGTTACTGTCTTGTTGTATCACTTACCATCCAATAAATGTTAACACCCTGATGCATTTATTGTCTTCCACATCGTGCCAATGCCCCGGACAGTATTTGCTTTGTAGCTTATGCCAGGCCGGCCATTCATTGGTCGCTTTGGATAGGCTATATAACGCGCGTGCTGCTCTGACAGTCAGTTGATTCGCGGGTAGCCTGGCGGAAGGTCAGTCTTCCCAGTCTCTGATCCGATCATGAGTTTAAGGTAATACTTGAATGGCTTTAAAGTAAAATGAAATAGAACATACGCCACTAATCTCATGGCAGAGCAGCTTTGTTTGTAATAATAATCCGTGTACCATGTTATTCTTCTCAAGCGGTTAATAAAAGTTTGAGTGTGATTCAAGGTCTTTGTAGAATAAAATTTATGGAAACATTTTTCCCAAGAACATGTAAGTAGAAAAACATATACAAGGGGATTGAGAAGGGAAAAATACCGGTGTGTTTCTATTGGAGTACCCTGTATTTACAAGTCCCTATTCTTTGATACTGGAATTATTTTAAAATCTCTTTGTACCAATATTAATATTTGCACCACTTTTATATCCTTTGGTGCAGTCTACCACCGTAGGTGTACATATTCGGCCGAAATTTAGGCTCACTTCCTTAGGGAAGACGAAGTATAGAAGAGAGGGTGGGGAAGAACGGGAGGGATTAATGCCGAACGAAACTTCACCCTCAGAGAGGGAGAGTTAAGTTCCCTTGATCTCCTCTTCACTCATCCCGTCCCTAATTCAACGACTACTCCCACAAATACCCCTCCCTCCTTCATCCCAATCACCAGACCCAACCTTTTCCGTTCTGCCACGATGCCTCTCTCCCCCTCCCCTCACCCCACTTATTCCCTTCCCCGTCTCCAACCTTAATTGACTCCCTTTTTACCCTCGTCACATACGTCTCCCGATCATCCACCCCCTTATGCTCCACCCACACCACCCACTCATCCCCTCTCACCCCATGCCAACCCTCTCGCATTCAGTGGGAGGGGTCCACCTTAACCTGCTTATCACGAACGCTGAAAACTCTGCAGACGTTAACCAAGGAAGTAAAGATCATCTTTAGATCCTTGGGTCAAGAAATATTCCGGATTTGGGATCGGCGTTGGCGTGGTAGATGTTAGAGGACGATAAGTGGAGGGCGGTTAATTAGAAATTGAGGAGAAAGGGGAGGCAAAGGAAAAGGATAGCAGCATAGGAAGGATAGTGGGGCTTAGATATCACCATGCCTAAGATGGAGAAGGGGAAGTTCATGTTTTTTTCATTATTATTTCCCACCCTCACCACTTAAGGGCTGCAAAACGTATTTGAACACAATAGTGCTTCTTCAATTCTTCAAGTTCTGGTCGGACGATACGATGTACATGTAGTAATTCTGGCAGCGGATTTGGTATGACGGTTGTGGCTTATTGTTCGTTACCGTGGATTTCCTTGTGATCCATGGCTTTGTACGATCGGTAAGTCTGGGTTTTCGTGACGCCGTCAGTGCGAGAAAAGTTATGAGGGCATAGCGTTCCGCAACGCCACACAGTAGGTGCGAAGATTATAACCTTTCGGCTATTGAAAAATTGTACGGAGGAGCACCCTAGACAACGGAAGAGAGAAGTGATTCTATAAGGCACTAGACTGACGCAGCAGACATTTCTGCATTTAACCTGAAGAATAATTCACAACGGAAAGAATTCTCGTATGGGAATCTATAAAATGGACACTTCTGAGCTAATAAACTTACTTCAGGTCATGCATTCACTTAAATGAAGCCTCAACACGGGAGAATATTCTGCTCTGGTGTTTTAGCATAGTGCATAGTGACGCGTAAATCGATAAGTTTAAGGTGTCAAGATAACATTTAGAGGGAGAATTCCCAGGCTACCCGCTAATTTCTCCTCAAATTTAAATGGCTTTCCAACTTCCACGTAATTTTCAAGAGCTATCAACGTGAACTTACATTAGTCGGAAAAAAATATACGCACAGGGAGGTGCCATTCCTTGCGGCATAATGGCAGCTAGCCAATTATTTGACGAAAAAACATCTAGCTAGAGCATTTACGTAAATTTTTATGAAACTTTGAGAATATTTAACATGGAAATCATCACTGAATTTACTGTGGAATCCCAACTGTAAAATATAGGTAATAAAGGACGTAAAATAACTCCGCGAATTCTGGCCGAGTGGACGCTTACCAAGTTTGGTCGTGCATCAGGCCGTGAAGGACATGAAAGAGGTAGCCGCACCGGAGTGGCAGGAAATGAGATTGCGACGCATTGTCGAATTTGAGCCGGGTCGGTGTTTAATGCGCTCCACAGCACTGTTTGTCAACGATGAGCTCACGAAATCCAGGGAACTTTGGTTGGATACACAGCGTCGGTTATTCGTAAGGAGAGGGCAGATCGCGACGCGCAAAGGGATCCCGCGGATGGATATGGATGAGGCGCGAGCAATAGCAACATTAATTCAGAGCAAATAAGAACACGTGACAAAAGTATGCGTTGCTTTGGATTGTTCTTACACGCTGAGAGACTAAAAAGAATGGTTACCTACAATACCATAAGTAGAGTTTTTCCTCTCACTCTCACACGGATAAATTATATTCATCGAACTCTTTCTTATTAATTCATCTAATATTCTTACAAATTGAAAACAAAAGACACCTGGCGCACAAAAAATAATGGTTTTATTACTATCTAATCCTAAAACCAATATTTTATTGGTTGACTCGATATTTTCGTTGATATTTTTCTAGGAATTTTTTTCACATTTCTATCTGATATTCATTATGATTAAAGTATTTTTATGTCATTATTATTAATAGGGAAATATGTATTAGCACGCACTGCACAGGAAAAAAGACGATGACTAACTGGTTCGAGACGCCACACAACCACAGGAAAAAACTTATTCATTTTAAGCATAAGCTGATACAATAAAAGTTATTTCTCCTTTCAGAAAATAAATGAAAAAATTCAAGTATAAATCACATGATAAATTGCTTCCAATCAGCAATATTAGAGATATCACCGGTTTTTATTTGCATTCCAAGTCGGATTTACAACACATTCAAATCCTTGATTCTAATATTTTTCTTAATAAGTACGTATTTTTTATTCTAATATTTTTCTTTATAAGTACGTATTTTTATGAGTATTTTGCTAAAGGATAACACTATCTTATCATTGATACCTAAGTTCCCTTTTCCAAAATTAATTACAATATCTCTGCAATGAGATATGTGTACAAACACATTCAAAAACTATATACAACTTTCAACACTATCCAATAATTTCTGGAATTGGAGATGCTTTGTTGCGAAAAAATTTTCAGGAGTTTTCCTCCAGTTCATGTATTGGGCCGCTGAAGCTTCGATAGTTGACCCTGCTATCTATCTATATCTACAACCATCTATCTATCTATCTATGCCATTCTATCGACAGTTTACCTTAGGACACAAAGACTTAAGTCTAAAATTTAAATAGTCTGGCCACATGACGTGAAGTAGTTTTTTAGACAGTGGCCTTAAACTGTAATATTTACTTCTTCCATCCACAGAATTGGAGCCATTTTCACTAAGCTAAATCATCCTGTTCTCAATTACTGCGCATTCTCCAGTGCATTTGATAATACGAAATTTTGAAGTAACTGTTACCTTAACGTAAGCAATATTCCATTCCCTGAAAGAATTCATTTCCTATTCCAGATTTTGAATAAATATAAAATTAGCTATAAGCTACTAAAAAGGTACCTTTTTAAACAACCTCTACGTGCATGAACGTTTAATTTAAAAACTAGTGAACAAAGAAAGTTATGGAGCACGATAATTTTATGATAACTAATGATATAATTTGTATGCATGAGGAAAATAGCATATATTTCATATATCTCTAATATCTTCTTTAGCACTGATAAAGAAAAAATGCGGCTAGAATGAATCAATTTAATAAATGAACTAGAGCTATGATAGTGACCATTAACGGTCAATGAATGAAGAGAAGTAGAGAGAATAAATACTACCCATGGAAGACAGAAAGAAAGAAAGAATACCAACACAAAACCAAACTTCGTGCTAAAGGAGTGAAAAATATATAACTGAAGGCCTGAGAAGTAATATCAAATTCGCTTATTTTATACCGGGTCAAAACTGGCTGCGTCATTTGCAGGCATCGGGCCATAAGATTGTCCCCCTTTCATTTGACCCTTTTTCTTTCTCTATTTGTCAAATGATAATCCGCTTTTAAATTGCTTTCCCTTTCAAGGCTTCCCTCGCAGGACCTTGAATTCCTTGTACCCCCAGTTTTCTTTTCTACGATCAGACCTTCTTCTTTTCATTATTATGACATATTTACTCAAAATTTTATTTGCCTCTCAGGACTTAAATATCCACTGGAATAAAATATGAGACTGTCAAAAACAAAATTTCATTAAGTTCAAAAAGCTGTGATTTTTTGCGCTTAAGAATATTTGCACAAAACAATGAAGAAAAATATAAAACGATAATATTTTAACCAGTATTTAATAATCTATTGGTGGCTTTAAAGTAAATAGGATCAAAACATCAAGACGACACCCCTAGTACTTTCAAGAATAAAATTATTAAGAGTGCTAAGGTTGAGTACGCCTGGTTTCCTCAAAAACTCGTTCATTTATACCTCATAAACTCATATTCAGAGACTGCAAATACTACATTTACTAAAGTTCCAGAGCCTAAGAATTATTAAAGAATTGAAAGGCGAAATTATCCATACCTTTCAGCTTATAAGAAACTATCAAAAAGTTAGACTTAACTAAATCAGCTCATTAATTTAATGTCCAAATTATTTATTCAAGCAAATAAATTCTTATCATACGGATAAAATCGAGAGCACACACAAATTATAAAAAAAATTGCATGCTCCACCATAGAAACTGTCCTCCTATCAGTATATTACGTTTACCTAAAAGTGCTGCTCGATGGCAACTTTGCATAACTTAGGTGCAGTTACTGTGCAACCCATCAGGTTAAAATAGCAAACTCCATTTCCTATGATGCAATAAAGAATAGAAAGTCGAAAAAGAAGTCGATGACAAAATAAAACCATTTTATTTATCTGCTGGCTGCAAATATATAGTCATAAGTGCCTTATCTTTAAATAAATTTGAAAACACCATATGATCTTTAGGTCATAAAATGATTAGGGAAAATATTTACCAACAGACATTTATTAGCTCTAATGAGCATCCCGTGAATCTTACATTGCTGAAAATGTAAGTTCTGTGTCATGTTTAGTATCACGTATTAATTTCATGACTAATTAATGCCTCGTATTTTCCTATCACAGTCAAGCAAATCGAGTAACATCTAGATTAATGCTTAAACTGAAGTGTCACTCGTCATGATTAGCTGCAGCTGTAGGTGAACGCAGTCAGCTCCATCAGAAATTCATTATACATTGCTCATAAACTGGCAGCGATTATCGCAGCCAGCATTGGGAATTCGCCCAGTAATTAATACTACAATGCGTTAATTTGATGTTTATTTTGGAATTCACCGGTCTCCAAAGGAAAATACAGTATTTGTGGACGCAACCCGTCCATGCTAATGTCAGTTGTCTCCGGTCAGTCAGACCGTGAGTAAAAAAATTAATTTTATCCAACTATAGAAGCAGCAATGCGATAATACTTTCTATGAAACCAAATGAAATTGTAAAAAAATTGTTGCAAAAACAAAAAGAAACTGGAGGGGAGTTAGCGTTTGAGTTATGAGAATTGAAAACGACCAACTCAAGATACGAAATGCCATTTTAGAATCAAAGAAATTTACCATAAGATGTGAGGCCAACGATAATACGACCAATTCCTTATGTAATTATACTACGGATTTAAAAATTTGCCGAGATGTACCTTAAGAATTCACACTGAGAATTAGCTAGTAGAGAAATGAGCCTTAATACATTGCTTGTTGAGAACCATTTCCATACAATGCACCATCTCTGGTTATCAACTCCGACACGTCTTCCAAATTCCCTCATAGTTGAAGTAAAGATCAACCGAGAGATCAAAAAGCATAAATATAACATGTGCCCTATTTCCATACGGGAATAAAAGTTGGTCAACATAAAAGAACACTCAAAAGGGAGGGAAGATGGTGGTGGTAAGGAGGAGGTGGTAACCGAGTGAAAGGGTAAACTGAGGTAGCGAGAGGGGAAATAAGCGGGCGGGTGAGGAAGAGAGAGATGGAGGAGATACGATGAAGGGGAAGCTGTTGGGCGGAAGAACGGAGAAGGCGCAGGGACGTCGGCATTGGGCGGGGGCATGAGGGTGGATAAGGGCGTGTGTAGATTAAAGGAGATATAAAATAGCTCCATTCGGCATGATCATTATCACCAGTGTCGTATTCCTAAATGGATTAACTGCATCACTCAACTCTTTGCTATTTCACTCCAGCAATATTCATAAAATTTTCTCCTCTCCGTCTTCTTTCGTCGGAAATATTTGTAACATAGTCTTTCATGAAGGAGTTAATCTTGAATATATTTTCTAACGAAGGTGGTCAAAGCACCTATTCCCGACATGATCTTTGGCGAGTATGAAGAGGGAGCAGGAATTGAGTGTGTTTGGCGATGGTCCGTCGCTTCGGCTCCCCTCTCACTTTGTCTAGAGTCTTGAAGGATGTAGAGGAAAGCGGGTGGCTCTGGGGTGGTTGTGCCGCATTAGTAGAGGAGAGAGAGAGGATGAAGAGAAGTAGGGGAAGGAGGATCTCTCATCTAATTTTCCCTTTGAGTGGGGAGCGGAAAACGGGCGGACAGGCATCATAGCTCCAAGAGGAGGCACAGCCTTGGATGCGGTACAGAGGGGCATCGGGATGAGAAGCGCTGCTGGGGGTGTGTAAGGTGGCCGCAGGTCGCAAATTACGAGGGACCTCGAGATGGTGAAGGAGCCGGGACAGGGGTCACGTGGGGTTTGGAAGGTTGACGTGCGAAGTGGTACAGGGGGGGAGGAGGTGGAGAGAGCGACGCATGATCTCTGAATCTGGAAACGGACGAATGGGTTTGAAAAGGGGTGGGAATGAGAGTTGAATAAAGAAACTCACCTTAACGGAAAAAGTTTCTGAATTATGCGACGGCATGGAAGGGAGAGGTAGCTGGCGGAGAGGAGTGGGGAACGGGTATGGCAGCAGCAGTTTGCGAAGAATGTGCGTTGGACAGATTGCAAAGGCGGAGAGAGAAGGGAACATAAGAATGTGAATTATCAGAGAGTTTAGGCAGAACGGAGAGACGATGAAAAGAGAAAATTAAGATGAGAGAAGATGGAAAGAGAAAACTAATTATTTGGTAAATAACAAAACCAACAAACTTGTATATTGAGATAGATAAAGCGACAAAACTGTATATCAATAAGAATCACAGGTCCTGCTTCGTTACTGATTTGTTTCCTAATAGCTCAAAATATCTCATCAATGATGTGAACTGTTCTCGGGTTTCACTCAGGGTCACTTTGGACAACGTTTCGATGAGAGACTCCCATCCAATAGTCGGCGGCTATTGAACGCATGACTCAGTATAAGGCCAGAGAATAATACACATCAGTCATTAACGAGGGAAGTATCAAATCATTAATATCATCGATGGTTTAACAGTATCATTTCCTGAAGTTTAAAATTAGAGGACACAATACAACACGGATGCAGAATTTTATTTTGGTTAGTTATACTAGAACTCAGAAGGATGATATAAAGTCGTGCAGTTGAGCATTATCTTAAAGATTTCCAGATAATATAATATTCGATTAAGATATGATATTTAATAAGGATAATATGCATCCATGATCATAGGATGATGCTTCTGTAAAACAAGTATTATTTAAATATTTAAGCTCCAAAAGGAAGTTATCATTATTTGCGGTGTTGATTTTAATCAAAACATCAAACATGAAGACCATAAAAAGGAAGGAAACAAATACAAGTTGTTCTTCCAATAACCCTGGTATTTCTGTTGACCAAACAAGGCAAGACAGACATAAAACAAAAGGTTAAAGAAATAATATAATTTTGAAGAGCCGACTTCCTAAATAGTAACGGCTGAACCAAATTATTTTTGAGCAAATGGAAAAGACGGTTGAGTGCCCTAACTAGAAGAAATAATTCGAATTGTTAAAGAATGGATGTGTGTAAAGAATACTCCTACATTTGGCATGCAAAAGTGTGAGGGACGGTTAGAGGGAGTGGGAGATGTGTAAAACCGAGCACCGTTGGTGAAGCCTCGACCATCTGTTTCATGTGAATGGGCACATGACGAACGCAGGGATCTTTTTTCCTACCCATCCCACTCGACTCGACCCCAATTCCCATTGATATCGCCGTTTGAATGTCACAGCGTCAGACACGCGCTTTCGTTCGGATCGCTAATTCTCATGTTTAATTCACGTTGCCAAAATTTTGCTGCGTGACATGGATTGGATGTGAATTCTATCCCACCGGCTCGTCTTTTAATTCCGTTCAAACTGTCATGATTGATTCGACGTTCTCTGGCGCCTATTTGTGTATATTAGCATTATTGGACTCATTAATATGTGTAAGTTGTGGTCATTTTTGACTCTAAACTCTCGACAGCATCACGGCATGTCACACACGCGGCACCCTTGATTTAATATAACATAAATTCATTTCCTGGATAATTAAACTACCATGAGATTGAAATTACCCATTAATTATCGTGACCACAGGGGGAAGAGTTTTCTCTTCCAAAATCAATGATTTATTTTTGTTTTACAAAACTTTCTTTCCATTAATGTAAAATGAATATTTAAGGAAGAACATCGTTTCATGCATGGGGAAAATATTAGCATTGAGTAAATACCAAATAACGCACCGAAAAAGCAATAAAAAGTATCCAATGAATATTGACGATAAACATTATTATTAGGTAAACACAAAAAGATTGGAGATAAAATTAGCGCCGGTGATCTAAATTAACAAAATATTTTTTTAATAAGTGAGTATGGCTATGATTGAAATTCAAAAGAAAGAAATCACCCTTTATGGTGGGTAGCCTAAATACTACAGACACAATTTTTCATTGAAAATATGGTATTCAAATGCCCGATGAAATTGCTCATATACGACTGTATTAATGTTGTACAATTTACATCTCAATCCTCATAAAATGCCAATTTGATAGTTTGAGGAGGCCATTTTAATGACATCGAGAGATGTTTAAAACATTTAATTTCAACCGATCTACTTAACTGCTTTTTTCCCTTTCCCAGGGGCCTAGAGATGAGGACAATGAAGCCTTTTGCTGACCAGCCTTTTATATGAAGACCAAACCCATCCGTTGGTCTTCAACACCGATCATAAACCTAAAAAGTTACCTAATATATGACTTTAAACTAGGTAAAAATTTGAGCTGCTCGTTTCTGTACCAGCAGTACCACTATTATGGCACAGCTTATCCTGATTACAAAGCCAACGTCGTTAAATCTACATCCGAATAGTTTCCTCGTGTTTTTAGATGTTAATTTCTTCGACCAAATTTCGTATCTGATCGAAGAAATATATACTAATATTTAATTCACCAGGAGCTGTCTTTTTCTTCCTTTGAAACTTATAAGAATTTGAGATCTTGAATGGCATGAGTACGAAAATACAAAAATAATCGTAATAACTTATGACATATTAGTTAGTATTCATCCAAAAAGGAGACATAAAATAAAAAAATAACCTATTACAGTACAAAATTTTGGAAGTAAAAACCTATTGTTGGTATTAAAATATTTGGTGATATTTCAAAATTAATTTTCTTTTACTATGGCTACAATCTTGGGATCTAAGCTCTTAGCAATATTTAATTAAGGGCTATTATAGATTGACGAATTATTGTAATTATGTGCCTAAAGGATGTTATCTGAAGTATTTTACTGGCTAGAAACACCAGAAGGACTTTCATTCTTAGAGATACCATTGCTTAAGCAAGAGATAATGTCCGAAAGCGCATTATTCTGTCGTAAATATTTCACTAGAAATGATGCAATCATTTCCTTTGCCTTAATTTGCCATCAGCATCCCAAATACTCAACATGTTCTACTGTCCACAAAAAACATAAGAGCTTACGGATTCTTTGAGAATAATTATGCAAACATTATCTAGGGCATGAGCTTTACCAACATGATAGTTATACAGACAGAGCTAGAAAACATAGTCAATGCTGAGGGAAGATATAAGATATCAAAGAGATTAGACGTGAACACCTTCCAGAAACGTAGACGAGGGCTGAAATAGACTCCAACATCATCTAAAGTAAATCTTCCCACAAAACCTAGTAACGAATAAGAGAAATAGGTTAATATATGACCGTTATCATTACGATCTTTGCATAAATTAACTTGAGCATTTTCATTTTACCAAACGAATTCAGTAGTTTTTTCTACCGCTCTCACACTGGAGGGCCCAGAGAAACTTTTCTTCATACTATTGGTATGTACTGTAAATAGAGTGTAAATGCTGAAGAAGGTACATCCTCATGTACTGTAATACCTTATACCATTCCTGAAAGCGAATACGGGAAATACATTAACTAGTGTCAAATCTTGGATCTGATGATTTTGTATGAGCATCGGTGGAAGACTGCTTCGGAACGCAAACTGTGAATTACACCACCCCTACTTCATTCAAAGTACCAATTTTTTAAAAATAACATTCACTATGCATTATTAGAGCATACACATCAAAGATTTGCAAGACCTAGATATATTTAAGAACTGGTATGTGAATTTTGCAAGGTATTTTTTAATACGAATCGGCTTGTACTCGCAGTTGAACGGAATGTATAAAAAGCATACCCTTCAAAACTTTAGGCAATGGTTATTACAGATTGATAATTCATAGAACAAATATGTAGCAGAGAAGTATGAGCAATATCATCTAAAAAGGACAAAAGTTAATTAAAATCATAAGGGATATATAATTTGATATTACAATCAAATTAAATAATTTCATGATACATGCTTATTAAAGTTCAAAATTAAATATAGCGTTACATCTTACGTGAAGAGTGTTCTTGCCTTGTAAATAACTGTAATTATCTCAGTGTAATGAGAACGGTGGCAAATCAAATGATTGGACTTCAAGAATATGACAAAGTCTGTGATAAAAAGGAGGATCCGGAGGTGTTACATGAATGAATTCAAGAGGGGAGTGCGTTAAAGATGACAGCGTAGTAAAATCAAAGTTCTTCAAACGAAGTTATGTAAAGTGAAAAGTTGAGGCTGAACAATCACTTATACAAGGGAGTTTGGAAATTGGCGTCTCAAAATGCTAAGTTCCGACCCATATTGAGGGTGAGATGAGGAAATATGGAAAGAGCAGACGGGGGCTGAGTGAGGGGAAAGTACGGCGCTTTAACCGTTTTGCTCCAGGCGGGGAAGAACGAACGAGGAGAGACAGAGAAGACCCAGGAAGATGAGTGAAGACGATTCTTAAATGGAAAGATTTGGCAAAGAATAAGAGAGAAGACATCCCGGGACGATGGATGGGATTGAAGGAGCTTGCATAAATGAGAAACAGAATAAAAAGGCTGTGGTGTGGGGTTGGAGGAGAGCGAGAGTAAATATGGAGGAGTTTTAGAAAGGGAACGAAGAAAATGCCAGCAAATAAGAGGGAAGAAATGGGACTCTGAGGATAAGGATCTTAAAATAAATATTTTATTAATCCATTAGCAAATTAAGTCGTGATAATTAAGTGAATGGAAGTAGGTTTATACCCTTCGTACTAACTTCCAAGGAGTCTTATGACATGAAGCATACTTTTGTAAGCATACCTTTTGGTGCCGCGAAAATAAAAACATAGCGCATTGTAATTCCCTCCAAAGCGGAATAAATAGCTGAATATTTTGCAGAAGGAACGTATACTACTTGAAAAAAATATTGTGAAGATCCCATTAATAAAAAACATCATACTTTCTGCCGGAAAATAATAAGATCGCATGAATACGCTGTGTGCCCAAATTTAACAATACAGATAGATGGTCCAAAAAATTCTCCTCGACCAGTAGAAGATTATGATTTAAGTTGTTACATAGTGGTAAATAAATTGCTCAACGAGACAATACAGGCTCGTAAATAGCTCACAATTTCCTTGTAATCCATTAAATTCATGTATTCTTTCGGTCTCTTATTAGCCGCCATTTTCGTTTGAATCATTTGTTATGAATCATATCTAACTATGAAAGACGATAGAAATTTAAACTTACATCGACGTGCACGAATTGCATTTCACTACTTATGATAAAAGAGGAATGTTGAAAATTTACTTTTTGTACCAGTAAGAATTAGTGCGTGAAAAAATAGAACTTTGCACCTATCCGTTCGACATTGTACATATGTTCCTTCGTCGCTGCCATTAGATACAGAGATATAGTACAGGGTTAAAATAATAGCCTACTTAAATAATCTATAAGTTACCCATCTGACGCTTTGCTAGAGCAGCGCATCCCAGGACGGTTGCGAGAAACACGGAGCTATCCGAGCAGCAGCCGAATATCCACGGATTCTGGCCAACAGAATTTCTACAGCCTTCTGTGTAGGCAGCGTATCTCACTCCACACGTAGTCACCGCAGAAACTGTTCTTATATACAGATCAACTTCTGCATATTCAAGAAGCTACATCCAATAATGGCGTCTCATTCATAATAAGCAATTTATATTTAATAAGACTGAGGTTAGATTCTCGACTTGTTAATTAGTGTTCTCTCATAAAAAAATAAATACATGAACTTTAACTCTATGACTTATGTCTACAATTCGTCGGATACGTCATAGTGGTTAACGGAAATGGGATATGCGAATAATATTTTTTAATCAAGACTTATTCCTTTGGAATAATTCTAAAACCTGTACAGCAATAATTATAATGGGGAGATTCAAATGAAGGTTAATTAAGAATTATGCCCATCTCAGGGCAAGTTGGAGACTCAGGAAAATTTTTCCTGATCAACCGGGAAAAGACTTCCCCTTGACTTTAAGGACGTCTAACATCCTTCCTCGTGTGTCTCGAAAAAGTCCCCGTCAGAGCAAATAATAAAGTTTTCCCTCGTAGTCGCCAATTAGGGGCCTCTCATTCGTTTACCACGGGAGGAGGCATTTAACTCCAATTACGGCTCGGTCATTGCTCGCCGTGCGGAAACTTAGCTTCTCGGAGAAGGAGAGAATATTGAATCAAGGAGAGAAATCAATACGAGCGTAGCATATGAGAGTTCACCTTAACTTCATTGCGTGTTATTCAATCCATCCGCTTTCACCCCCAACAGTCTCGCTGCGTGATTTCCTACTCTCATCCCCATCCTAACTACTCCCCTAACTACCAAACCTCCTCTCTCTCCAAAACCCAGCGTCTCATATCCCTCTTCTATCAGTCAATCCTTAAACCCAGCTTTCTCAACAGATGTTATAATTTTTCTGCTTTGTGGCCACTATATCTGTGTTTACTGTTCACGCCACAAGTATCGTCTGTCTCCTACACCTCTGTGCTTTAAAGTAGTTGCAAAATACTTTAATACCAACAGGTAATGCAACAGTAGTAGTATACCAGTAGTGTAGTGCACGTTGGCGAGCGTTCACCTTTTGTCAAGTATTTGCAGATTCTTGATAATGAATAAATATTCGTAGTTTTTCAAACTGTACTAGGGAACATTGTAGTTTACGTTGGTGTAATTCACTCCCTTCTACACGCCAATTAGGTGCGTTTCAAGGTATTATATATGTATTGTCTACTGGATAAGAGTCTGTCAGAAATAAACAACGCCTCATCAAATACTCCTCTACTACTACCACTGCGCCATCATTACTCCCTCTCTTGGGCCGGAAGAACCTGATTCGCGTCACGCCAATGCAGGGAGAGAGTCGCTAAAACTTAGTCCCTCAAATATCACTCTCCATGAGTTTGCTCATCTTTTTCGTCTCACCCTTTCATTCCTAGCTAGCCTTAATGAACTCCCAGATCTCGGATGCAGCCCTCACCACCTCCAAAGAATCTTTTCATCACGTCTCTCTCTCTCGTATACCAAAATTTCTTCACGGTTTTATGCGGTTAAACCCTACAAACACATCCCCCCACCTAACTCATCTACCAAAGGCTTAATTAATGATGGGAGATGGAGGACTCGTAGTCTTACGACGGACGTGAGGAGGAAATAATGAGTTCAAACGGTCGTTCCAGGATGCTGCTTGTTTACAGGCGTCAGTGCAATAGCATCCAAGGGTATTTGTTTTTGCGGAAGATCGTTCATAATTCATCGGTAGATGTTTAACTTACATATTTTATAATTACTTTATAACTTTAGGCATCGAATTTACCGGTGATGATGAACAATTTTGCAACGGAGAAGAATTACTATTTAAACGTAAAACTTCATGATTCTGATGAGTTAGTATATTTTTAGTTAGAAAATTTCATAGCTAAATCCGTCTAATAATGCACACAAAAAAAAATTTATATTGCAAGTCTGGGATAGTACATTGTACGATTTGGAAATACCACAGCCAAAATAAATAGATCTTAATGAAAACACCTATATGCAGCGCTGAAATATGTTTCCCGGATGTTTCAAAGTATTAAATAAAACAATGATTTCATCATTAAACAAAATGAAATAAATACATTTAAATAATATTTCCTGACTTTTTTATTAAATAAAATATGATTACCGTAGTAAGTGAATAAGCTGAGCAATAGGTGTCTACTGGACTGAAGCAAATGACAGCACATTCAGAATAGGCGCATTTTGCGGGTCGTTAAGGTGACGAAATACTGGTAATTTAATTACCACAGTTACTTGTGCCAAGCGACTTTAGATGTAACTTACAGGGACTCTGCTAGCCTGCGCACATTTTTTAAAAGTTTAGGAAATTTGATAGTGGAGAGTAATATTGGCAGTGTGAACGGTAACCAAACTGGCTCTGAATTACCTTACGAAAAATTATACGTCAGAGTTAAATCCCCGCAAGTCCTTGACCGCAGAACTTTTAGAAGTTACATGCCAGTATATACCCACTATTTTAAATCTATTTCTTTAGACCCAAATATACGTTTCAATCAATTTAGCACTAAAAACTTTGTTTTAAATATAAAAAAACATGAAGTAAAATGAGTTACCTTAAAACCACAATAAATTAAGAGGACGAGTAGACTTCCCCATTATTATGGTGGTTCATCGAGCTTGCAATTACTATGCATGTCTTCTGCTTCGGGCTTGATTACATTTTCAAAAGCAAATCGACTCTGGGGTGCAAGGACAGAATACGCAAATTGCGGCTACCATGGTGACCCACTCTGACACAACTGTTCATCACTAATAAAACAACGGAGATAAATGTGGTTATGTGTATGGGGATACTCAGCTAAAAATGGTGAGGGTGAGGACCTGCGCCGACAGGTGGCCATTCTGGGCGTGGTCAATAATATCCCAACGATGCATACCGCAACTCAGATATGCTAGCACATTCTTTTTGGCGGATAGCAAAGATATTATCTATACCTGTCAAATTATGTCGAAAACGCTAGTTTGAAAGTAATGCGGTAGTGAAAAAAATAAGACATGAAATTATATGTAAAGCTTTTTATGTCAGCCCATGCTCACCGAATATCCCTAAGGAAATAAAAGAAAGCCTTCTACCTCGAAGTGTTTCGTGAGTATTTGATAAGTGGTATAATTTCCGTGGACATTCACATGAAGGCTGCTCAAAATTCCCCAAATAACGTACACGATTTCACGTAAAACTAACTGTTGCACCCCGAGAATCCGTTCGATGGAAAAAAATACAACAAATAATTGTAAAATGGAGTCAAAACTGAAGTTTTGTCGCATCTCGACGCAGTGACTACGAAAAATTCCAGATAAACCAACGGTTCCCTAAAATCAAGAGAGTTTCTAATCTTATTTTTTTAAAACGTGGAGATAATATTAGTTCAATAATATGTTTATCATTTTCTTACCGATAATTTAATGTTTAAATTATATCGTATGTATTTCATTTTACACTTATTTGGCTTTTGTAGGAACTATGTGTATTATTTAATCATCCCTGAAGAATCTATCTTTTTAAAGGCTCATAATTACTAGTAAGTTAAAATGTTCATATCTTGACAGAGTATAGAATGTTAAAGCAAAAATTATGATCATTAACATGGAGAGAAAACGAGCCATAACAAACTCTTTCTTCGAAATATATAAAATATTTATTATGAAGATCTTGGATTTTTTCGTCAATATGCCCATCTTTTTTAGGGACTGATATTTTGCAAAAAGGAAAAAAAATATTATATTTTGCCTATTCTGACAAAAAGGATCTAAAAATGCTATTAGCTGCTTTTTCAACTAAATATAAGGGTACGAAATTTCCAGGAAACCCACAGGCACCCTCTTAACAAGACCTTGCACCACCAAGCCACTACTCAACGGATCACGAACGCTTCGTACACCGTATTCGTACACCAATCGCTACTTCCACCAACCGAACCGGAACACCCCTTTGCCATCTACCCCCGACCTCCCAAATCCATTTGAAACCCTTCCTCCACTCGCTTAGTTCCTTTTCCTTCGCCCAAACCATCCCTTTGAAGCATCCCCTTAAAACCACATCGTCACCCACCCCTTTCCTCGCTCCCTTTCTCGTCACACACACCCACCCTATCTCCCGACCCCTACCGAGGTCTCTTCCCCCGTCACCTCAACTGCCCTTACGCAAACATGCTCAGCGATCCCTTCTCACTGCAAACTCACGCGCGCGGTAGCCCTCGAAATGACACTCTCGTGCACACAAGATTCTATCAAAAAATCACATGTTCACCTCCACACACACACAATGGTGCACACAGGACTCACATAAGCGTGCATACAGAGAGAGAGAGAAAGGGGAGACACGGTGAGAGACAAAACCCTCTTTCCACAATGGTGGTTCTTCCATTTACTCCCCTTCACACTGCGTAACTCAACCCCGTCGATCCAAACACCCCGAGGCTGCGAACTTTCCACAGCTTAACCCTTTCCTCTCTAACCAAACTTTAAAGCTCCTTCACCAAGTCGCGTCTTCCCGCACACCGATTCCCCGACAATTATTCCTCCCGCCTCTCTCTCCGGTTGCTCAATCGATTTTTCCTTATCGGTATTTTCTCCTCACCATTATTTTTCCAATCTGAATATCGGTTCAACGCAGCCCTCCAGTGCCCTTTCGATGCTAAGACCTGATGCTCTCGGTGAAAGTTTCCGTTACCCTTTAACAAGATCAGAGGTGAAACTAAAGCCCCTCCAACATTTCTCTTGATTTGGTAAAATTGATCTCTAGGTCTTCCTCAAGCGGCTTTACCTCCCAAACATCCTCCATCACAAAATATGCCCTATTTATCTGAATCCCTATTTCAGCATGATTTTCTTATGGAATTTTTCCTATTCTACTTCTTTTCCTAATTTCTTATCTACTCCGTACACTCGATCTTCAACAACAACAAATGTTGATATCATGAATTTTTCTCCGGTCTCTTCCTCCGTAACCACGCATAAAGCCCCTATAGCGGAAATACCTACGCTCCCCACAAATTTATTCAGATATATTTCCTTATTTACAACCACTTATTGCTTAAACAGAAATATTTATCCACTCAAAGAGCGAGCATATCTTGGACCATTCTCCTGTTGTATGAGTGGAGCGTGTTCCAGACCAAGCCATTTCTCATCCTAACCTCTTCACTAAGTTTTTGCTAGCGTTCACAATGGCTCTAGACTCTCGCCACTTTCCTTATCTCTCTCATAAAAGAACTTATTATTCATCATTGGTTGATTCTCTTCAATGACTTTCTCCATAAAGTTTAAGCTTGCCGACCTCGATTGCTGGTTTGTTTCTGTTCAGTAGTCCCCTCTGACTTCCGGATAACTATATTATCAGGGGGTTTAAGTGCCTGTATTTCACTCATAAATAAGAGTAAATTTAGTTCATCTAACTCTACTTCTATTTATGATTTAATTTAAGGCCAGCAGAAAATATTACATGCTCAACATGGTTTTATCAGCAGGCTTTCGAATTCTCTTCGTATCCAGATTAGGAAAATGTGGCCAAAATAGTTGATCCTCCAACAATCATCAGAGCAGAGTCTTTGTTATAAATTCTAAGTAAATAAAACCACGCTTCAGATGATTGCTCACAAATACTGTTTCTCAGATTGTAAACCCCGCCAGCTTTCATTTTAAGCCAGGATGGAACTTTTGCCATCCTTCCTATCTGCTGCAAGACGAAGTGTCGACTCTGAGAGGAGAGAGCGCTGAGCAAGAGACGGAAATCGGTAGAGACGCCACCACTTCCTTTCCTCCCCAGATCGATGGGAATTAGGAGACTCTCATCCTCAAAGTAATCCCAGAGTGGCACACTTCAACGACATGTCGTGTGCGTATGCCTCTCTCTTCCTCTTTTTTAACATCCCAAGGAGGTCTACTTTCTCAAGAGAGATCTGGGCGCTTCCGAGTGATCATCGAATTTCCTTTCCAGCAGCCCTTGAGGTAACTGGATAAATAAGCCAAATAGAAATTGGAAGTCTTTATCGGTAACTGAAAGGTTCAGCAGGATGAACAAGAAGGTACGGCAGGAAGGAAGGCAGAAAAATCGGGATCAAATATCATGAACTTACTTGCTCACTGAGATGAAAATCATCAATGCATTAGCTTAAAATCTTTTTATGTTCATAATAAATAGAGATGAGGTTATTTTATTGAAGGAAAATATATGTAAGTACCCTTTATTCCAGGTTTTTGAATCAAAATTTGAAACTATGGCGCGGAAATTTTAGACGACATATGCTTTATCTCATGATGAGTCAGTCGGAGAGAATTTATGCCTAAACAGATAGCATACAAAAATTTCAGCCCTTGAAACGACTGTATAATTATATGCAAAACAATTACGATTGCTAAAATTTGGAGCCTTTAATGAGTGTATGGATACATATGCTTTCATTAAGTTTACATGTAACAAAAACGCGACAGTTGACAACAAAAGTTGAAATAAAAGCAGCCCTCTTAGTGAATAAATATCAGCAAAGGGGAATAAAAGAACGTTTTGGTGGAGATCTTAGGTTTATTTCAAGAATACACCTTACCACACAATTAAGACCATTTCCTTGGAGAGCGAGGACGAATTGAGGTTTCTACGAGGCATTTATTTTTCGTTATTCCGTATACTCCCGCATTATCCGCAAATCCCCATCACTCTAGCACCATTCAGCACATATTTAACGGCTCACGGGCCAGCATCAAAGTTTCTGGGAGCCTCACTTTAATTCTCGAGTAGCCAGATCCTCACCCACCATGGTTAGGGTTTCAAAAGTCAGCACAAAAAAGTGGAAAAAAGCGGGCTCCTCACACCAAGCATCTTTTTTTATCTCATAATGCGACTGTGCGTCGCCTGAGGGAAAAAAGAGGCAGGAAGAATGGTTTAAATACGTTAAAAAAAAACTAGGTAACTTAAATGCCTTTCAGCCGTTTCAGCAATCTCCGGTGAAGAGGCGGCGGAAATTTAAATCGGATCCGCTGATGCATCCATCACATTCCATTCCCTAAGCATGTGGTGGGCACAGTGGAATCATGGGCCGGATCCCCCTTTCCTCCCTCCTTCGCATGCCAGTACACAGAGGGAGAACTACCCTTTCGCCACATCCCAACCCTTTCCGCGGAAACCACAATTTCCATAAACAAATCGTAAATCCCCTGTTTTTGAGACGGGATTCCCCCCATTCCACACCGCACATCCCACCCCCACCCCCTAACTCTGCCATTCATCATCCTCAAAGCCGCCCATTGCTGACTTCGCGAGTTTCGGCGTCACCGAGCTGTACACCGCAGCGACGCCACGCGGAGATACGGGTGGACTACGGGTAACGAAATCGGTCCATCTCTCCACCCACTCCTCCCGCAACCGAGTGACGTCATATTGCATCTCATGGCAACACGGGACGCGCCTCACACCACACCGTCCAAAATGGGGAAAAACGTCACTAACTATGGATCCTCTTTTTCCAGAGCGTCAGATATCATTTATCACCATATTAGTTCTTTAAAGCGCGTATCACGATCCATTCTCAAAATATTTTCACCTCCATCCTTAACCATATTTAGGTAGATATCTTTCCATTGAGCTCTTTAATTTACTGGAGTATTAGCAAAGCTGATAGAGCTCAACCAGAGTTGAGCAAGACAAGCGTACAGTTTATCATAGATTAATCCACCGGTCATGAAAACTGCAACCTGGATTACACCAATATAGTATAGATACATAAATTCTGAAGATAAAGTAAATACACCATTGAATGTAACACCGTTGAATCTGTGATCCAGCTCCAAACATCTGCAATCACTTAAGCGCTAGAGAAAATATAAAAAGTCCCCTCTGATCTAAACATAAAAGTACCTTTACATGGGAGAATGTTATTTTCTAGGGTAGCTCGCCTATATGCTTCATCTCATATGTATTTAGTCCCAAAACACTGAGTCGTCCCACATTTTATCTACTTTATACAAGTTTAAGTAATAAGTATTGAAAGAGAGAAATTACATTATTGAACAGTAAGCAAGTGAAGAGTCTTAATAACTTGATCTGGTTTGCAATAGTAAGTAATGGTTCGAGGAATCCTTCCTGCCCCTCATCCACGCTTGTCGTACCCTCAAACACACCCCAGTCCATGCCAACATTCTTCCCTCACCTCGTTCCAACTCTGGAGGCACTTTTCTTGGACTGAGCGATTTTGACGACTGTTTTTTCTGCTACGCACGGCTTCTTAAAAGTATTGGAACAGTGAAACTAAAAATATCAAGCATACCTTGCATTTCCTCTAGGTGATCAAATATTCAAGAGCTGATAGCGATAAAGTAGTGCCGCGCTTACAGTTTTAGACGCTACCAAGCGCCAGCACTAAACGAATAAGGATCAAGTATCGTTCGACGCAGTATATGTTCATTGGAATGTAACACAAAGAGATTTTCCATGACGCCCAGCATTGGAGGTAAAAAATAACCTTCCAACGCTTCGCCGATCTCACCCTTATGAGGAGTCAACGAGCAGGATGGAGGGAAGCCGTCTCTCCCTCTTAAATTACCATTCTCGTCGCCATTGCCCACGCGCCTACAAAATCACTTTCCCAAACGGATTTCAATCGAATTCTCTTCTCGTCCTTGTTACCTGAACTGGGCGCGCAATCATGATCGGGTTGCTAATGGATCGTTCGCAGAAGACCAGGGAGGGCATTATTGCTTCAAAAGGGGCGCAATTAGTTCCCCTGGATCCGGGGATGGAAAGCTGAAGTGAAGCGAGGCAACTTTGTTCCACTCTATTGGATTGCCTGGGGGCATTTGTCAGGACGTGAGGACGCACCCTAGGCTAAGGGGAAGTGCTTGAGAGAATTACATGGTCCGAGAAAATAATGTATATTTTCCATTTTACAATCAATCGGAAAAGAACTTGAACCCCGTGAGAAAGAAGGGAATCACCTCCAAACAAAATTTCTGAAAAACCATTTCAAGAACATTTTTTTATGCTGACGGCGTTGATTTGTTTCGCAGACCCCATTCAGGAGTTGCATTTAAGTCTTTTTTGGCCTGATTCCAATTTCCTATGGAATTCTACATTCAGATATAAATGTAGCTGCAAATATGCACGCATGATGATACACGCATTTTCAAAGCGTTACTCTATTCATGATGCGCATTCCTACAGAACTATTGAGTCAACAAACATTTTTATTTTAAGACGCACACGAACAAGAATGGAAGTTACGCAGATATGATCGCTTTGGAAGGCACACAATTCTCTCTCTAAATCTCAAAATACTGTATATAATATATACAAAATACAAAATACTCAAAATACTTAATAATATACAAAATACTAAGTCTCAAAATAATATTGACTTGATTAATCGAAAGCCATTAGCGGTTCCATTTCAAAAATGTATTGCATCGGTGGAATACACTCCAAACTAGTATTCATATTCTCAGTCTATGGGCATAAATGTTCACATTCTTTGGGCATAGGAAAAGAAAATAGATAGGTAATTTTATAGATGAATGGTCAATTACTTTTCAACTGCAGACAATACCTCAGCCTTTTGACGCACAAATTTAATAAGGTATTTATTTAATCAATATACATAATAACTCATAACATACTAACATGTATAGAATTTATCATTATTGAGAGAGAAAAAATATTGAATAACTTACGCAAAACAGAGAAAAGTCAGTTCCTTGCCTTGGTTTCTGAATGAGCTCTGAAAAGATTAATTTTAAACGCCCAATGATTCTAAATTATCGATTAAATTCCAAATATCTATTATAAAAAAGAACTAAAATATAGGAATTCTTTCAAAAAAATTAAATTATATGAATTAGATTTTTATAAGTCAATAATTAGAGCGTTCATCTAGCCCTCTCACCCTTTCCTTAAACTCCATTTCTTTAAGTAGATACCATCTTAGGAAACTTAGAAATATTTCTTTTTAACCTACAACATCAGAGCTATATTTTCAAACTATGCAATTTTTATATGGCTGAACACTAGAAAGAACTGAAGCATTCCTTATAAACTTATGGAAATCTTAATATTATAATTAATTAAATTATTAAAATTAATTAAAAAATAAAAATAATAATTAGCTTGAAGAAGTTTTTTATGGAGGAAATGCTATGCTACCAAGAAGTTTCTTTCACAATCCGGCTCTAACTTAATTGTATTTTTAGCCAGTACAAAACGAAAAGAACGCCTGCTTGTAAGGCAAATGGTCAGCGTACGAACTTTAAACTTTCAAAGCAACTTCCACTATATATGTATCTCGGGTAGTGATTTTAGAGGTGTTGGACGAGAAAACTTTTGTTTGAAGAGATGAGGTGAGACCTTAAGATTTTCTTTTTTCCTGCAGATATTTCAATTCCTTTAGTGAATGACCGTTGCGTGCCAATGAAGTGAAGTCCTTCGCTGCCAGAAAGAACGAGTAATATCTACCTAGCATATTATGCTAGCCTATTGGCTCAAGGAGCAAGGATCACTTGCCCACATCCACTTGCTCCTTGCCTGTCACGAGCCGGCCCGTAGAAAGACCCACGTAACTTAGGCCTTTAGCAGCGGTGGGATAAAGATCTCACGATAGAGAGGCTGGCAGAGAGCGGTGTCTACAAATGAAGGTACCTCGGTTGCCAAAGGAAAATTTTTTCGTTGTCCTCGTGCAATGTAACTTCATCCTCGGGATTTTTCAGGACAGGTCGAAAACTCCGTAATGCAGAAAAGGTGACTATAATATCCACGAGCATCTTAGGGATGTGGCACCCTCCGCAAAAACCTCCCTCGATCCGTGCTCCAAACAATGAAAGAGACTCCAAAAATATATTAAAGAAATTCTACATATTCTATATAAACATCTATTAAAGTAATGGCAGTGATACTACCATGGCTAATGGAAAAGATGGCATATTCTAAGAGCCATTGGAAAATTAATAAAAACTCTCTTTTGCTACGAAGACACTTTTATTCACTACTCGAAGTAACAACTCCAATTTCGAAATAGTTAACAAAAAATGTAGCAAGGTCACACAGGAAAAAGCCAATCAACTGGACATACTGAGAGAAAAACAGAAAATACACCGTTTTGCGAAGTGTACATCTGGTTGCTGAACATCCCAGTGGAATTCATACCCAATGAAAAGGTGTTAGCTCCAGCAGAGTGCACGTCGGAAGCGTCCTGCGTTCAAAAATACATGTTTCAATTTACAAGGACAGCTCACGCAATTTTTTTGTACGCACGACCTTATCTCACAGCGGCGCCCTAACCTCAAAATGACGTTTGATGACAAAGAGGGCTATTGCATGGGCATTGAGGAAAATGGGAAGGAAAAATGCATGGTAGAGAGGGAAAAGGGAAGCATAGATACCGATTTGGCGAGGGAGGAGAGGGAATATGCATTACGAGTGCATGTAGAGCCCTCATACTTTATTACATTACCCCGGAGTCACCTCTACTTCCTTTTCCCGTCTTCCTCCATCTGAGTCCCTTGTCTCTGAGTTGTCCTCTCCGCCGGATTACTCTGCCCGCATCCTACACCCTTTCCCTTGAGCTCTTTTGATACCTCACCGGGCAGCGTCCTCTTCAAAAGCGGCGGTGGCGTCAGCCTTGCCTCCTCCTTCACGCCCCCTTAGCCTTCCAATTTGCTCCATTGCAGAGCCTTTAACTCTCTCACAGCCAGGAGAGGTCTCCTCGTTTCATCATCCACGCGCATCCCCACCTTCTTCTCTATCCACTCTTTCCATTCCCCACACCACATGCCATTTTTCTCTCTCCCACACAGCCTCCCTCGCCGCATTCCCTCTCCTCTGTTTGCATCGCACTCGCTTCTACTTGACCTCCCCACCGACTTCAGTGTTCATCCATCGTCGCTTTCGCCTCTCGACACTTCCCCTTACTGCTCGATACACACCTGAACCGATCGCCTTTCCCGAGCCTCGGACCTACTCCTCTCTCCCTCCCTCCAATACTCTTTCGATCCCCTTCGATGTTTACCTTCGATAGAGCTGTTGAGCGGGACGATATGCTTCGTCCAAGAAGCCGGAAGGTGGTTCCAAACACTCAGATGGTTAGGTGAATAAAAAACATCAAACATGTCTGAAGAGAGATAAATGTAAATCTTAGATTTTCACGGAATTTCTGTTAGATCCAATAGTTTTACAGATTGTAAAAGTCACGCTTGGCAATGAAACAACTTTTTCAATTCTATAAAATACACACATAAAAAAACTTAAATAGGTTATACTTACACAGTCATTATTGAAAGCATTCAACTTTCACAGTGTAGCGAGTATCACTTTTAAATTCCTTAACAGAGGAAGAATAAAAATGTGTTTTATGGCCGGAAAGGGAAAGACAAGTGCAGATGAAAGAAAACATTATTCTCCGGAGCGAGCATAAGGTAAAGTTGAACTGGCTACGTATTTTTAAGGGTGAAAATAGGAATATTACTGCACGTTTCTATTCTCCTAATTTAACACCGATAATATTTTTAAAAAAATGTTGTAACCTAGTAACAGCTTCGGGTGCTCATGGCATGATATAAAGGATATTGCCACAATTTAATTGCATGATGCCTCCCGACAAGCCTGATACGGTGCGGAAGCAAGAGTATCACCGTCTGAATATACTCGGATAGTAGGAAAGAGCACGCTTATCGATATGAAAACTTTTACTAACCATAAAAACCTTCTGAAATTGGGCTGCCTCACGCCTTTTAAAATTGCAAAGCTCGGATATAATGGCGTTTATGAAAGAAAAGGAACATGAAAGTATTGTCTATATCCTTCCTAACTAATTGTGGCTAATTTTGAGTGTGCTAGTGTGAATTTCACTTTTCCAGCCTCTCTGTACGACTGGCGTGAGGCTTACTTCGATCTCGGATCGACAATGCTACCAAATTTCCTACGCACGATTTAGCTTGTAGATTTACCAATATGCACTTATACGCATGAGCTGAAAACACTGTTCACCCGACGAGAGCCAAAACTAAGGTGGAAGGAGAAGAGCCTTTCATTGGCCGCTCGCTCCGGAACGCCCGCCTATTAGGAGTTTGGAAAAGAGTATAGCAAACTAAAACCATTGGCAGCACATTGAGACTTGGTAAAAGGTACTAGGGATAACATATTATCCAAAGGAAGTACAAACACTCTCAAATATCCCCTCTTACGTGCCAAAAAAAACTTTGCTACTAAATGAGAAAATCTTGAAAATTTTTTAATTATCTGTGCCAATGTTATGCTACGAAAATCACATTCACACTGAATCATTTTGAGACATGTTTGACGAGCAATTTTTTCCAAGCTTTTTAAATAAAATGCCCGGGCGTAATTGTGCAAAATGCTATCTTATTTTAAGATTCGCAGCCAACTCTTCCGTTTGCCACTTTCGTTGCATGATCAGACCTACACTCATAAAATCTAAAGGCACACATGATTTCATATGAAATGAACACAAAACCAAACGAATAAATATGATCCCCACCTTATATCTTACTCCTTTCAACGTCTACATAGGCAACCCCCTCGAGCCGTGGATATAAAAGATAAAAATCCAGAAAACCCATTCAAACCGGCGTCTTCCGCAGAAGTAAGACCGAAAAACAATAGTATTGAAAATAAAGCTATGAGTCTGCAATCAGAACGATCGATACCCAAGATAGTCGATGGTCACGGTGTACACCACTTTCGAAGCATAACGATTACTGACAAGAATAGCATCCAATGTTGCCGCTAGGATATTCCGTTTGACCAGAATATGAGATGTAAGATAATTATGTCAATACGATGAAGTATTGTCTTTCATAGTTTTTTAAATACTCAAGGAATATAATGACGATACATCCGAATATAATGATAATTGTTACCCTGGGTTCGTTGAGAAAAACGAACAATCGTATTAGAGTGAAAAAATAAAGTTTTCGAAAAAATGCATTTAAAATAAATAAAATACCTTTTTTGTGCATGATAATTATTATTCTCCATTCAAAATAATATCCCTTTCGAGCATCATAACCGATGAGAAATAGTGTCCTGAACAGCAAAGGTCTCTTGGAGAGGCAGACATGATTGAGTTACGACGCTATCATGGATAATTAGCAGCCGACGCGATTTTCAATGAATATTTTACAATTTCACGTCATTCGATGATATTCAATGTTAAACGTTGATTGTAAGATGATTAGCACTTAGAAATTCAAAATTTCTAATACAGAATTATTGTTCTTACACAAACTACGGTTTAAAAACGTAATTCACCCAGATGTGACAGCAGGATTTCTGAATCGGTGCATAGCCACGTAGACAGGCATATAATTGGTGCAAAGAACAAGGTCGTCGAGACATGTGAGTAGATGCACATTCAGTATTACATACATTGAATTTGCTTGCTGTTGATCATAATTTGTTACCTTCGTTATCTTCGTTATTATATTATATATTTGAATCAAATTATTGTACAGCAGTCGATTTGTGAAAAATCATCTTTTTGAAAATCATTCCGAAACAGGAAATTATCTTTACCACGCAAAGACAATTTCCGAAAATAACGCAGACTATATTTGGATATTTATAACATTCTTGAATTTTAAGTTGGCAATGAGAATGAAGAACGCAGATCTATAGTGGTAAAGGTTATTCACGATATTGATTTACCGTAAATGGTCTTCTTCAGGAAAACTTTGGCATCACCTTAATTACGCGAATCATTTGTAAGCCTTCAAACGTAGTAATAAAACGAAAAGTATGTCTGTACTCTTTCAAAAACTTATGTTGCCTTCAATATAATTACTTATGTAAAAGGATTGTACCACTCCTGTCACTACATTCTCTCGTAATCGTCAAATGGGAATTATTACAAAGATAAATAAAAAAGTGAACCTTTATTGCTTATTTGACAATATAACTGCTGCAAGTATTTCACATATATTTCTAATGATTCAGTTGGAATAAGGAAACCGCAGGTACTATTTTCATATCAATACACTCAATAGTAAGTTACGCAGGCGAAAAAAAATCCCCTTTTGCGACAGTTTAATTCTCTGTAAAAGCTGTTGCTACTCCCCTCTCTAAAATAAAATGAAACAAAGATGTAAAACAATCATATAATAATACACAGCAGCCAAAATTCCCACCTTCAGGAGATACTGCAATAAATACGCGCATAAAAGTATCATTTTCAATCCATCCAAGCATTTTACAACATTAGGTAGGGTGTGCCATCCATAACTCACTATTGAGAATATAAACTCTAAGAACGAAGATTACCCGAAAGTCAAGATTCACCAAAGTTATTTCTACGGTTAAAGGTTTGTTCTCTAATCTCAATTTGGACGCATTTTGTCAGATGCATGATGTATCTGCCATTCTCCATGTTTTTACGGACAGCATTGTATGTCGATGTTTAATAAACTAACACAAACACATATTTTATTTTTTCAGTGTCGATCACTGATCCGATTCAAATGGCGGGCGAACATGTTATGAAATCATAGTCATACGGAGCCTTGCTGCAACTATTAAGAGATAAATATGAAATAAACAAGAACCGAAATATCACGTAATGCACGTAATATACGTAAATTAATCACAAGGGAGACTAATCTAAGAAAACTCACACGTAAATTTGCAAAAGAGTATTAAATTACCAGTTCCACCATTTTGTGCTTCACATCAGAATATTAAAGCACAGTCATCATGGCGGCAAAAACATTTCAAATAACAAACGAAAAAAGGAAATAATAAACAAAATACCGATATTATACAAAATTTCCTGCTTTGAAAACTAGTAATGAAAATAAAACTATGCTTTCTCGATCTTATCATGAAAAATAAAGGCCAACTTTTGAATTCTTCGATTACGCGATTGGCTTTCTCAGACAACATTGAACGTGTTAACGAATCGGCTGCAACAATGTAACTATAATCTTAAATAGATTTCACGGTCTCTTGACTTATAATTATCTACATGAATACAAGTATTTGATACAAGAGGTAATGCCAAAAATATTGGTCATATTAGTCAAACACCGTACCATAGAATGTAGCATCGTTGACTGGAATACCTACGGTTCCTAACCATGGGGTATATTCCCTGAGAGTACGAGCTTGGTGGTGAAGGCATATAAAAATTATTGAATCATAATCATGTATGAATGAGGTATTGCAATTACATTAGCTCAGCGCCCTGAACCCGGCTTTTAAAACATTGGAAAGTAAATTACCAATGAGGACGAATCGAAAACAAACAGTAGGAGACAGATACGTCAGCCGATCGGTACCCTTTGTATGTGTTTCATATCCGAATCTAGTTCCGTATCTTCAGGCTCGGGACTTTCCACTGCGAGACGTGAGGCCAATAGGAAGCGGTGGGGAGCGGGAGATGGTGATGCCCAGCGGTGAATGTGATGGGTGCTAGCGGTGTCACCTTACCCTCGGTCGTTCAATCGCTTCCCGCGGCTTCGGTCTCTTTTCAGATCCTCATGCAAATTCAATGCCACCAATTTCCATCCTTTCATCTCCCTACTCTTATAAATTCGAATTCGTACCAGGAAATGTCGCCCTCGGCCGGTCATCGCCCCGTCGCATTCCTTGCGCGCACTTCAATCTCATCCTATTGGCGAACCCCGCGTCCCAGTTTCGATTATGTCAGCAAGAGGGGCGGATGACAAGTGAGAGGACTTACTCAACTTTTTTCCAACGTCGCAGGTCGTTCTCTTTGATCCCCTCACTGCAGCACCTCTCTCACCACCCCAGTGCGCGATTGACCTTGCTTCACGAGTTGAAGTGTGTGGCGGATAACGTGATGATACAGGTCAACTCTTTCGCTGCTGCTGGCATTTTTATTGCTTTTCGTCTCAGGTACCTTTTACGTCTTCCGCCCAAGTACCGACGGAATGAAAAACTTTATTAAGTCATAAGAAAATCGTACGTCTAAATTTCTATCGCAGCTTTGAATTACAACGATGACATACGCTCAAAGAAAGAAACATGGCTTTTAAATGAAAAAGCAAAATGGATTATGAAATAAATGTATCATAAGGTACGTTCTCATTTCCAGTATACTGATATCTTTCAATGAAATTCAAATGAGAAACTTTCCAATGACATGAGAGTTGAATAAAAAAAATAATTTTTGAATTTTCCGCAAAGCATATTCAGTTCTTTGGCAGCTTAATTAGGTCAAATAATTTTAATATTTTATCGAGAATAAAATATTGCCATCTTTCTTTTGATCACGCAAATACTCTACAGCCATTACGAATGCGATGCATACATAAATTTAAATAGCATAGAGCTTTTCTCTTTGAATCAAAAATGAAATATGTAGTATTACATACTTGATTTCGATTATAGACGTCTAAAAAAGCATTGATAATAATTTTGAATCTCTTAGGGATGGAACGAAAACATTAAAAAATTAATTTTCTATATGAAAATGAAAAATAATTCCCTTTCAATAGCCATTGGATTTCTCTTTCATCTATAGTTGCCATGCCGTCCCTCAAACTATTCCTCATCCCGTCGTCAGCTTAAACTTTCAAAAATCTATAGATGTCTGAAAAAAGCATTTATAATAATTCTGAATCCTTTGAGGACGGACGAAAACTTTACGCTTGCTAATGATCTAAAAAATAACGCTTTCTATGTGAAAACGAAAAATTATTCACTTTCAAAAGTAACACGAACCATTCATTATTGCTTGTCATCCCTTGTGCCATGTGCTGAGCGAAACTGACGCTAATTCAATTTTGAGAATAGGTTGGTTTATTCTTGTTCCGTAAGAAGAACGTGGATGTAAGTGAATGAGATTTCAACTTCCCACGTTAGCAGTGATTTCTCAATGATATCGGGTAAACATATTCATATTTTGGAGATTCATTCATTGACATTACTGGAATCGGTGTTCTCTGTTTAGTAACCATTTGATGGCAGGGTAGAATTACTGACGCTAAAACCTGATCCTTGCTAGTCCATAGCATCAAAAAACTGATCCTTTGCAAAAAAAAAGTTCAAGAGTTTCTACCACCATAAGAAATCACTTTCAGAATTTTATATTAATAGGTTGGGCCCCGAGCACCAAATTTAATCATATGAAATCAGCGCGCATTTGTGAAGCTTTCCGCTTGTGATGTGCCGCATTCATTCTCGAATAACAATATATTTACTGGTGCTACCTGACTTTTAACATATATTTACAAATAATATAACCAATCTATC
Organism: Ceriagrion tenellum; assembly: GCA_963169105.1. Classification (NCBI taxonomy): domain Eukaryota; kingdom Metazoa; phylum Arthropoda; class Insecta; order Odonata; family Coenagrionidae; genus Ceriagrion; species Ceriagrion tenellum. The sequence goes on along the minus strand of OY720633.1, from coordinate 147,083,338 downwards.
ATAATCAGTGCTGTTCGATCTAGATAAAGATATAAAAACTGAAAATAGTACATAATGAATTCCTAATTTTGTTGGTATAAGCACAAAAGGTGAAATGTAATAGGTACACATATGTATGCTATTAACTGTTTAAAATTTTCCAGACAGTTGGACTAAACTCAAGATTGAAGCCTTGACATCACGACGCGTCAAATAATCCACGGAGACAGAATCAGCCTCGATGACCATCAACTTAGAAATCCCAGGGACTTTACGCCTTTACGCCCCTCATTTTCTCTCTCTTTATTTATCAATTAGAGCTCCAAGTCCCGCTTATCCCCTTTTTATAGCCATCAATCACAGCCATTTCCAGCTGCAGCCAAACAACTCCACCCCTCCACTTCCCACATCTCGCGCACCGCACACTTCAGCCCACCGTAGGGCAGCACAAACTAACCCTCCTCCTCGAACACCCACAGTCCATCCCCTCTTCGCCACATCCCCCACATATTTCCACCTACGGTCCCTCACCCTACCTCAAAGCCTCCTAACTTTCCGTGCTCGGAGCAGACCGCACATCCCGCAGATACGGAAGGATATCATACCAACACGGTGAACTTTCGGCAGCGGATTTATATGTGCGGACAGAGGGAATGAGTGTGCATATAGCAAAGACATACTGCAGTCCAAATCATGCTCCCATGACACCCCCAGGTCCAGGTCAAGAATTCCGCTTCTGTCATAACCATGCGCAACTAATATTATCCCATACACAGCTTCGAGGCTATTCTCCCATTTTATGAGCTATCTATTGGAAATAAAAATTGTAACCTACTGCTTTCCTAAAAATACGAAAGCTTCAAATAAAAATATTTTGTTATTGGACAACGATTTCGTTGCAATAAAGCCTCCGAAAACGGCCTTATGGATCAGTGAACTTGGGCATAGCAGTGGTCTGCGCAATGCGGCAAAGGCCCGTAGCTCGATTCCCGGCCCGGAGGATTTAAATTCTCCAGTAGTTTCTATGTATTACTATCTATTCTTTCCCCCAGAAGTAAAAATGTCCACCTCGTTATCATATGAAAAAATCTTTTTCATATGATAACGAGCGCTTCTACTTTGTTGCACTATTTAAAAATTAGCAATGCATCCTCTTTGCAAATCCTGGCGCGTTTTACCACGGCGTTGGCTAAAAACTAATATTTATTCATATAATGTGATTATTTAGCATTCAAACTTAACTCTAACACCTAATGTTGACTTAGCCCTCGAAACTTCGGCGCTGACTAACGACTCTGCCCGATCGGTAACTCGAAGTTTCAATTTCCATTCACTGGGTGATATATTAACTAATTTGTTATTTATAACCATAGGATAAGCTGTATTTACGTTTTATAATCGTACCATATCTCTTTTTAATTGATGAAAATTAGGTAGTGATACACCACAAGCGTAGATAAGATGTATTGCTCTTATATAATGGAGTGTGTATTAAAAACAGATAAAAGTTAAAAGTATATTACTGTTTGGATGACTCTTGGATAGATCAGTGATATAAAAGTAAATATCTCCAATGGAAAACAGGATTTTACGGCTTTGCAGCTATATTTATGGAAGAGCGTATTGAAGGATATATGTGCATCGAATGAAATCATAAGATCCTAGTTATATCCTAGCGTATTTGTCAAGCAGCATTCTGAAAATAGTAAGCTCCATGTTAGATTGCACATAAAGGCCTGGCTACAACCACCCACGAGACGAACTAGTATGGATACATAACAAGCACTTTCCGTACCAAATCATCGAGTGATTAATCCGTCGAATACGTTCCTAGTGCTTACCACGAAATAGTTAATGTTAATTTGAGCTGTTTCTCGTATATTTCATCACCAAGTTGATAGATTTAGTGTGTTGTTCCATCAATATCGTTGAAGGAGAATCGAGGGAGTAAATTATCGAGATACTGTAAGAATTTGCTTTTTGCAGGAGGTTTTACTTACGGAAGAGTGCGCAAAATGCAGTAGCCTTATTAATCGTATATAAATATTACTTCGACGGGTAAACACGGGCTTTGAAGACAGTAAAGCTCGATAGTGATGCTAACCGTTTTCCTCAGAACTACCTTTCGCACTTTTCCGGAAAATAGACGAAATTCCATTATTTCAGCAAGAGACAATTCAATTCTGCGATAACATCACATCAAATTCGGTAAAATTCTGATAATTTTTCAATAAGCTATTAATAAAAACGAAATTAATGTGTCGGAGTTAAGTATCGGAGAATGTAATGTGTCAGAGATGGATTAATTTTTACGTGTGCAGCTTGGAAATGTAATTTCCATTAGAATTTACTTGACATCGAGACTTATGTAAGGTCCATTATCTACTTATTAAAAATTAATTAATACTTTAATACGCTTTATAGATGCACATTTACATATATTATGGAGTTAGTTCAAATGTATTAAAAGAACGAATGCTGGTGGAACTCGAAGAATTGGATGTACAAACTCTTAACTTTAAAAATTAAGCAAAATTTGAAATTACCATATTCATTGTTTGCTTCCGTCTTCCATTGTTTTCATCATTATCATCATTTATTAACGGGATTTCCCTTTTTTAAATACCTACATATATTGTACAGTTTGACTCATAACCGAAAGTACCGGGAAAGCACAATGAAACCCTGCTCAGTCAGAACAAATTGAGACTTATCAACACTCGCTCATTACAAAGGGGGAACTATAAATTCCAGAATAATATGGATTATTGTGCTTCAAAAAAGATCTACTCATTATCCATACACTAACTCACTAACCTTGAAAGCAGATACTCGGAGATTGTTCTTCGATATCTAAAATAACGAGAAGAATAAATCGCAATGGAGAGCAGAGATATAAAAGGCCAGAAGGGATTAAAATAGAACATACTATTACAAATGAAGCAACACAATATTTTAAAACTAAAAAAGATAACTCTGAAAATTCCAAACGTCAACTCATGTCAATAAAGTCTACTGTTATATACCAAGTCAATAAAGAATAAAAAAGGGAACAGCCAGGTTTTGTACGCATCCAAAACTAAAAAGCGATGCATGTATTTGACGGAGATTCTTAAGTTATGTTGAACCCATAAAATGGGTGAGAGAAACTAATGGTGTCTATTATTCAATGAAAACAACGAAATTAGAGCTTAAAATAACAGGCACTATTTTTAGGCAATTGGGTAAATACATCAACGACATTTTAGCTCCAAGATAATAATGTGCAATCCATTGCTACATGGAACTAGGTATACCATAGGAGCAAAAGCAGATCATGACGTTTTCCTTATGAACTAATGAGATTCTAGATTATGAACTTAATTAAAATATTAAATATCATTTATTTAACCTATTCTTCAAGTCTATAAGGAAATTATATTACATTCCCGTCATAGAAGTCAGCTTATCTCCAGTTGAGCCATGAAAAATGTTTTGATACATTTGTACACAATTTTCTACATTATAATTTTTATTTAAACTTTTCTACCCACAAATTTTCCCTTCAGAGATAAGGATTGATAAGTGAATGCAGTATTTTAAAAACCTTCTTAATACTTAACGAAAAAAATTAAAGAATTTTAATACATTTATGTAAAAAACTTGTGTTGCTAATCAGTTTACTTAAATTCACAAAAGTAATACAATGACTGAAAATCAGCATATTTAAACTGCTGTATAAATAAAGGGCTCATATTACAATGCCAGACGGCCTTAGTTAAGGCTAGAGTTGCTGTGATGGTGAAGATTCTAACACGTAACCGAGACTCAAGCCGAAAATATTCCTTAACCCGCAACCGGCCTTCAGAGTCCTTTAACGCTGTGATCGCGTAATTAAAATTTAATTATATGGTCGATTTTAAAAATCTCCCTTGGAAAAAATTTCTAAAATATAATCATTTGTTGCAATACCGAATGAAATTCATAATACTTCAAAATGTTCGCATTGGCAAAATGGTTTTTCTTCTTCTGTAAATATTTATTGTCCAGTATAACGAAAAATTAAAATGCTATCCAGGGAATGGGCAGCGTTAAATCCCTTCGTAAAAGATGCTCGTCACGAGACTTGAAGGGCGGTATCCTTCACGGTGTCCAGCGCAAAGCTGCTTGTCTATCAACGTGTCCGCCGTCCTTTCACCCCGGCACACGCTTTGAGCTTTAAATCCTCGCTTCGCCATTTTGACGTCAGTCCCGTCCATTCCCACCTCCGGTCCTTCCATATCCCCTTCACCTCCTTTACGCCGACACCTTCTCTCAACTTCATTCATGCAATTATGTTTAACAATTAATTCAATCGGCCTTTCATTTCTGTCAAATCCCATATAACGATATGTCCTCTGTGCTTGTTTTTATAATCATCCCGGCAGGTTTGTCAATCTATTTAATGGCCAGCAAAAAATATTCCCAAGTTCTGGAAAAACCCTCTGTACCATCTGCTATGATATCATTTGATTCGAGAAATATCGCCTCCTAATTTTTCTTAAAGACCAACTTTTCTTGAAGATTACATTTTCGACCACGTACGTTAAAATCAAATTCGAAGTAAATTTAAAATACTCTTAACACAGCCATTTATACATTAGTCCACAACGGTTTTGTAAGAACTCATCCACAATTCCAGAGTATTGATATCCTGGTAGGTTCGTGTTGATATCTTCCCGTAAAATACATGATGAACAAAATTACTTTTCAAGGTGCAAATAGCTTTGATCAGGGAGGTGAGGGTGCACCTGAAAAACGAAGGAAAGGGGAAAATTCAATGAATATAATTAATCAAGTAAACCACATACCTGGCGATTTCCAAATTAGTATATCAATGTATTCAAAGAACCAGCCAAACCAACAACATAAAACACTTCGATTTCCTGAAAAAACTTGTAAAACTTGTAGACCTTGTTCAATCTCATACAGAATCCAAGATAAAACTGGTTAACAAAATAATGCCAAATTTTCATGCGTAAAACAGAACTAAGACAAGGTGACGGACTACCACCATTGCTGTTCAACATTGCTTCAGAGAAATCATAAGAGAATTGGATTGGCTGAACTCTCGGGATGTCAGAGTTAAACACAGGGAAATCTCATATCAAGACTATGCTGACGATAATGAATTGTTATCACTCACTAAGGGTGAACTGATGAGCGTTATGCATACTTTTGAACCGCTGCATCGAAGATAAGTCTAAAAATCAGCCCCTTAGATATTAAATTTATAGAAAGACGTCATCGCTCTCAAGGATTTCAAGGAGTAATGGTGAATAGAAAAATATAAGAGTAGGTATAGGAATTCAAGAACATATGTGCTATAATACCAGTGAATACCTCAAGTGAGACCGAAATAAAGGTTAATATATAGGAATAAAGTAAATACCTCCACGCCTATAACAAAATTCTAAGCTCTCAGCGTACATCAGGAGATTTTAAAGTAGATAAGATTGTATAAAACCCAGATTCTCCAAGCCGTTTTATATATATGTCAAACATGGTGCATTCTGAAGAAAAAAATGAAACATCTCATATTCGAGAGGAAATTTCTTAGGAAAATATATGGGTCACGTAAAAACCAAATATCCAGGAACATGATGATACTTCATAATTAGGATGCAGAACAGCTTTTACAGCAAGCCAATACGGTGGGATTGATGATTAGTAGGAAGCTAGAATAGGCTGAACATGTTATGAGGATGAATGAGAGGAGATGACTAAAAATTGTAATGGAATGGATAGGAGACCAGTAGGTAAACCTCGGAGGAGATGGATAGATGAATAGAAAAAGGACCTCCAGCAAGTCTATGCTGGGGTGAACTGCATAGAAACGGCATGTTAAGAAAAGATTGGAGAGCCTTGACTGTCGCATCACTCAGTTCCCTGGGCCTCATCGCGACATAATGATGATGATGATGGGGTAATATATTTGACAAGAGATTATTTATTTACTAGTATCATCTACTGGCATTTAACTCTTAGTGCAAGCGTAGCATTGATTTTATTTACATTACATATACCCACTTATATAATATAATCTTAGCTGGGATAACAAGCATCAGCTATGGGAACATACAATATGCAACAAGGTCTCGTCTCATGCGCATCCTTCTAGAAGGGTAGCTTTCGTTTATTCTGCCATAAGTGACATCATCCCGGAATCTCAAAGGCCACCATAACAGAGCAACCTAATCCTTAATTACTTTGTTACGGGTTTTCGTCCTTACTCATTACAGTGTATGCAGTCAGCCCACGGGCAGGCAATTCCTTCAGACCGACGGAAGTCCTTTAAGACAGAGGCTTGTTCTTTTAGTCTCTATTAGACTCGGAGCACACAGAGGGAGAGAGGCTGGCACACGCACGTCCCTTCGTAGAATCTCTTGCCCTCTCCCAGACACGGAGTCTCTCTCCCCCTCCCCTCCCCCCATACCTTCCACCACTCACCCTTTAACCCCGTAATCCACTTTCATCCCTCCCCCATTCTGCCGGCCCGCACAAAGGCCACTTTGCCACAATTCTCTTGCCCGGGCCCCTTTATTCCTCTCGGCCACAACTTCACTCCTCCTCCCCCGTTGCTCCACTCTTGGCATCAAGACTCCTTTTGCCGTGGAAGCCTTCCATCATGCAAGTTTCCCACCTCACTCCCCTCACATTTCCTCGCACTCCTCCGCTTAGCTCGCTGTTGCCGCCTTCACCTCGGAACACACAATACGACGTCCACAATCCTTACATCCGCTTCCCCTTTGCCTTTGCCCTGCACGTTCGTTTCAAGCCAAGGCTCCTTCCTCGGACAAATACCTTAAAAACGTGGCTACCCTACGTGATTTTCAGGGGGTCTCCCGTCTCATGGACTGTCTCCCTCCGGCGACTTTAGACTAGTTTTAATTTGTTTCAGGTCGAAGACAGCGTTTGGTATCGACTTTTTCCAGTGACTAATTTAAAATTGTTCGATTACAGGAGCATGAAAGAATTCTTCAAGTTTATTGGCAAAAAATATTTACGCTAGACATTTTCGTTTTCAGTATGTCATTTTTACTGTTACAAGGCACGGGGCTTAGAGAAATGATATGAAAATATAATGTTGTGTAGAATGGAAAAAATATTGTGTAAATTCTTCAAGTTAAACGGCAAAAAATATTTATGCTTGACATTTTTGTTAGCACTATGACATTTTACAATTACAGGGCGCAGGGCTCAGAGATAAGACATGAAAACACAATATTATGTAGAGTGGAAAAATAGTTAAGCAGCCCTAGAGAAATAGAGCTAACTTTACAAAGGTAATTGAATTTGCCTCTGGAGTGAAAATATCTTTGCAAGATAAAAATTCCTCGATGTAAAAAGTGGGATCCACAAAACCAACCGATGCTTTGTATTAAAGAGCGTTACAATAACGATTCAATTTAAATAGGAATCTATAGTCTTATAAGCATAAGTTAAAAGTAATTTTATTTATATGAAAACTTATTGTTTATTGTTGTTTGTTTGTTAGGAATTATTTATCGTTGTTTGTTTCGTTGTTAATTGTTGTTTGTTTGTTAGGAATGTTAGGAATACCATCAGAGGAAAATACAGAAACGAGAACCTTCAACGTCCCAGTACTTTGAATATACTATTTGCTATTGAATTTCCATTCATTAAAGAATTATCTGGTAAATACAACTTTGGTTCTTTCGATGTGGATACTAACCGTCTCTACGAAGTCAGGCTTGATACCATTTGTTTTAATGTACGATTAGAAAATACTTTAGGTTGAATGGGCATTTTTACCTCACATCCTTACATATAGTATTTAAATCAATTTCAAGGTACCTTCAATTCGTGTTTCTTAATTTTTACCGCCATGTTTATGTGCAATCATCTATTGCTTGCGTAGCCCAAAAGTAGCGTAGGAAATTACAATATATTGTTTGTTTGCAAAAAGAAGTAGATATCAAAAGATGTACCTATATTTAAATAAATAATTAAATAATTGATAAATGAAACATTTTAGATATCCATGTAAATTAAATAAGTCTTCCTCTTCATGAAAATATCACTAATTTGGAATGTCTAGCAAGTATCCATTGTTATAATATATGCGGGCTGTTATAATTACTGGGTCCTTTGTCAATTTTCTTTCGTTTTCAGCTCTCTTTAATCCCATTTCAACGCCAAAGTATCCTCACAGCTATACGAAAATTGTTATTCTGGCAACTCCGTCACATTCAATTTTTTCACATACATTTTACTTTTCTTTTCGGAGTGGAAATGAATAGAATAATCGTTCGACATTTGTTACAGTTGAGTAAAATTGGAAAAGTAACCAAGAAATAACCATCCTGTGTTATGACTGACAATTGTTAAGATTCGTGGTTAAGTAGAACAAGTGAAGTAAAGCAAGAGTAAAAACCTCACAAGAGACAATATTGAAAATAATATAATCCTGATCAAAGAAATTATAAGAAAAATTTAACGAAAACGTACACGTGCTATGATAATCTAATAATTAATTACTAGTGGACAAATCTGTTCATCGAACCAATTCTCCATTTATTGACACGAAAAATAATTTCAAATTTCAAACTTTGAAATATTTTTAAACGAAGTAAAAAATTTCATATGATTAATTTTCCAAGTGTATCCGTGACGAAGTTGGTAACGCGGTCGATTCTTACGGCAACAAAAATATATTTAAAACCCAATTCGTCCGTCCTCCAAATTATAATAAAAATATATTTATAGCTTCAGTGTGTACTAGAGAATTTTGTATCGAAAAAATCCCGACCGGACAGCCGTATCAGTGCTCCATATCGTCATCATCGCTCTTTATTCAGCTCAACCCTACATTCACCATCCGAGCCCCTCTTAGGCTTTCCATAGAGACATTCCCTCCCCTTGAGACATCCGTGTTAGAAGATATTTGCCTCACGGCGCCGTTGGCTCCCGATGGCCGTCGCCTTTCTTCTAACCCTCCCTCAGAGAGGCAGACTCGTGCCTTTACCTTGACCACATCTTAAAAACCCACTTGATTCTCCTTGCAGTAATTGGGTAGCGGAAGGGACCCAGCGGGTTTTTTTTTCGCCCCTCGTGATTGAAACGAGGACAGTCACGGCCTTCCACAGCTGACCCTGGGGCGGGCAGTAAACCGCGCCCCACTCACGGAGCTGGTTCCTTCCCGGTAGCTATCCTTTCTTTGCCGGCCTGCTCCACAGACTTGTTCCCATGCTAGCCTTACATTTGTTCTTTTTAAAGAACGTGAAAAGGCAGTCCTTTGATGCAGCATTCCCAGTAGCCGCGCACGCCGTATCTCCGGCCCTGAGACTCCTTCTCATGGCTGTGCATTCGTAGAAATTCACGTGAGAAACGACCTTTGCCTCGTTTCCGTGCGGGGCACAAAGGAATTGCTGCTTTCAGCAATAGTTGCAAAAGAGTTCCACTATTCTACCTATCCCCTCCTACCCGTGTTAGAAAAGTACGGCCAATGTCATAACAAGCGTTTTGAAACGTACCTGCTGCAAAAACCTTTTATGCGAAATCCTTCTTAGCCCAGAGTTTGTCAGAGGGCTTCACTTGATGAAACTTCATTTCTTTCACTGTGATTGGGGATATATCCTAAACAATACTGGGGCATTAATAGCATTGGTACCTTTTTAAATAAGTTGTATTCATGGAGGTAAAATATTGGAGAAAATTTGCTGAGCAAAAGGTCGTCGGGTAAACATTGAAGTAAAAGATCATAATAGAAACACATAGACCAGAAGAGAAAACTATGATATTTATATCTTTTTATCACAGAAAACTAAAATATTCACTTTACTTTAAGTTTCAACTATTTTTCAAATAAAATGCAATTCTTTCCCACGTCATCAACTTTAATTATTCCATACGTTCCCAACTCCCTTAAATGAAGAAAATTAGCATGGGCGACACCGATAAGCAGAGTAGTCAGAGAGACGTGAGCTTTACAGGAATAGTAGTTAAACATGCTGGATTTTCACATAACTTCTACCTTTCAAATGTATTCGTTTCTTAAGACTTGTGTTTAGCATGTATTTCATTAACCAGATGTTTACCATGTACTACATGTCTATCGCCGCTGGCAACATTTTAATTTTATAAGAACACAACAGTAACCTCAGGAATTAAACTACTCTTTAAAAATTATACCAATTTATTCCTATTATGCCAATGATAATATTTCTTTCTGTTTGTCCGACATAATTAAGAAATTTTCAAGGAATGTTAAGTATATAAAGTTTTTTTAAAAGAGACTTCCTGTTGAAGGTATTTATAACCCACGAGAATATTTTTGTGCAGAATCTGCAGCAAAAGGTTTCTGCTAACAGCTTTCAGTATATATGTATTTAATTTATATTGTTTTTATTATTTCGTATATTTCCGTGAGCCATTGGTCCATGAGGCAATTACAATTCACAATGACAGATTAGCACAATAACTGAGCAAAATAATTTTAAAAAAATAAAAGAATGCACTTATAAGCATTAACATTGTGTGCGGACGGTCAACAGATGTAACAAAATAAGGTTATGCATTGAATTTCATACAGTTACAGTGCATTGGTCAACCAGAAAAATATATACATAGCATTACAAAATACAAAGAATAGGAAGTTCAATGATATATAAAAAATTAAAGACATAGTAAAATCTTGAGCGCTAAGTTTATCTCAATAGTTATTGCAAGATCACCCTTCTGCTGTAGCTTATATACATTGCTTTTAAATTGATTAAGAGTTTTGGCGTGTCTCATTTGAGCAGGTAGCGAATTCCAAACTCGAGAGGCGGTTACTACAAAGGATTTACTCAAGTGGGAGGTGCGATGCTGAGGGATATGGAGCTAAATGGAGCGATTTCTGGTGAATATGTGTTGCAGCTCTGATTTTCTTACAAATCTGTCATATAGGTAAGGTGGGTTACCAGTGGTTAGGATGTTTAAAGCCTAAGTTGTTAAAATATAGATATGAAACTCATTATTTTTGAGCCAGTTTAAGAGGGTATAAGAGTCGCCAACGTGGTCCTATTTTTTTAGATCACATATGAATCTAACAGCTGCATTCATAGTGACCCGTATTTTGTTATTATTGTCGTCATCAAGGTTTGAGAACAAAGGAACGTAGGAGTCTAAATGTGGAAGGACTAATGTTTTCACCAGAATAGAGCGTATATCCGGGTGTAATATCCCTTTCGCTCTCATTAGTTTGTGTAGAGATCCTAGGCATTTACGCCTTACATGTTGGGTTTGTGGCTTCCAGCTAAGGGTACGATCAATCGTAACACCGAGGTTTTTAACTGTTTCTTCATATGGAATGGTACAATTTCCATTGTTAATTTTTGGCAGAGATTCGAGCTCTATTTGGGATTGGAAGTGGTTGTTCCCGATTAATATTGCTTTTGTTTCATTTTCATTTAGCACTTAATAGTTATTCTGCGCCCAGCGGATGATTCGATCGATATCCTCATTAATGAGTGAAATGGAAGAGATATCTGATACTGATGAGTGGCAATATATTTGAGAATCATCGGTATACAAGAGATAGTTTAAATACTTAATAACATCGAGCAGATCGTTTATAAACAACGAGAAGAAGCGGGCTGAGATAGGAGCCCTGGACAACACCGGTGGAGTTTGGAATCCAATTTGATTGCGTATTATTTGCACCCACCACAGCTTGAGTGCGATCGTTGAGATATGATCGGAACCAGTCGGCGGCTCTCTTAGAAAAATTTAAGTCACTCAGCTTGCGGAGGAGCAATTCATGATAAGCAGAGTCGAAAACCTTGGAGAAATCAAATAGAACCAAAATCGTCCCATGACCCTTGTCGATTGCGCCTCTTACGTCCTCGATGATTTTCAAAAGCGCCGTTGGGGTGCTATGGCTACCAAGAAAACCAGACTGCGGGGTGTTTAATAGATTTTTTGCGGAAATTTAGCTATTTAATTGCTGAAATACTATTCGTTCGAATATATTGGTAAAGTGCATTGTATGTTAACCGGCCTGAAATCAGCCCGTTAATTTGGTTCAGAGAATTTAGGAATTGGATGAATAAGTGAATGCTTCCAGGTCACAGGGTACTGTGCATTTTGAAGGGAGGCATCAAGCATGTTCGATAATGAGGGAAGTATGATCGGAGGAGCCTTTTTGATATAAGGGATGGGAATCATATCATGGCCTTTGACATTTGATGTGATTTTTTTGCATGCGCTAATAACAGAGGAAGGTAGAACGTGAGAGAAGAAAAACTGATTTTGATTAAATGGTGGCGTAGAGTAAAAAATATGGCGTATATATGGCGGCTATATGGCGTACTGTAAAAAAGAACACTCCGTATACGATTTGTGATTTGGTCAATTTGATTTATGCTTTCGCTCAATTTTCATTGAATTTGATTCAAAAACAGAGTAATAAGTTTTCAAATAATATGTTTCTTCTATCAGTTTCCATTTACCTCAATCTATGCAGGATTACTTGACAAAATGTTCAGCTTCTGATAACATTGACAAGACCCCGTCGAGCGATTGATAACCTCCGTTTGTTATTGGCTCGGCACGATTCCAAGAAACAAAGTGAGATATGTGTTATATGTAATAATGCAAACGTGGAAAGCCACAGAGAGAACATCAAGCGCAAAGCTTATCCGGCTCGTCTCTGCCTGCCAGGCTGAGTGATACAGAACGAGAAAAGGGGAGAGGGGAGGGCGGGTTGGAGTGTAAAACCAACAATATATTACTTAACCTTATCATAGTCCAGAAGCGCTCGCAAAACTCAGTAAGGACCTGAGGCACTTGGTCGCAGGGCAAGCAACGCTGGACTTGTGAACAAAGAAGCTGCACAACCGCTAAATTTGCTCCTTTTCCTGACGCCCCAGAGGAGGCGTTTCTGCCCTTCCCCTTCCTCCCCTTTCCCCCCCCACAGGACATATAACTGGCATATTGAGGCTTGAATGCCAGTTTACATTGCGAGTGACATATTCTTACCCAAAAATATGATCGCTTTCACCGAACTAAAATTAATGACAATTTTTATGATTTCCATGTAATTGGATCACTTTTTCGGATATTATATTTCACTCGGAGAGAAAAAATCGGAAAAACGACCCACCCAAGTGGGTCAGAGGCAGTGGTTTCTACGGTCTTGAGAAGAACGACGGATGGTCCTCATTCAGCCCACTCTGCCTCAACCTTCTTAACCCCCCTTCAGAATATCCCCTTAATCTTCCAACCGCAGTCGAATAGCGATTTACCAGTATGACCGCTCCCTTCTTCTTTCGTTGCAATCCATACAAATCCATTTCACCAAACGAAATCTCTACGGCTGAGGGGTAATTTTCTTGTAAGCCAGCTCGAGGGTATGGATCCCCTTTGGTGTATTTACCACCCAGAACATGCACGGATACACGCCTATTTAAATGCTGGCATTAAGTTTCTAAATCCAAGTAGGATAGTATACAAAGAATAAGAAATATATAACAATTGAGGTACACGATGACTGTGTATGTAACTATCGAGTTTACACTGCGTAACTATTTAAATTTACATCAAATTTTGAATTGATGAGTAAACCGCAACCATTGTAATGACTCACGTATTTGATTACATAAAAACCGAATACATAGGAGCGTGTGAGCATTTCAACAAGCCATGATCTTGCCCATTACAGGCACTTCGAACGCCATTCCCTTTTCTACGACTGTGTTCCTCACGACCCACGCAACGAATTTCCCTCCGTCGCATCTTTTTCGCTATCCTAGCTATTTCCAGGTAAACATGTACAAGGTTCTTTCTTCCCAGAATCCATGAGCTAGTGGGTGTAGGGCTTTAGGTCCTTCGGGTCCAAGTTCGGACCTTCTGAATCAGAATAGAGTGAGAAGTAAATTCCATGCACAAGGTGATCTACAGACCTGCTGAACCAAACTCATTGTTGGTGCACGTAAATCACATGTTTCCGACTACTATGGTCAATACGGATAGGATATTGCGCACCTCTAAACCTGCAATCAAACTCTAGAGCAAGGAGCATTAAATTAATGCAACCATTTATTTCAATACGCGATAAGCTGTGAATAGAATTTAAATCTCCTAGAGCTCAAGCTTTCCCGGTAATTTGAATTGAGAACTTCTTCCTTTGAAAAGAAAGAAAATTCATCTCACAAAGGTCACAAATAATTCTATGTCACGCTCGAATGAAAAGGTGTGAAAATCACTCAGCAGCTCTGTGAAAGTCTGGATGACTGCTTCCAGGACTATAAAATTCAAACGGTATCTTTGGATCATGGAACAAATATGAGACCTGCTCATAGAAGTTTTTTTACGGAATGCATTTAATACATGCTAAGAATATACTGCATGATATATTTACCGACACTGGCAATTAACATGAATTCGAGTTCCTCAATAAGAAATTCTCCAGCGCGTTAAGGCTACTTTTGAACAAGTGTCTTGTAAAACCAATGTTTTTGATGTAAACTATCGTTTTGCATTTCTAATCACCTATGTTTTCAATATTCTCAAGTGGCAAATAAAATATCAACAACTTCACCAACCTGGTTCACAGGTTAGTTTCATGGAGGATGGTATTGCTTACCGACCAAGTCCCCCATGCATACAAGCATGTTTAAGCATGTATTCTGGGAAAGGGTAATGATTATTGGATGTCCATAGCATCCAGATAATTCAATATATAAAAGCACCTAACCACGATTTAAATGTGCCTTAGTCGAGATGTGACCCAAAGATCTCTCCGGTTTTAACAATCAAGGATTTCAATCAAACCTCCGCCAGATCGCGTAATATGCACGTGAGATAAAAATATGAACGAATAGCAATAAGTAGCATTAGAAAAGTACCGTATAAGAAAAAATATTCCTTAACGAGTACTTAGGGTGATGAACATAGTTTTGATTAGAAAACATTTAATAATTTCTAATACACAATGCTGATAAATGTTCCCAATGATTAGTAACATCAATTCAACCCCTCCTCAGTACTTAAACATTTATAATCTTGCAAGCAATATGCGAATAAATAAATGCTACAGTTTATATTGATTATTATACAATATTTGGATAAATTTGAACATAATTACTTGGAAATTATATTAAGTTTAATTTGAATCCACTGTTTCGAACCAGTCTTCTTGATAAGTAAGATGAAATGCTTCAATACATGGTTTAGCACCGCATTTAATTTCTGCACATCTAGAAACATTAAAAAAAACGGAACTTCCATGGAAATACGTGAAGGTTTCAATTGCATCAAGTTTTATTCCTCACTCTTATTTGAGCCACAAGTATAATTTTCCCTTCGTACAAATAGGCAACCATTTTTCGCCAAACTATCCCGTGGCCCCCGTCCCCGACTCCTTTTCCCTCCGTTCTTTCCTTTCCGAGCTAACTTTAGCGATTCCAATCTTTCCCCGCCTCTTCTGTTGTCTTTTCCACCTCCTCGAAGCCTAGCCAGCCTCACCCTCTCAACGCGCCCTGACTCGTATTATTTCATGCACATACATAACTCCTTGACCCGCCCCTTGCCTCGGAGACCCTGCCTTCCGAAACGGCGCCCCTCGCAACCGCCGCGCTCTTTCCTTCGCAAAAATTTATCCCCCTCCCGCATCAACAAACATTCTACCATTTCTGGCAATATCGCTCGTCCTCCTTCCCATGAATTTCGATTTCCATAGCCTCCTTAATCCTCCGCTCTTGCCCCAAACCCTATCAAAAATCCCTTCGCCATCTCTTTTTTTACCTCTCGCCCATCATCACTCGAGCGACCCCCCCCCCCTCGCTCTCTCTCTTCTACTCCCTGCCATCCAATCCAGGGGCGGAGCACGGAGCGAGGCGGAGGAAGGGAGAAGAAATAAGCCTTCCCGCTGGCTCAAGAGCACGCGCTGCCCATATCGTCCCCGACCGCCCACGAAAACCCGGTTTCGCTCACTCCCTTAAAACATACTCCACCCTTCCTCGACGTCCCAGGGGCGGAGACTACCTTTAAATCAGCCCTCCCAACCCTCGACATGAGCCCAACATACCTCCTCGGTGTCAACGATAGGGGCCAAACATATCCCACTCCATGAACTTTCGGACTAATAGGTGCAAAAATGTCGACTCTCAATGTACCACTAACAAGAACAAAAAACATTTCAAGGGTGATAGATATTCCCTTGACATTAATTTCAATATAGTCCTTTTCTTCTCCCAATTCAATTTTACCAAGATTTTTTTGGTCGCTGTCAATAAAAAAAACTACCTCACGCCTCAAGGTAATATGTAGATGCTCATCCCTATTCGTCGGCTTCAGCAAATTCCGAACCCTTGTATATACCCTCTTTACCCACTCTCCCAACACACAAGGCTTGTGTTTCTCATTTCCCCTCTTATCCCCTGCTCTTCCTGCACTCCCCAAGAGAGTTTATTTCTTCCCGGTCGGTCATAAAGACTTTTTCTCCTTCTTCGCTCGGCGGAGATGAAGGTCGCAAATCGCAAGTCTTTCAAACACACACACACTGTTCTGAGGAGAAATGGAAGAATAAAAAAAGATTTCTCGTAGACAACTCCCCACCCATACTCAGTTACTGTGCGCGCTCGGCCACCCTGCTTCCTCTTAAAACAGGGGCCGTTTTCACGACTTACTCCCAACCCACTAAGTCCGGCGGCGCCTTCAATTTCCTCGTCTTTTGGTGGCGTCGAACAGGGCCCTTCACTCCCTCTCTCTCTCTCTCTCTCTCTATCTCTCTATCTCTCTCACTCTCTCTCTCTCCCGCGATAATGGATTTGGGACATCAGCTCATTTTTTGCCGCACCTCTTTTTCCCATAAATTCAGGAGTGTCCACCCGCAAAGCCGATCTTATGTGCAAAGGACAGCCGAGAAAAAAAATAAACTAAACTTTGGAATTTATGGGAAAATAACATTTTAGATGAGCTCACCGCTGATAAAATATCAATTTTAGGCCCAAAAGGAATCATTTGAAGGCTTCTGAAAACAGAAACATTTTACACACAAATGCTTAAAGACGTTATTTTTAAAGACGTATGTCGTGCAAACTTCAATCAAATTGTATCACATTATTTATTGCTTTATATTATTGTATAAAAGAGGTCATTTTCAATAGTATAAATAAAAAATATATGGAAAATGCCTGGCATTTCATATAGTTTGCGAGGCTGAAACTGTCAAATTCACAACAGTAATCAAATATAATTCAACTTAAACGTGCATTTCTTGGCTTGGATTCTAATACTACCTCGGACTAGGTAGGATAAAATTATTGTAAGGAAGTTGATGGATATTAAATTAAGTAGTGGATTTTATACCACTCTTCGAACTTTGCGGTAGTCATGCAAGCTGAAAATTAAGAGAAGAAAGGTCTCCTTGACAACGACAGTACTTGAACCGTAAGCGCCACAATATTTAAACGAGGTACTGGTCACATACAGAACCGAAAAACCTTCATTTAAGGTCCCTCTTTGTGAAAGAAAAATTCAATGTTAAGGAAGCTAATTTATTCGCGATTCTTCTCCTCTTGAGTCCAGTATTTGAATTAACGGCACTAAGAAAAAACTCCGCGGGAAGTAACTAAAGGAACGACAACGCATCCGGCTTCATCTCCAAGAATCGTATTACCCTCGGCCTTGCATTAAAACGCCCCTTCAAGCTTAATACTTGAAATCTCTCCGAAGGTTTCCAGCAAAAGAAGCGACTTCCAACTTCCGTCGTCGTCAACTTTCAACCGCATCTCATTCCGTCGCCTAACATGACCGATCCCCATCCCCTTCGTCTTCTTCTTCCTGAACTCTTGAAATAAAATCACGGCAAAATTAGCACTCGCTTATTTTTCCATCGCCGTGGGGAGAATTTTCTCCTCATTCTCGGTAATCCTTGAGCAGAGAATTTGAAGACCGCCCCCACATTGACCCCATTTCATGACAACGTCGTTTTATTTTTTCAGTTCGGAAAAATGTCTTCCGAAAAAGAGCGAATTGAATTAGCTGGTTTCTTTGACTGAGACTTCTTTTCCGCAAGCGGTCTGTAGACATGAATTGCATTTGCTAGGATCGCAGAACTTCTCCTCCATCTATAGCAGCATTATAGTGGGTCTCAATCACGGCCAATTCTTTCTCATAGTTTCCCAAATCCCGGCCCTTCCTCGTTCTACGGTTTTTCGTAGCCTCAAGTTACACGCCCATTTATTAGACCCCACGATCTTGGCAGTTTTTCTCTCCTTTTTCTATCTACGCTCTCCATGAAATAGTTACAATTTTCCAGTTGGTTATTATTTAAAAATTGAATAGATAATTAAAAAACAAGCAATCATTAATATGATGTCTACAGAGAAAATGATAAAGCTTAGTAGATAAATCAAGGTAGCCGCACTTTACTTAATTTATCCTTATTTTTGGGTAGCATCTATGCGTAAAAAAATGAAAAAAATTAATAGTAATCGCTACCGGAGAGCAAAAAGTAATAATATTATTCAGAGAGTTGATGCATGAATAAGTTATAGTCAGAAAATTTGAAATCGAGAGAAAAAACTTTCACTGATGTCTATTAAAAGCAAAATATTTAAATTAACAGGAAGTCCAAAGCGGGTCCTAAAATTCTTTTGATCCTTTTTGTATTTCAACTTTTATATTTTGAAATATCTTATTTACAAAATTTGGATTTTCAATAACTAAATTTAGCTCTATTCATAATTCAATCTAATGTCTTTACATCACCGAGTTATAAATGCAGATCACTCGTATCAAATGGCTGGAGTTGTAACATCTTGGCTAAACGTACTCTATTTAAAAAAAAAAGGATCTTGGCAAAGGCTATTTGCCAAGATCCTTTTTAGATAATATTTCCTATTTTAAAAAGATAACGTTCGTATGATGAAAATTATTCATATCCGTTTGCCAACATTCGATTGCGAATGGTCATACCTTTGATTTCGGTTTTTCTCTTCTAAATTCCAGTTAAAGTACGGAGGAGACCAACTACTCATAAATCTCTTCATATCACCGAGCATAGTGAACCTCGCAAAAATTAAAAAACTAACTTTCCGATATCTAACGTCACAAATATGCGATATCAAATCTAAGTTCGCGGTTTAATCTGTTTTTTTTGTTAACAAGGCAGACTCTTATCGCAAGAGGAACAAAATTTCGCTCAGCTCCTGTTCGTAATTTAACCGGAAAAGTAATAATTGTCCAGCCATGCATCATGTCCAAGATCTTTTAACTCACGGCTGAAAAGCATCGTTCTTATAATGATCGCGTGGAATAGGATAAAAAAAGTAATAATTTTTAGCCATTAGAAAGACTAGGGTCCTGTATCCCTCAGAGACATTTCGGCCCGGCCCGGTGACACTGCGAAAAAATTAAAGCAACGAGCACTTCGCAGAACGCCATTGCAGTTATAGCAAGCTGATAAAAGCGTTATCCGTCTGCAAACGATTGAGTCAATGTCAGTGGAACTGAAAATAATGCTAAAACTGAAGTTAATCGTTACCAATTGTAGGAAATGCGGGTTTGATCGACCTTTAGTCTGTCTCCTCACGTCCATAGATCCCATATAGCAGATATTCGCGACGGATTCAACACATTCACACTAACACACACATGTAATCCTCACAATTCAACCCGCGTCCAAAGGCCAAAACATCCCCCTCCGCCTCTGACGACACCTTTTCTCGCCCTCGCCAAACCTTCGTGCCCCGGTTATCTAACTTCTTCCCCCCCATCCCCCCCCCGCGCGAGCTCTTTTGACACTCCCGTCGCCGATCCCTCATCCCCCGCTGCAAATGGCCCATTTGAAGCAATAGAGTCGATCCAAGTGATAGACTGCCCTGATTTGGATCGCCGAATGCTTCAAACGATATTGAACAGCTGTTTTTCCTCGGGACCATTCCGTCTTATCTCACCAACACCGAAAGAAAAAAAGGTTGAGAACTAGCAAGATTGGAAAAAAATAAAAATTATATTCCCTTGGCTCATCTCAACGACTATTTTTGCATCAGATCTAGGATGAATACAACGGATGGCGAACTGGATATGACATCGTTAGTTTTAAGTTGGAAACAGATAAAATAAAAAATTATGATTCATTGGATAAGATAATTACGGTAAACAATCATTTGCAAAAAATATCATTCATATGCAAGACAATTTATAGGGCCTTTTAGGCTCTGGTTTTCTATCAAAGATATCTCAATAATTATCTTGGGAATTCACGAGCTTTCCTCCAGGTACAAGAGGGAGAGAAATAATTACTCCAATTTATGTTATGGCTATAGTAAACCAAATAGGTTACATTTGTTACAACTTCAAATATGATTTTCTGACGATTCCCCTTTATCTAACCAAAAAAAGTAAAAATAGGAGATTGTTTAATGTCGGATGGATAAGAATCCCACCAAAACCACGTAAAAAAGAGTGGCATTTGTTTTTTCAGAAGAAGAGAAAATATTTTATATTTCCGTGATAAAAATGTCACGTTTTACTAGCACATTTTTAACTGAAGTCTTTCTGCACTTTATCTAGGAATTTGAAACTACTACCACGGGCCTTTTGGCACCAAAGTAATTTAAATGAAAAGCACTTTTTCTGTGGTATCTGAGAGATTTTGAAAGGAAAAAACAACCTCCTAATTATATGGCGTCACCAAAAAGGACATAGATTAACCAGTTTCCCTGATTCAATAAACATTACGCAACCTCTAAGCAAACATCATGAAAAATCAATTCTTAGATGACTTCTCAAAGAAGAAAACGAAAGACGATAACGGAAGGTAAATGAAATAATTCGTAGTAAATATTTGATGCGGAAATGACTTGTAAAAGGTAGTGTAAAACTCAAATTAAAACGTACAGTTCATTTGTCAAGGTTTTTTAACTTCTTTAAGTTTTAAACTACTGAATTATTGCTCCTTAAGTGAGTAGTATCATTTCATCCATTAATTTGATCAGATAATGCTTTTTTTCCAAGTTCACTCATATTTAATTCGCAATTAAAGTGTAGGAGCCCTTTGTTGTAGAAAGAGTTAAATGTGTGTAGATACTCAGACACCGTAATTGGAATCCGAGCTTCGAAGGTATTCAGAATTCCAAGCAAAATGTTAGTGTTCCAAGCAAAGTTAGATTTGAAATTTATGTGAGTACCGATCTGATTCCTTGGCAAAAAATTAGCACAAGCTGGTTTATTATGGGCTGTTGGTGTGGTTTTGAAAATGAGTTAAATCTATTCACCCTAGTCAAAATTAATTTAAAATCTATTTACCATATCTATTTACCCTAATAACAATTGATTTTAAATTTATAAATACCACACTTAACAATTTAGTAATTTTAATGTCAAAATTTACTCCACAGGTAAATAAAACAAGTTCTTTATCGTAAATATTTCAAAATTTATATTCTTTTATAAAATTATCAATAGTTTTATAAAATTATGAGTGAATTTAGAAATGGATACAAAATAATTAAGATTTAGAACGTAGTTAGCAGAAATAAAGGAATAATTCAGAGAGATATTCCGCATGCAAAAATATATGGAGATGCATTTGTTGTTCACACACATACGCAGAAATAGCTGACATTGTACACCTAAAAACACCATCAAGACCTCAAAAATTGTATGCATTTCTTCGAACCATGATTTTTTTTAGGGAAATATGATGCTAAAATTTATGGTTAGAATACCTAAAGATCTTCATTTTCAGCCCAGATTAAAATTTCGTAAAAAGGAAGAAATCGTCAAAAGCACTGAGACTATAGATATAATACCTAAATACCTAAAGAGTAGATAGTATAAGTTCGGATGAGATAATGGGCAATCTTTCTGGAGGAAGGCTCCTAATACGAGGTTCAAATAGTCAAAAAATCAACTTGCAATGCATAAAGTTTTTGATGGCATGAGCATGACATCGAGATTTTAAAATTCCATTTCCGCAATAGGCGTCGAAGATCTTTAGAAGTTTTTCTGAAAGGATGATCCAAATAATATTGCAACGTCGCTGTGCCCCTGCCACAAATACCGTCGTTGCTAAAAATATTAATTGACACATTTCTTATTCTCGATGAAAATTTTTAATAAAAAACTCCACAGCCATCAGTGCGCAGTCGAAATAAAATTTTCAAAAGTATTGATCGCGAAAGTCTAATAAATATGGTAATTTTTGGTAAATCAAGTTTTTTTAACTAATTAAAGCCCCGATCTTTTCTCGGAAACGTAAGGGACGAGAAAGTGAGACATTTTTTTCTTTCGTTTCAGTCTCATTTATCATCGAGGGAGGTTAGGAGGCTCCGTAAATGGTTAGCTTTCAAGGAGAGGCATAAATTACACGAAGAGCCGGAATGTTCATGGAACGCGCCCAGACGTATGAGGGCAGAGGTAAAGAATAGGCATAAATGCGTCGGTGCTCCGCAAGTTAGGGCCCGCTTAACGTTGTGGGATGGTACATTTCTCGCACCGCAGCCTCTGAGACTCCCAAAGGACGATGAAAGGTTGCAAACTTTATGTCCGTCTATTTCTTATAAAGCATTTTGTATACTCGCGTCAGTCTCCGCCTCATTTCTTCAGCTCGCTCCACCTTGGGGCTTGCAAGAGTGAGGGACTGACAGAAAATCTCTCTCCCTGTGTTTCTTCCACCTCCCTTCTCGCGAGAAATCGCCTCTGCCTTCTCTTGTGGCAGTTCCCTTCTCATTTGCGGGCCGCTCTTTTCCTCTGCTCCCCGCAACTTCCGCACAACTCGCGTCTCACAACGATCTCCGCAACTACTGTCTGACACGGTGCTCTAAGGAGATAGACAATGTAGAGAGACCTGAAAACTTTTATCCTGAAAGTGACTTAGAACGAAAGCCGATGACAATTTTTTAGATGAAAGAAATTTTCTACTTCCTTGCCATAGCACAAAGATGTAGTAAATTCAATTATTGATGTCATTAATTTAAGCGAAAAATAAACTACCCAGACATTATCCTAGCAACCTTCAATGTGCAGAAGGAAGTAAAAGAAGAGGAGATTTTCTTTCGTAAAAATTTGGATTTTAATTGCTGAAATTACATCGCTTCAACCCGTTAATCACAGATGAATAAAACGTCCAAAACGAGGCAGGATCCAAAAATGAATATGTATTCCCTAACCACGGTAACGGGCTACTGCGGCTGGAATAAGCGGTCGTTGACAGTACTCATTTTCTCAGGATTTCGAAGTCGAAATTACGAGAGTAGCCCAAAGAGTAATGTCCCACATTACTTAACTCCCTAAAAACAGAAATCACTGCGTTGAAACGGTTATCGAGAGGCACATCTTCATTGTTCGCAATGCCTTGATAGATTATCACAGTGCTACCGTATCGTAAGTTTGAGTGCCCCGACCAATGTTTTGGACTAGGTATACAGAGGACAGACTACATGATTAGGCCCGAGAATACCGGTCTAGCACAAGACATAAACGAATGTACATCGCTTCGTAATTTCTCTTCTTTTCTGATCCATTTTGAATTATGACACCAAGTACCTTTCCAAGCTACTACATTGGACGATGAAGAGGAGATTAGCGAAGTGGAAACCTGGCTCCATAACCAGAGCGAGAACTGGTACCGACATGACACAAACGACTTTGTGAATATTTGGAGGAAGATAATAGAACTTGAAAGAGATTTTGAGGAAAAATAGAGTTAATTGATAATGAATCATTCATATGTTTAAATTTCATTATTGAAGAATGAATAGTTTTGGAAAAAAATATGAGCCATTAATTTTTGCCCAACCCTCATATCTTTACTTCGGGAGGTATTCGTAATAGCTGTGGACAAGGATATTAACGATAAAAATGTTTAAATAAAAATTGGAACAATGATAAATTCTAGCGTTATTCCTCTTCGCGGTTCAATTCAGCCATGGACATCAACGCGTTCCTATATTTTCTTCTCCAGGATAATATTCATACATTACGTTTCAAATATTTGTATTAAATAATATCATGAAAGGTAAGATGTACCGCGCATCCTACCCGGGGTTCCGAAGATAATGTTCGTATTCCTCCATACTTGCGCAGAGAATCCCACCACTGCGGGTGGGTCTATATCGGAGGTACGTATGAAAGATCATGGGCACGAATCCACCCACTGGCTGATTTCGATCAATTATGAACCTCTAGATCCAATTCAGAGAAGAGGTTGTACTTCCTGTCTCATATTAAATCCTTCCATATCTATATTACTATTTTCACACACTTGTAAGTACCTGTCTCATGGTCATGCACCCGGCCTAAGTCTAGGCTTCTCCTTTGATGCTAGATTTCAACATAAACATAAATATAGCCTATTTAGACATTCTGGCCATTTTGTAAACATTCTGCATTCATATAAGTTGTCATTTGACAAAGATATATGCTGGGATGAAAATATAGGAATCAAGTGGGGGCCCGGGACGGGAGTCCGTACGTGGATGTACGCTGTTTGTATGGAGCGCTGGAGCAGATCTTGAAAGCGGGACAGGTTAATAACAATGGAAATCTGCTTAGTTCTTTGGATAACTAGTATTATTCACAAAACCTTTTTTCGAAATGAATACAAAACAGAAATTATGAATATCCGTAGAAATGATCCATTAAAATATTCATCTGATCGCCACTTATGTTTCTTAGTTTCAAGACACTGAACCTTATTTAGTTTGTAAACATTCGATAGTAAGAATGAGACTTGAACAAGAGTTGGTTATGTTTGACCAAACATTGATGTGAGGATACTACATCAAAAAGAGGATAAAAGCTTTGTAAGACTTAACCTTGTACAAACCATATTGCATCTTTGGCGATATCATATGGCTACCCATTTATCTAATTACTCACCCGAAACTTATACAATTCTGTTCATTTTGGAAGTCAAACATCTAAACTTCACTTTGAACAGTTTCTTTTCATGACCTCAAACCCAGTCTCATATCCGGTCCTACATTCTCCAACCTCCCGCCTCTCATAACACCCTCTCTATGCCTCCTCACTTCTTCGACGAGGAAGGGCTATCTCCTCCACCCCTCCACTTGGCGGCCCGCAGGTGATTATTTACACAGGCCACCCGGCAAACGCATAAACACCACAGAAAGGTTTAAAAAAAAGCCTCGTTCTGCCAACAAAACCTTCCCCCCCCGTAACTCCCCCCGTCAGCCAGCCAGTCGACAATCCTTACTCCAGTCAAGCTCTCTGTCCTCGTCCTTTCTTCTCGCCCTTCCTTTGGACGCTCTATTTGGCGCTGCGCACATCTCCCGAGAGGTGAGGTGGGATCTCGCCTCACAAAACACAGTCTCGTAACCTTCTAACCGCACAGACCGAGGAAATTCTCCTCTTTCCGACCACTAATGCAACGTCTCTGTACTTTTTTAGCAGTTTTGAGGTCCCATTTTCCCCCACCATGTTCAGTCGGCGCAAGGCACACGATAAGAAAGCATTACCGGTACAGCTAGCCATTCTGTCAATCCTGCAATTACCATTCTCTAAGGAATATTTAGGAATTACTTCCGTCTGTTCCATATCGCCGGCATGAAATAACAAAAATATGTTCACAACAAAAATCATAAAAGCAATTAATTTAATGTAAGCCTTTAAAGGATCGGGTGACCTTTCCCGTTTATAACTATTGCTCAGGATGACACGAAATATACAATTTTTGAAATTGGGGAAACATTTATATCTTGGAATTGACTCGAGATTAGGGTTATCTAATGCTAAGTGGTATTTGTTTTTTTACTTTTTAGCTCCTCGCTCTGACTTATTTTTTTCGTTTAAGGTGGTGCGAATGAGTTTCACCAATATTGGAACTGAAAACGTATTTTTTAGCAAAAACAAATTGTATAACAAAATCTACGGTTAAAATTCAATGTATCATTCTTTCTACTATTCGATATGGGAAATGCAACCCTATGTTAAGTAAAGTCAACCCTTAATTTTAAGTAATTTAAATAAGAAAAAAGAATCCTCTACACTATTTCCAATCGTTTACAGTGACCCGTTTTAGGGGTCGGAAAAGTTTTTTCATCTGAGTTAAGTTTAGCATATACGCTATCATCAACGAGGTATTTCATTGCGGGACAAAATATCATCATGAGAATGGCATCCTGAAATGGAATTTTAATCTTTTTTAACCCTCATGCCGCTTCAGGGGAGATTTTTCAGTTCATATTGTGTATCAGTCGTTTGGCGTGATAATGATTGGCGTGACATGATATGAGTAGATTTTTTTACTTAAGTTTTTTGCACACCAAAGCCATTATTGCCAAACTTTAATTTCATGTCCATGAATAAAGAACTGTTATCGGTGACTAACAAATCTTATTTTTTACTGATAATTAAATTACGAGACAATTTTCATCATTGGTTACTCATTTACCGGATTAACAAAAGGTAACGGCAAGCAATGTTATTGTGCTCTACAAAAAAGCACTGCGCCTATTATCAGCGTGAAAATTGGATCTGTCATGAATATTTTAATTTCATAACACGAAAGGTAAATTATTATTTTTCATAAAGAAGATGTAATTTTCTAAAGCAGGATACATGTTTGGAAACTTCAGTCCCAGGATAACATTTAATCTGGCTTTTAATAACATTTGAGTGATACAATTGACCTTTTTGCAATTATTTCCAAATTATCAGGAATGAAAATTGTGTGAACTGCTCTCATTTTGACAACTATAATGTCTTTGCACTTTAGAAAATACGATAACCTTCCGAATACGTCTGTTCTTTCAACAGAAAACTTTTTAAGTTGAGAAAAAATCCCAAAGATGCTAAAAGCAGTAACAAAAAGGTATTTGTATGGTTTGATGGAAACAATTTTTTCAAATCATACACTTATTTTCCCCAGTCATTTCACCTCTCTTCCTAATAAATCTCCTCCGCTGCCTGATTCCCTGATTCTTCCCTCGCTCACACCAAATCTCATCAACCTTCATGTGCCCACTCTTTCACCACCGCCACCAACCACTCCCATACCGTCTCACCCGTTTCTCAAACTGAAGATTTATCTTTCCTCCCAGTTCATCTTCACGTCAGCCGTGAGAACCACCCTTCCCGTCAACCCTGCTGCCCTTGGCCCTATCCCTTCAGCCAACCTTCATTCCCCATCCTCTCAACCCAAACTTACACCTCTTCCCCATCTCCCTTTCATGTCCTTCCTCCCACCATCAACTCGTCCTCAATTTCCTTCAAACTTAACTACAAAAGCGAGCCCCGCCCGTTTCCCTCCCCGTTTCCCCCTAATCCCCCCCTGCACCTCTTCACCACCCATGAAAACACACCCGGTTGCCAATCCAGTTACTCATCACTGGTTCTCACTCAATTCTATACATATTATCTACGGTGAAATAAATATGGTACCAGAAAATAAGGTCGCAATGCACGCGATGAGTCATGTTTATGACACGAGCAATTATTTAATGAAAGGCATTTTGTGAATAATAAAGCCTATATCTATATAATAAATTAGCCGCTAGAGGGTGTATTACGACAATAGCAATTATATGTACTGGGAGGCAATATGGAATGGACGGTGGTAGATGCATAGTAAACAGAGTGTTTTGCTATCTATCAGTTCTGTTCGATGTTTCTCTCCTTTAATCTCGTCTATCGTTCCTTGAGACATTTCAGGATTAAATGACATCGGTCGCGTCACCTTCAAGATGCGCTTGATATGGATGTTGCCAGCAATTATAGCCTTGTATGTAGTCTCAAAGTCTCTTGCGATTCCCAACCTAGTCCTACCTCCAGTTGTGCTGCACTCTTTGCACTCACTTTGCAGTTTTTAACGAAGCATTCGGCTTTCTTTCGTTTCCTATTAATTTCGTGGCATAAAGCTCAATTTACATCAATCAATATATACCTGTGCAGGAATCCTAAATACTTACGGCAGACTGAAGATGAGGGTTATTTGATTCTAAGTGGCATTTGTCTTTAACTTTTTAGCTCAAAAGCACTCCTATCCTCGCCTTATGACTTCTTTTTCTAGTTTAAGTAGGTACGAAAACGTTTCACCAGCGTTTTATCTACATCAGGTCTAGAATTCTGGAAAATATAATAAGATAAAGCAATTTAGTAAAATATTTCGAAATTATACTTCCGTCAGACGAACTTCTAGATTAATAATGAATGAATTGATGAATTTTTAATGGCCACAAAGTCATAAAACATTTTGACAACTCATTGCCAGCAATTTATGGTAAATATTGTTAGAGCAATATTTACTTTTACATAATATCAAACAAGCCGGAGCTGTGTCTAAATTAGGTTAAAACCCCACCAATATTATTTTAGTTAAGTTTTAAGGCAATAAATATTTGTACTATCACGTTTCCGTCTCGGTTTCCTTTGGTTTAAAGTCAAGAGAAATGAAAAATTTGTAATTAATACAACATTACGAGCAAGACCTTGTTCCGTCTGCCTTACGAGCTATGGAAAATAGTCATTTTCGTAGGTCATCAAGAAAAGTTAGCTTAATGACATAAACAAAGATATTGCAATGCCTTTACTTCCCGTGCTTGCATAATCGTTTATTTATTTAACCTTGTACCAGAGTTAATTTATTTAAGACAGTTTCAACCTACTTGAGTTTCCCATTCATGTGGTTTTTTTTTCAAAAATTTAGTTCATATTTAGTTTCAAAAAATTTTAGTTCATATTTAGTAATTTAGTTTCAAAACATTAGTCTCATATAATTCATTACGTGAATGTCAATCTCATAAAAAATAATGTTTGCGGAGATATAGCACCGTGGTAACTAACCAAAACCATGGTTACTTTCGGATTCATTGACCATCCTCGTTCAAATCTGCTTCTCCTTGAGCAAAGAAAAGAGATTCGCTGCACTTTAATTGGACAAAATACAGAGAAAAGTGCAGGACGCTTCCATGAAGGGAGCTTCACCCTGGCAAATGCGTGGCCCTCCTGTAGTCGTCACGTCAGAAAGGACGACTCGTCCCTCGTTCCCCTCCTTTTCAAACTGGCAGTCTTCTTCGCCAACTCCATCAACCAACTCCCCGTCATACTCATCCTCTCACATCTCCCCACCGCTATCCCTTCCCTCTCCACCAGCTTTTCCAGTTTCATTCATTCCTTAGTTCCACCAGCACGGAGTGAGAGAAGGCAAAGGGAAGAGTCAGTCGCCATTAACCGTCTTCCTCCTCTCCCAACCAACCCGGTCCAAAAGCGAATATCACCAGCAGTCTCCATGCAGCTCTCTCTTTCCCCTCTCACTCCTTAACAAACTAACCGCATTCGCCTTTATCTGCACCACGCCCCTTTGCAACGCATGCCTTCAGATAGGGTCGTGCGATGCTTAGATTCTTGTAGCGCTTTGCGACATAAAGTTTGCAAAGAAATAGCCGCAATACGTTGCGCATCACACTATAGCCCACTATATTCAAATATTCTGATATCATTTGAAAGTATATCAAGTTAAGTATGATAAAACATAACTCACTAGAACATAATCTTCATCAATGTATCTGTTATTGTGTTTTTCAGAGAAATAGCCGCGTCTAGCTGAGCGAATAATACAAATTACAGTATTCTCCAATCACATTTCTTAATTGTTGCACACGGTGAAATTAAATTAGTCACGTTAGATACCACAAGTTACTCTAAAATTCTGTAAATCGCGTCAATCTAACACATAACATTAGTGTGCAATTTGATGTCAAAGACTGGGCAATTAAAAGATATACATTTCATATGGCATTGTATCATAATTCATTGAGAAAATCGAATTATGTCAATTTTCTATACTTGAATATAATCTTAGAAAAGGTGGGAGGGGATTTGATAAAGCCAGTGAGACTTGCAGATGATAAAGCATTGGTGTGCCAGTCGGCCAAGGGGTTACAGTTAATGATAAATGCATTAGAGGTGCAATGCAGGAGGTATTGGATGAAGACTAACCGTGAGAAGGCGAAAGGGATGAGATTCTCTAGAAGCAAGAATACGAGGCTCAACATAAGGGTGGAAGGACACAAAATATAGAAAGCCGAGTAGTTTACGTATCTGGGAAGTATTTTTTAAGATAATGAGTTTAGTGGAAGGGAAATAAGATGCAGACTTACTGTGGCTGAAGAAGCTTTTTTAAATAGGTGGGGATAGTTGAGGGTGGGTCTGAGTAGAGACGTAAAGAAAAGGCTGGTGAAAACTCTAATGTGAAGCCTGGCGCTGTATGGGTCGGAGTATCAGCCATTGAGAAGAGTGGAGGTACTTAGACATGATGCGTATGAGATGTGGATGCGAAGGATGGAGAGGGTGAACAGGGTGGCGAGAAGTAAGAACGAGGAGGTATTGGACATGGTTGAAGAGGAGAAGAGGCAGGTGATGGAGGTTCGGAGGAGACAGATTTTAAGTATGGAGGAGATTTTGAAAAGAGAGAATGTTGAAGGCGGTAATAAAAAGGGGGAACACTAAGGAATCGAGGAAGAGGAAGGAAGAGAACAGGTGTTTTAGAGAAAATAAGAAGAGGAAGACGATATAGAAATTTTGAGGGGGATTTAATGGCATCACTTATAGGAGGGCAAGCAGAACGATACGTCGGAGATTAGGAAGTTCGAATAAATATCGTGCTGTCCATAAACCTAACAATCATCTGGTAGATTAATGAAATTAATGATATATTTTTCACTCCAAAAATCCATGAAATCTAATATCGCAAGCCAGACTAAGTGACCTATTGCTTAAAAGTGGAGGGTCAAGCAAGACAACATCTAAAGCATCATCATGTGTACATCGTGGATTGCTTCGTTATAACGCAGAACTTAGCAGCCGTCCCTTTAGAGATGAAGAGAAAGGTAGAGAAAAAGAGTTTTGGGGTTAAACCCATGGCCCCTAGGGCCAATCGCCCCAACTTGTCATGAAACTTCGCCCAAATTCCTTCAGAAAGGCTTTTCCCGCTCATCTCTTATCTCTTTCCCTCCCTCATCCTCGCTCACACACCGCCTACCTCGTGTCCGATGGAGATACGCTTGTGTATCTGCGGAGACCACGAAGAGTGTTCTTAAGGCGGTCGTGTTTTTATCGTGAGTAGTTAAGGGGAGGGAGATGGGAAGCAGTGGAAGGAAAATGGAATGGTTTGTGAATAGAGGGAGCAGAAAATGAGAGAGCATAGAGGACGTTATACGGCAGCAGGGTAGGTAACAGTGCGGTAGTGGACGTGGTGAGGATGAGGAGGGACCGGAGTGAGGCTAAAAAGGCTCCAGATTAAAATCCCGAGGGAGTGAGATAAACATTTCTCTCATTGGTGCAAGATTGTATTATTTTCGTTGGAGGGAGGGATTGATATAAATTTATATTTAGGAAAAAAATGAATGGAATTTGAAACTTTTCTGAGACTTAGCAAGGGTGATAGATCATAACGGAATAAAGTGTGTTGATTAAATGAGATATTCTTCATTTGAATATTTCCATTCGTACACGGAAACAATAGCATATATTTAAGCTTATGTGTATTCTATCTCTCAATGAAACTATTTTTAGGCGATAAAAATATTTGTACAGAAAGATTGAACCGTTAGTAGCACTATTTATTAGTATTAGCACATTCATATTCTTTCCAAAATTAATAACTTTGATTTTTCCGGGAAGAATGGTATGGCATCAGCATTCTTCAATCGAAAGGCTTCATCTCGGTGACTGTTTATGCCCGTCACCAATAAGCAATTTTATTAAACGTGTTGCAACAGCTAAGATCATTTCGAACTTACTGCATGCCAACTGCTAACGGAGGCAGCATTACTCGGACGCACAGGACAATCATATCTCCAGCTAACTCTGACTAACGATGCTTAACTTCGGAGACTCAGCAGGAGCTGGTGTTCTCAACATGACCGGTGGCTGCCGTCACCGTCCAACCAAAGGTCGCGCGTTTAACTTCTAAGCAAGTACCCTTCCAGCACATGTGGCATAGTAGGGAGTATTTAATGAAACGTTGAATTGTTATCAGGAAAATCTTATGACAAACGTAGTTAATGAATAATACATTACTTATCACTTTTATTCGCTTATTCGCTATATATGTCTGACTTTAGCAGAACCTCTAGAGCCACTGATGCACTTTCCATATACATACAGAATTACTTGCTGAATATAACTCTATAGCAAAGGTCATGCTTAATGAAAATACATGTCAATAGTTCCACTTTCAGGCAAACTCCCTTTTCACTCGCCCTAGCCTTATCCAACCGGACGTATCTTTTAATTTAATAGAAGAACCAGCTCGCATAGACCACGGAATATTGTAACAGATTTTTTGTCCCGATCCGAGATATACAGGTTTCGGGAAGAGCGGATTTATCTCTAAGTATGATACCTACTTTGACAATATTATGGAGTTGTTAAAATCATTATTCAAGTTTAGGCCAACATAGCAATGGACCAATCCTATAGAAGGTTGAAAAAAATAACCTTTCAAAATCGTAATCTGTCACTCGGTAAACCGTTAAAATTCTTACTGTAATACTAAAATATGAGAGGAAGACGATTTGCCCTCTTGATGCGCAAGTAGAATTCGTTTAAAAGAAGAGCAGGAAAAAATGCGCCTCCAGTTTCGTGCTCCGGGCGGGGAAATCCTCCAGAAATCTTACCTCTTTTGCCTTGTCTAGCATAACGCGGTTTTGCCGAAGGGGGACGGCAGTGTGTGTGTGTAAATGTGTGCGGTGGCGCCATCCCTCGGACGCGCGGCAAAACCCATTAACAGGAAATTCCTCGTTGCGCATATGGAGACAAAACTAATTGCTCCGTGCCAAGTCTGCGCGCCCTCTATCACTCACTCGCTCAGCCTCTCTCTCTCTCTCCCGACACCACCACCTCTACTCTGTCTTTCACTCTACTACCTCTCTACCCCTTCCCTACTCCAATCCCTTGCTCCGAACCGCGCCCGCTTCATCCCCCAAGGCTTTATTTACTTACGCTCGGGACGCAAAGAGAGGGAGAGAGAGAAGTAACGAGAGAGACTAAAAATGCGCACACTGGATGGATAGCGGAGTCCTTTTCTTCTTCCACACGAAACAGTGCCCAAATGCAGAGCATGTTAAGGATTCACACCGAAGGATAAGAAAATATAATTTTTTACCAATGTTCACACGAGAACAATTTCAACGCATTGACTGGTACTGTAAGTATTATACTAACTATCCAGACTGCTTTCACAGAAATCTCACTTGTAATCAATTTGTCAAGCATGCGAGAATGGGGATAGTATAGAAAAGAGCTTACATCCTTCTTCATAAAAACGCCAAATTCGCATGAAGGAATCTTTCTTGCTATAATATCAAATTACAATGAAAAAGGTCAGGCAACAACTCATTTTTAGTGTGTCATTACAAGTAAAAGTATTTGTTTAAGTCCAAATGCGGAATAATTACTATACATGGCCCTGAGGTCGTGTCATCAGAACGTATTTATTGAGATATAGAGGTCAAATAGTTAGATTTTTCCTTGCTTCTTGCAAGACTTGTTTTGCATAGCTTACAGAGGCTCTTAAGGAACAAAGTTATTTCAAAACGGGATTTATGAAAATCCTGATATTTTCTATTAAATTAAATTCTCAACATGCGTTCTTTCGTCTTTTACCTATAAGTTTCCGCTTTTAGCATTTATGTAGGTAGTGTATTTTAATTACTGGAACGCCCCATAAAGATGCGCACTTGGATGTAATAAAACGTGAAAAAAATTACACAATTACAAGTGCATATTATGTAGGCGTGAAGTTTTAATAAAGAACATTTTTCAAAAGATTGAGGTAGTATTTTTAGATACAAAGAATCAGAAATGGTTGCTTAAGTCAAATTATTTTGGAAACTGCCGCCCACTCATGTACGATAGTGATTAAACCCTAAAGAAAACAAGTCCCTTCCGTAACTTCGTCGCCTACCTTCGCTTCCGGCACTTGCTCCAAACCCTTCTCTCCCGCTTTCCCTGGCTCCAACTTCTTATTCTCCCAACACACCTTACTCTCTCACCCACAGCGCTGTGAAGTGGAAAGAAAGGGGTCGTGGTAGGGTGGGAATGCAAATTTATTTACTCAGCAGGCCGCAGGAGCGACAACAGAGATCGTTTCAAATGCTTCAAGGGTGTCCCAATAAGTAGGTAGTATACTGAGCAAGCCCTCGGTAGTGGGCCTATTAATTAATTGGCCACTAAAGTTATTTAATAAATAT
The DNA here is from genome assembly GCA_963169105.1 of Ceriagrion tenellum. Taxonomy (NCBI): domain Eukaryota; kingdom Metazoa; phylum Arthropoda; class Insecta; order Odonata; family Coenagrionidae; genus Ceriagrion; species Ceriagrion tenellum. The sequence continues at coordinate 147,049,169 of OY720633.1, read as the reverse complement.
ATTTTAGCACCAAATTGTGGTGGTACTTAGCAAGAAGTGCTCTAATTAATTCTCCTTCACTGCGACCAATTAACATTCTTATACATCAAGAGCTTCCCCGATTAAGCGCCAGGTTCCAGAGAAAAGTCGGCTTTTGCGAGAAAAATGGATGGCGTTAATACTAAACTCCGTTACCCGTAATAAAAAAAGCACGACAAACTATGCATCATGTGCATGCCTGAAACTTGGAAAAGTTAATGAATTAACATAATCATCCTCCTATGCACAGAGAGAAGATAAATTTCATCACAGAAATTGCCCCGTAAAAGATATGGAGAAAATCCTTAAAAATAGATTGTGGCAGTAAGGCATGTATATTCGCAGGTATGCGAATCGGCAGCGGCGTATACTGTGGGATTGTGACTGTACCATGAATACATTTACAATCATAACATTGAATTTTCGGGCCTGATTCCGGGATTCCACGTACGATTCCACGTTCACACGTATTTTGAAGGTGAATCCATTCATGCATCTCTTTACGCACGACAGTCCACTTGAAAATAGGCCTGGAATGAATAATCGCCAAAAATGCACCCAGAAAGATGGAAGCTGATTTGCATGGCTATCAAATGGGTTGATAGAAATACATATAATAAAGTAAAACAATAAAGTAAAAAACATTAAATAGATTTTTAGGGAGATCACAATAGTACCTCATGACTAAAAATTGATAAGGGCTTAATTATAGAAGTTATAAAAATTTTGATTTCACGAACCGGCTACAGATAAAAACATTACAAATTACACCAACATGCAAAGTTTTTCTGATTTTATCATCATCCCTATTTTTTCAAATACAGTAATAATTGCTAAAAAATTCCCGCAAGTATAATTACTGTTTTTATCCTCTACTACTGCTGTAAGAATCTTTCAACCCTTGTAACAAAGTGTAAGTTTAGTCATCAGCATTCAATTACATTTCGTTTTCGCGTAAAATAATACATATTTTACGGAAAAGATTTCAAAGATGCTACAAAAATCCACGTAAAAACGTAGTATAAATATTTACAATTAGGCTAAGGAGAATGACAAATATCATGTATTTAACTAACATATTTTCGTGCCAGGAAACGCCACGTTTCTCCGTTGGAACCGAATTGGTGGAAGAACAATGTATAAATTCTAGAATATATTTCATGTGATATATTCTTTAGGGTTAAGTCATCAGCATGCGTTAGGATAAGCCGGGATCTTAATTTTAACGTTACGAACATTTCATTGCAACGATGATACATGTTGAGCATGCATTCAGCCTGATCTCCGTCTAAAAATGACTGATCGGTCATTTCCACAATCGACTCAAAATACCAATGACTCGTTTAAATTATCGATTTATCGTTTTCGGAAGGACTTCGCAGTTGAAGCGAAGAACCAACCCGATTCCAATCCTTTCACGTTTTCCAATTACGTCGGAAGCTCGTTCGGCGGGGAAGGGAGGGGCAGCCGCCGCTCTTACCCTTCACCATTCGTATCATTTTCCCTGAATCCCCCGGCAACCAATTCGTCCCCGGCATGACGCTCCCTTCGAAACCTGCTCTATTATTTAGCAAGGGGTATGATTCCCCGCCGGTGGCAACCGCGAGTCCTTGGCTCGGATTCACGTCGTATCGCTCTCATAAAGTCGGAGCTGACCCTAAATAAAACAAGGGGAAAAAAACGAATCAAAACGAGCAACCCCCTCTCTTGTAATAAATGACGGACGACTATGGGCGTGCGTCGGCGCTAAGTGGGCTTCATTTGTCACGCGTCCGCAAAACTCGATCGTGGGCAATGGAGTTATCTTGACGCTCGCCTTCTATCTCTCCCGGCGATCTCGGGGTCCTCCACTCTCCACTGATCACGTCACCACTCTCGGACTCCGGGTGCAATTCTTCCGTGGTGAAAGGGAGCGGATAGGCACTGTGTGCAGACTGATGCAATCCCACTTCAACAATGACGGCAGGACAATGCACGCTGCGTCGGCTGCACGAGTCTCTTAGATAGCGCCACTGTGTGTCAACAAAAAAATCATTTGCCTCCCAGAGTATCGATTGTAGCAAGAAATATTGAATCACGTCCGAGGAATAAAACAAGACCAATCTGCAGTCTCATTCTCTTTTTCGCATTATTCAGTAATTTTTTTCTCGGCATAGTACCTACTGGAGAATTTTACGGGAGATAAATTGCAGCTCCACAGCTCCATCCAGTGTAAAATAATCGAAATTTTCTTGAACATGTTCCATATATTACTTCAATAATTTATTTAAATCTGCTTCTTAAGTAACCAGCAATGTAACCGAGACATTTTTTATCATTGCTGATTAAGTAATGAATGCGGTAAAAACCATGAAACAATGCTCATTTTTTTTAAATATACCCCTTGTACATGGATTAGAATCTGAATTACGTATAACTTCATTAAAACAATTTAAAGCTTGGAAATGAGAGGCTCCCATTGGTTTGTAAAATGAATACACTTTTCTTCCAAAAACCTTTAAGAGATCTTTCAAAAATATTTGCTCAAAGCAATCTGTCAAAATCAACAGTTTAGAACAGCGGTTCCCAAAGTAGGCGCTACCGTCCCTCAGTGGACGATTCTTTAACCTAAGGGGGCGAAAAAATAAACGGCAAGGGGGAACTGGTGCCATAGTCCTTAAATTACAAAATTCTTAATCTTTCTATAGGGTTTGAAATTAATATTGATACAACCATAACTGCTTTAGCTTTATTATCATAAAAACTGTATATTGATTATATAATCTAAGACTTTGAAGCGTATGGTTTGGGGGCGTTAGGTATAGGTTTGTAGAATTTGGCATTTGAATTACGATTTGAATTGTCCAAGTAAAATTTTTAGATATTAACGAACATCAACCACTCCTATAAAATACATTTTTTAAATTCATCTCTGTCTGTTGATATTCATCCAATGGAGTGAAAATAAATCACATTAATAACCATCATTAGAGCCTCTCGCAAAAATGAATAAATATGCAACCTTGTGTGATGTGAACACCAGGTTTTGCAAAATGATCAGTCCCTCTGACCTCATCCACCGTTAGGTGAATATTTAGCTTGAGTAGCCTTTCCCTGCGTGATGGAAACCCTTTCACTCTCCTGGGTCTCAAGCCATCATGCGCCTGCTTTTCCTATTCCGTTCTCCACCTCGTCGATTTCCCGGCGCCTTCACATATCCCGCATGAAAATCCTTCGCCCCACCTTTCATTTTCATCTTTCCCTTCGAGTCCCATCTCGTCTGCCCCTGGACCATGCAGCCTCCACATCTCGACGCCGCGCCTGCCGGGCCTATCTTTTTTCTATCCCTCCGACGCCGCCTTCAATCTGGACCCGCCACATGACATCCAACCCACCCATCAGACCCCTTCTCTCCCGCGAGGAAACTTTTTCCCTCTCAATCCCTAATTCTTTCCGCATTCCCCTCCAAAGAATGCCTAAATCTTCCTCCTACGTTCGCTCCGGGCAACACCCGCCCCGAGCGGTGTCCTATACTCTCCTCCCTTGTGTCTGACGTTTTCCACTCTCTTTCCTTCTCCCTTCTAATATGATGGGTTTCATACAAAATGAGCTGAGTTACCCTCTTCAAGGCAATACTAAAGTTTCCTCGGTGAAGTTTATAGTAGAAAATGAAGAAAACATGCGAATTTTAGGGAAAATTTAGAACATAGCCGCTGGCTGGACACTTCGGATTACATTCTCGGCAGACCCTTGGTTATATTTGGATTTAACTTTTCGCCTGACACCAACAGAGAATAAAAACATGAGAAAAGATACATACTGGCTGATAATAATAAGCTAAAATCACTGTTACGACTCATTAAAATTCTTAGTTTCATCCGCCCTGAATTTTACTTTTCTAATTTCCCAGGCATAAATCAGATGCGTCTCTGTGCAATATTGAGGCATCAAATAAGCTATTATATGAGCTTTTTCATTTCAGTCGGCGATGGCTTTCATCTACTTTTCTTTCGATAAGTTCCTTCCTGACATACTACTTTTTCACGAAAAAGGAAGCATATGAAAAGAAGATTCTAAGCAGACTCCGAGGGTTCATATAATGGTAGAACAATTAAACAAATTGGCTACTTGATTTTTCGTCTGGTATTGCCACTGAGATAGATAGAGAAGGTGTTTGTTATGCTGGCCAATGCTACAAGCTGAAGCTCCATCTTTGTTAGCCCTCATTTTCTTAGAGCGCTTACGGGTTAACGCCCTTGTTTTTTTTTATTTTACTGTTTTTCATCGATAACTCACAAGAAATCAGCATGCACTTACATCTTTAATGAGTATTTTCCGAGAGTATTTTGTAAATTTATTAACATTGATAATCATCCGCATTCCCGAAGAAAACTATTGTGGCATCGAGTAGATTCCATAGCACTAATCAGTAAATATATATTTCAAGAGTTACTTGACTTAAATTTTAACAGATGGTTGATATTCTTGCTTTACATCCTCAAATTTGTCCATTCCATCGTGTTATTCATAGGAATTAGAAGTGAGAGCAGAGTTTTTAGAGAGAGCGATAGTTTGTTATATTAGAATTTTGATGTCATGGTATGACTACCCATTTTGTACCATAAATGTGTAGTGAATCATTGTTTTCAATCGGAAAACGATTTATCGTTATCTTTTGAAAAGTTCTTCATTACCTTAGTTAATAGTGTTATTTTTAAGTATACTACCGGTGAAGGTAGATTTTGATGAAATTCAGGATTCAGGGGGTGGTATTGTTAAAGTTTTCAAAATACATGCAAGCCTTGCTCGTATGTAAAAAGGTAAGTATTGAAAAAATAAGGAGAGAATGTTGCAAAATGAAATTAACAGTTATTGAGAAAATACTTAGAACAATTCCAAACTTTTGATTTTATACCTTTAAAAAGGACAAAAACTTTGAACCCAATAGAGTAAATAAAAAAGTACGAAATTCCACCGATTGTTTTCTCAATAATGGTAAATATCGATACTGCAAAAAGGTTAAACCTCGCTTCATCAATATAATTTGCAAAATGAAGTTCATTATAGTGGTGATTTTTTTTAAAACGGGACTTGTGCGAACGTATTGATTGCCCAAAACAACTGAAAAAATGACTCGGCTATATATCTATCCTGCAATAGGTATAGTTAAAGTTATTTTCTGAGTGATGTATTCTGTTTAACTATCCTTTTTTTTAAATTCACCAAAGCAATGTCATTTATCTAAAATCTTTTAATGAAAATCCAAATCGGGTATTAAGTATAAATAGTATAAAAGTTTTGTTGTTTTCTATATTAATGTGATTTTGTTCGACAAAGAAGAGTCGGTTAACCGCAAACAGAATGTTATCCTAAGGTGAACCTATGTCCCTCGTTCTGAAATCTTGTAATATTTACCTTGATGTGTTTTTGCTTATACGATGAACAAATTAATAAATATCGGGAATATTCTAAAGTGAATTATTTATCTATCTTCTAATTCAATGCTAGTAAATTATTGCCACCATTGCTCATATTTATTTTTAGTTCAATCTCTTCAGATTCAATAAAAGAAAGTGATTCTTTGACATGAAGCCATTTAATTTTACGGCATTCACCTCTTGCCAAAAAAGGCGCATCCTTACTACTCCTACTGTATAGCTTCCAAGATTGTTCTAAGGAACCCGATAAAAGAATAACGGCCCATTGGCTAATTTGGAATGCATTTCACGATCAGAGGCCGACATCAGAGACGCCTCTTTCTACGTCGACCGTTCAAGAGACGCGTCCCCGTGAAAAACCTTCCCTCCTTCCCTCACGCCAGGATCTCTTTTCCATCAACTTCTTTCCAAGCCCGCTCCGATTTTAGGGATTCGTTCCTTGACCAGAGGCCATTTACACGACACGAATGACCAACGTCGTCGATGACATTCGACCCTCTCTGCCGATTTTATGCATTATTCCGGAAGAACCACTACGAAAAACTCACATCAGCCGCGGGCAGGGGACCAGAAGAAATCTCCTGCGATGCCCACCCCAGCCCTCTTCGTCCATTCCCTTCTCTTTCCCCGGTTCCCTATAACCCCCATCGGAAATCTTCGATTCCCATTCCGGAAAAATTCTCATCGGATATCCTTCTCAGATTGAGGACTCGTCATTGCAAGTCGACTATAGATGAAACACGTCACTACATTTCCTAAAAATCAATCTTCGGATGACGCACAAATTACACTTAGTATTTTAAAAAAATTACACTCTCAGTGCAACGGATCATGATCCTACTCTGACTTAAACGCGGTTGCCAACAATTGGAAAGCAGAGTGAAAACAAACAGCATAAAGGGATATTTACACGATGAGTACACAGTGAGTACGACCGTAAACGTTCAGCTTAGTGGCGAAAGGAATATATCTTTAGATCGTGTTCTTTTCACAAGAAGCCTGCTTATGCTAGAATTGGAACGTTGTAATAAGCATTATTAAAGGTAAAAATACTCCCAGCGGTAAAAATAGCGTGAGACTTGAAAAGTGGCCAGTTATAGAGAATAGCATTCAAATACGGGAGTGGGTGAGGTTTTCACAAAATAATGGCACAAAATCAAATGAAAAATCAACATATGCGGTGGTGAATTAATTGGGATAAAGTAGTTAACAGTAATATAAAAAGTTTGTTTTTTCACTGTTTTATCAAATGACTTTTTGGTTCACAGACTAGTATAATTTAATATAAAGATTCAAAAATAATTACCAAAGATGAACAAATGGAATTTATACTAAATATGAAATAACTAAATCGACGTTATGCTTCTGGCTGATCATGAAAGCATGTCTGGGGAACAATTACTGGATCAGCAGTAAAAGCTTTCCAGGGAATAATACGGGGAAGTAATTGTGCTTCCACTACGAAATTATAAAATAAAAAATTCACCCAATCTGATAATAATCCAAAATGCAGACAAAAGAGGTGTATATATAAATAAATAAATATAGTAATCGAGTAAATTCTTTGAAATAACTGATCAATCAATTACTCGGTGCAAATTGTTTCCATACGAGTTATAAATAATTGTTCATTGCACACTAAAGCCAGGTCTGATGCGGTTTTTTTATTATTTTAAACTGATCTTTAAATAAAAAGTAGCTGATATTTTCAAAATAATACCTGAGAAGCCAGTGACGTATATCTGGTCATTTTCAGATATATTATCCAGTGAATTTGTTGAAAATAAACCGTGGCAAATGGTACCTATGAGCAACGCAACAGAATCTAATTTGTGGCATTGTATTTTACATAGTAAAATGAAAATATTTAAAACACGGAGAATGCTTTTAAAGCAAGTAAATTTTTGGCTTGTAACAAACCTCGTCATAATTACGTAATTACGCGTGTTGCAAATTTTCCGAATGATAACGCGATAAAGGTCAATACCCATTTGAGCAGTAACAATGCAGGGGACAATTATACATATGCCATTTTGTTTTCCGATAATAATTTTGTGCTTTCATGTTCCATTGCGCTGGCATTAAATCATCAATTCGATCATTCGACATGCCCTCTAATATCTCATCTAAGCCACTTATTACATCCAATCCAAATTTCCAACGCCCAGGGCAATTGAAGAAGTCAATAATCACGATTTATGACACGACTTCCCGTATGGCTCCCCCAAATACCGCCCAAGCCCGCAGCAGCATTGACCACCAATATCCAATAGCCCTTTAACAGTTTGAAATTACGCCCAAATGGGCCCAAACCCTCATGTTGGGAACTACTGATAAGATCGCGGAAAATACGTATGCCACCGAGTCGAAACTGTCATGGAGGCGCAAGAAATCACGGTAATGGATCTTTTACTCTAGGAGAGCCAACCCCATCAAAAGTACATGCATATCTACAAGTAGTCTCCTATTTCTACTCTAATTTTCTCCATTTCTTTTCCCTCGATTCTTTTTTATGCATGGGAAGTTTGCATCTTCCAACTTTCATTCAGGGTGCTTCAACATTCTTTATCTAACTCCACGCGACCTCGCCGCTAGTACCCTCAATCTAAATCAAACCAGGCCAAACGCTTCTTCTCCTTCCACCGAGTTATTTCCTTTCTTCATAATGTCCTTTCTTCTCTTGTTCCTGGTCATCCTGCTCATAAAGCGCCTCCTTCGACTCCCTCCTTCCATAGTCTTCTCCCGAAAATCCAAGTCCACCCACGTTCCCTTTGCATGTCCCCACCATATATTTTTTCTCCGCTCTATTTTGAACTCTTTCATCCGTTCGCCTATTCACCTATTAAGTTTTTATGACATGCAGCAGATCCCCCTCGTTTATTAGAAATTCTTCAAAGCCATACTTTTGTTCTGGTTGATGCTGTATTTTTCTACGCCGATTACAATGCTACCTTGGGTTTAAGCGAAAAAAAGGTACTTCAGATACTTCAGGTTTGTCTTATGACCAAAAAAATGAGCTACACATGACAACAGAAATTCGAATAAAATTAAAAGAAAGCCTCAAAGATAGTTAAAGGAAATTGTTTAGAATATTTTCCAGATTTTAGAACATTTTATGGCCTTACAATACAGGATATCCTTTAAAAAATCTAGCACTGAACTTTTGATAAAAGGTAGAAACATATACTTAGACAGCCTCTTAATAAAATTACAAATTCTCGGAGTCATGTTGAAATGGCGTCAAACAGATTTACTTTAATTGTAGAAACAGCCATGGCCATTATTTTAAAAGTTTCATCTTCTAGATTAAGGAGCTTTGTCACAGCAGCGTAGACGGAATTCGACGCGGAAGAGTACCAGCATGCGATTAGCTACAACTCTCGCCCATCATTAACGCAAAACGCTCGGGGAGCAGAAAGAATTGCGGGAAGGCTGCGGCGGGAGAGGGAGGGATGGAGATCGATGCGCCGGGGGCCACGAAGTGTTTCGGTCAACCCATCACAACCGCACGACCCACATTTTTCACGGCAATAGCCCCAGTGCAGCACGCACTGGGATCCTGTTTCCCATCCGACCATCCTCACCTTCCCCCCCACCAAATTCTTTTCCCATTAACGGACGTTTTTTTTATCCCCTCCAACATTCCCCTTCACTCAAAACTAAATAATATGAGAGCACACCTACGTAAACAGAAATTGATAAAGATGGGCGCCAACTCCCGTTTCTGTGTACCTGAGGAACACAGTTTTGTCGTTTTTTTTATGGAGGGCGCTAATTGGATAATAGACCTCTGCGGTCGCCTTCCTTGGTAGCGCATGCGAAGGATACCGGCGGCGAGCCGTCTGGCCTCCTCCTTCGAGAGGAGAAAAGGAAAGTGAGATAGCGAGGGAAGGAGATAAGGGGTGGAAAGGAGAGGAGAAGGTGGGAAGTAGGGGGAATGAATGGACGTGGAGGGAAAGGAAATGGAACGGGGAATGTGTGGGCAGTGATGCGAGCGGCCGGCGAGAGGTGGGGAATTTAAGTGAATAAGTGTGTTACTTCCTGCAGGACCGCCGCCGCCCGTGCGACGTTTTCGGGTGGCGCTGGTGGCGTTGTTGTGGGCGGGTGAGAAAAACGGATTTGGCGAGAGCCTCAGTCACGCCACCACCCTCCCGCCCCAGTCCCCTCCTCCCGACCCCCAATCGCCTCGCCCCCTTCAAAAACCGCCCTCGATCCTTTCCTTCACCTAACATCCCCTTGTGGACTCCTCGCACAAATCCCAACTTTTCCCACCAGCTCCGACGGGGAGTACCGTAACTGCACTAAAGCTGCTTCACATTGACATTAAGAACATAAATGACCAACATTACGTAACAACGGTACACACCGGAATTTCTCGTACATTCAAACAAACAAAAAAGCAGGCTTTTCCCTTTCCTGAAATTAACCATTGATATTAATGACTCATATTTTTATTTTGACTGAAGTACATTTTTTCTTAACTAAATTTCTAGCATCCAATATCGGTTCTAATTTTTAAAAGTGGTACATTAAATTAAAACATTATATGGGCTTTTGAAAACAAGATCGCGAGTGAAGTATCTCAATGATAAGGAGCTCGGCCTCGAATGACAAGTGCGCAAATATGTGTGCAAAATTCCGTAGAAAATAAATCATTTACCTCTACTGGGATTTGAACATCGATCCCTCCATTCCGCGCCGAGGGCTTTATTTAGTTAGTCACCTCTTCCCCAGTGAATTTTTATTTTATGTGGATTATTATTCAAATATGACTTTAACTTGTGGCTAGTGGTGCATAGCTACGCGCCGAGATGTTTCTGATCGGTGAACATCAGAAGAAACTCGTTTTCGTGACTGGAAAAGTGAAATATATGATTCAAGAAACAAATGGGATGTACTATGTTCTAAATGGTGTTATACGCCTGGTTTTTGAGCCAAAAATACTACAGAACGAACAATAATTCAGCCGAAATAACATCGTATTAAGTAGAAAAATATTTGCAAAAATTCGCGAATGCTTGAATGATTGCGCTGAAATCAGCCTTGCCTTCCATTTGAGTATTAATTCTCGCAACTTCCAGTCCACATAGCACTTCCAGTCCAGTCCACATATGACGACTGAGTCAAATAAAAAAAATTTTAGTACATCGAATTATTATTCAGAATTAGTCGGGAGTTAAAAACTGAAACTAGTATGTGGGTAAAAAAATCGTCCACTCATTTTGCCGAAGACAATATAACAATAAAGAAACAAAAATGCTTCAATTTAAGAAAATCTTATGCGAAATTTGGTCTCTTTTTTGCTACATCGTTAATATATTGTATTAAAGGAATTGTGACCAATAGGCATCGATTCTACGCATCGCAGAGTCACTCTATTTCCCGACCCGCGTCAACCTACATGACTCTTATCTCATCCCGCATTGAGACAGACATTTCATCCAATCTACCTTCACACAACTCTCATCAGAGTGTAACTGCGTCTGGGAAGGACGAAATTACCTCCAATGTTTTAATTAGCGGAGGATATTAAGCCACACAGCGCCATCATCTCGGAGACCGCAGAGGACGAAAGGCAAACGGCGCGACATATAAAGGGGGAGCTCGCACAGAAATGTAAAAGGCAGTCAGACATACGCGCTTTACCTCACCGTCGTGAATGAACTCAATGAATGTTTTTAAATCCAAAGTTTAAAGGAATCCCAAACACACTAAGGACTGAGGGATCTACACAGAGATCGCGATGATGAGATAATTATCGCATCAAAATAAATTAGAATTATCAAGAGAAGAAATGATGTTCTCAGATACTACTTGGGGGAGCACATGGCAAATTCCCGTTGCCTATCTAAAGTAATATCCACAATAAGAAAACTTTTTCAGAGTTACATTTTCTAGCAGTAAGAATTGGCCATCAAAACGTAGCATTTATTTAACTGGTCCGAAATGAGTGGAGAATTACATTGTGACTACAATAGGAGTTCACACACATCAAACACATACATTCACACATCAAATTTCCACAACTTTTTCATTGGTAAATTGCAAGCAGCCATAGTCTGAAAGCAATTAACGTGACTGATTTGGGTACACTGAGATATGAATAATCTCCCCAGGTCACTGCATTTCCGCAGGCGCACAGGCTACACGACAGATAAAAGATTTTAAAAGAGTGAATGCAGGATATCACGAAAGCTATCTTCAAAACACCACTGAAACATTTTTAGAAAAAATGAATCCAATAAAACATATAGTTATCCATTTGACTTGTCCAATTTTAGTACGTAATCGATATTTTAAAAATCCATGATGATGGAAGAAAAAGTTATAATAGAAAGTGATTCAACTGAACTTGCAATTTCATATAGTAACCAGTTACTCGGAGATTAATAGAAAAACCACACTAATTCACGGCGTTGCAGACAATCCTCAAGCTTCTATTAGCTTCATCTGTCTTCAAAGACATTATAATATAATTTACTCGACATGTTTCTGCGTAGAACCCTTAGATGTTCACCAGATTACCTTTTTACTAAGTGAAAACAGGGTCCACCATTTAAAGCATAAAAAACGCCACATTTATTTACATTTCTCCAAAATTACGATTTCGTGCAGTAATAGTATCGTGTTATGGGGTAATTTTTCTGTAAACTCCATTAAATCTCCACATGTGACCTCATAGTTAAGTTAACGAGGATAATTTTCAGAGGGTGCTCGTGGAAATACTCGGTCAAATTTGAGCCTCTTTGTCGATGTAATGGTTGTTAACAATTAAAAGTAACATGCCACTCTACATGTATCGATCATTACCGAGGATAAATGCGGATTTTAAAGTTTCTGTCTCGTAAAAAGCTTTTTCGGTCTGTCCACCGGCATTCTCCAATTTTAGACTCTAATGCAGAGAGAGAAAAAATATAAGATGCTTCATCCGGCTACAAAAATTAAATATTCTAATATAAGTAAAAAACATATCGGAATAAAACAAGAAGCTATCTTCCACGGGCAAACATGAATGAAGTCATGTTCAGTACATCCACAGCTTAAATTGGTGAAACCAATTAGCACAGTTTAACCAGTTAACATCTAAATGCATTACTTAGAAATGTTCCCACTGATAAATTTGTATTTAAAATTTTAAAAAAAATCCATGATGTCTCCTCTAAATAGTTGTACCTTGCCATGACAATGTTTTACGTAATTGACAACTGTATAATTAATACTTGCCTAATTTTATGTAGCTTTCCTGAGTTTAAAATTGTGAAAATATTTAGTAATCTAGGCCAGAGCAGAGGATGAAAATATGAATTAGGGGAAATCTCTGAGGTGTATAATCACCCGTCCTTAATCAACGTATACACGAGCTTAAACGTGCCAAATTTTCCATTTAAATATTCTCTGTAGATAATTATTCTGCACATTTAAGTTTCAAGTGAACAAAATACTGTCATACAATTTTTCTAATTACATTCTTCCACATTTTTGTGCACATAATTGTTAACAGTTCAACAGATTTAAAAATTTATTTTAACATATAATTTTGTTTTTTTTGTAAATTTATAAAAATATGAATTTGCATTAGAGTGCGGCAAGCCTTTAATTTTTATTCGAATGACATATTTATAATGAGATGACCTTTGAAATTTTAGAATGGTGTTCACTGAATTTTCTCTTCCGGCTATTTTATTTTCGCATGATTTATAATATTTCTTTTGTTATTTCTAAAAACACAAACATTCATTTGATTCTGAAACACGGCTTCTCAGCTGCCGCGTATACAAAATGTCATATAATATTCCGAAATATAAGAAACCAATCATTACCTCCCACTACCAACAATTAGGTGTATTCAATATTCCACTTACGTTTAGTAAACAAAGCATACTCATGTTAAAACATTTTAGCATATTTTCATTTCTGTATTCAAGTTTTACCAACTAATTATAGATACTGGTAGGGCGTATTTTACATATCTACACTTAGTCATTGAATTCAAGGGTCTTAGTTACACGTCGTCGCCAAATACAAAGCAAAATGTAATGCCAATTTTAATTTGTAAAATATTTCCATTGTAATGTATAATCGACAAATCACTCATAGAATTCAAATTTATAGGATTTAAATAAAAAATCCTTTATCCATTATAGAGGACACATTGATGGGAATTTTTTTCCAAATTGAGCAGCAAAAATAATTTATCGAGGAAGATACACATAAGGGATCTCCTTTTATCAATGTGATTTCATAAAAATTACCTATATATGTAACAGGATATCTAGGAGAATATTTTTGTCATTTAAAAGGATAAAATCAGTGGCAATTATTGAACATTGTTTAGAGCGTTTAGCCATTGCTATCTTTAGCCATTGTAAAAAACAAACCGTTTACTGATTTTAACAAATAAATCCTGCAAGGCACGTCTAGTGCGTTTTCAGGATGCCAGAACTTCCTTTATGCGCTCTTCTCTCTAAATTCATGTCAACTACATCTATAAAAAAAGTGATAATTACCAATTGTTGTGTGCCCAAATTGATTTTTTTCGAGATCTTAAGCAATAAATGGGCCAAGGTATCTCAAGTTCTTCGCAGCGTTCGACCTTTATCCCGAACGATCATCTCGCCCAAGCCCTTCATACGAAGCTATGATGGAACCACCAGTTTATTTGGTTAAATGAACGTACATATGACAAATAATTAGCCACACCCCTTCATTAGGACACCTACACAACTGAAAAAGAGCTTGCTTCGCCGGAAAATTAAATTGCACCTAATCTGCAAGAACTATGGAAGTCTTTCATCAAATCTGAATATATCATGAGAAAAATATCAGCATGGTTTTAATTATCTCATCGTATATATTTCCTGTTCGACAATTAATATACTGTATACCATCTGTCATTTGACTAAATAAGAAATCTAGCGAAACCAGTTGCGCTAGATATGAGTCGAATTTATACATGAGTCTCACCATATAACTGAGAGTAATATTGACTCTCGAAAAGTAAAAAGTATCACCTTTCCTCCTTGCTTTCTCCCGGCAATATCATTTTGTAATTCTCCCAAGAAAGGAAATATTTTGATTTCCGGGTCATGGGTTCCCGCCGGCATGCTTTCGAGAAAAGTGCGTCCGAACCGGATATTCTTTGACACGCATGACAGGTGCCCGCCTCAGGCTTTCACTTTTTATTCGCCCATCCCCCCTGACGGCTTCCACTTTTATTAGGCTTGCAAATGTGTCCGAAGATGTTGGAAGGCGCCCTCAACCCTCCCACTCACTCCTCTCGTTCTTCGGCCGAAAAAGTTGCCCGGGTCCTCCAACTCCATTCTGCGCTCAGCGATGAGAAAGCGCCGTCCACGTCTCCACAAAAGGGGCGATGATTAATGGTCCAGCGCCGCCACCGCCGAGCTGGACGCAGGATCTCAAGGGAATGGACACCAGGGCGGGGCAGAGAGGCTCAACAAGGATGCGAATGAGGGGGAGGGGGTGGGGGTGAGGGTTGTGAGTCGGGCGACGCAGGGAAGTGGGAGGAAGCGGAAGAGCTGGTGATTGTGGTGGATTTTGGAATAAAAAGAATACGGGGTGGGTGGAGAGAAAGACACGAGGCTTGAAAGGGCCGGTGGTTGGGAGAGGAAGCTATTCCTATAATCCTGCCCACAAAACCCATCCCTCCCCAGCCCGTCCCAATGCTGCACCAACTCTCGTTCCGAAACGTGAACGCACGCACGTAGAACCAAATCCCTTTCCATCTCCTTATCGCACTCTCTCAACCTCTCCCTCGCCCGATATCTCCATCAATCTAGACAAAGAGACGGAAGATATCACGCAAGATGACGCAGGCATCAATTGAGCACAAACCCTGCTGTAACACTCCATTATGACGACGGTCCTTTAATCCTTTATAGCGTCGAGCTATAATTATCCCCGCTTCTCTGAGCGCGAATGGTTTATTCGCTCGTTTTGTCGATTTTATGTATTTCTGGATAAAAAGTCGGCAAAGCGTACTTGGATACGCAAGCTCTCCCATCTTGTTCCACAGGAGAGCTATTATAATAACAGTTATATTCTCCCGAATTATTACACAGAAGTCGTTTACAAAGCAGTGATTCAATAATAATCTGAATATTAATGCTTGCTTATTTCTCCGTAATGCAGTTATGGATTTAACGATATAGTTACCTGGCCAATGTAAATGATCAATATTGTAGCTTTTTGGTGGCTGCAACCGATCAGTTATCATTTAACAGTTATGTCAAAAATCCATTGCCATAATTCGCAAGTATAAGATTTAGGAAAGTAACATATTGTTTACGGAGTAACGCACGGAGACCATAAAGCTTATGAAACCACATATCTAGCAGTAAGTCCATTTGGAGGATAATTAATCAAGATCTAAGAGAATACAATCTAAACTCTTCATGAATTGTATATACTCATGAGAGGCACGGGAAAATAGATATGAGAGATAAGAAATAGTCTATACAAAACTCATCCCAAAAGCTTAATAATTCTACATAAAAAGGATATTTTTGGCGGACTTAAAATTATAGTATACTAAATTTTCTTTAAATCAAAGTCGCATGAACAAATGTCAACCTAATAACACTATATCATCGTAGCAGTTCAAAACAATCCGCATTAAATATAGTGACACCAGGGAAAAAAATCCAATATCCATTTTTTTTTCTTTAACTCATTTGGCATCTATCGGCAACTTTGAATGGGAAACTAAGGGTATTTCTCGTCTCAAACCAATGATTCTCTTTGCAACTACAGGTGATCGCGCTTAAATCAATTCAACGTCAATGGCCTTCATTGGCATGCAGCGTAATTTGGCAATTAAATTAGATAGTAAATAAATTTACGAGTCGAATTTTGCGTCACTTATCCAGGCAATGAAATTAAGGCAGTAAAATAGAGTATCAAGGAAAGCGGATGATGAAACAAGCATGAATTATAATTTATAATTTATTTTATTTGTCTTCATTTCTTTGACTTGACCTTGAGTCGTTATATATCACCTCAACCTCCGCCAGGGAAAAGAAGAGGCGGGTAAACAGTATGATGGAAGTGGGCCGCAGGAAGCAGAAAGGAGGAAGAAATGGAATCAACTTCGGACGGTTAAGCACAATCGAGAGAAAACGGGAATAAAATTTTCGGTGGGAACAAGCACGAGCAGATAGTGGCAAAGGCGGTGATTTCACGGGAAAAATGTGGAAATAGAGATGTCGAGCGAGCTGGGGATAGGTCGATTAAATACAAAGTGCGATAGGGAAGAAAAGACGGTAGAGGAAGAGGGGAAAATAGAGCGAAGGGTTTTGGAGGCCCGAAAAGGCGGGCAAGGAGAGAATGTGTGCGGAGGGCGAGAGGGAGCAAGGGACATAGGGGGAGAGAAATACGTGAGCCCTGCGAGGGTAAAGTGGGGGAGGGGTGGTCGGAGCGGAGGAGAGGACGGCTGGGACAGGGGTGAGGGAGCGAAGATAAATATGAGCAGAAGTTGTGAAAGGGGGTGGAGGGCGTTTCGGTCGAAGGGCGAGGAGGCAGAAACAAGGGGACGAAGAACGGCGCGGCAAATAGTATGGAAGGAAGAGGAAAGAGATCGGTAAATAGGGAACGGGACGGAGGAGCGGCGAAGCACAAAGAGTTTTACGTAATGCGGGAATGATTCAGTCACTCAAAACGCTTACTCCAGATCAAAAGGTTGCGAGAATCGAGGGAAAGGTTTTGCAAACCGCATGGAGTCTTCAACCCTCTTCGGCACCGGATTTCCCATCGGGGAATTCCATTCCTGACCACAAACCTGCTGCGAAGGGGAAGAGTTTATTTTTTCCTTATTGGGAGAAAGATTTTTTCCATGTCCCGAAGATAAAATTATGGAGGCATAAAAAATTGCAGGGATAAACATAAATACGGAAAATCCATGAAAAGTAAAAATATAATTGTAGCTTAATTAATGAACTATCTGAAACAATTTATATAATTTTTCTCCAATAAAGATTAAAAACTAAGGCAGGGTGATGAAAAAAAGGAGTTCGGATGTTAGTCCTCCAGATATGTTGCGCACTGAGAACACGAGGAAAATGCTATACAGTTACCAACAACTCCTTAAAACCCTAGGATTCAAGTGCAAGATGTTTCTGCACGATTTTCTGTTTCCCTGCAAAACAAAGAGAAATCACGGCACTGTGTGTAATGACTGAGAATAGGAAACAAACAAATATTTTACTCCTCAGCCATATGGCAGACATGTTAGGCTTCCACCAGAGATGATTCGGTTTCTGGAGAAACAAGATCACCCATTAACGGCAAAGATTACTGTAAACCAGAGAGGAAAATTAGAAATGTCAATGTGAGGCTACATGGCTTCCAATGATGATATTGCCAGAAAAATTGCAAGAAAATGTGAGGAAGGAAATTGGTTGGTGGACTAATTATTATATTCCCCTCCTTTTTAAATAATAATAGATAAACAAATAATAATTTGAATTATCCTCACTTCAAGATCGCGGCCATACAGCGTTTGCTGTGACTTCATACCCCGTATACCCTGCGTGGGTAATGCGTGGGAAACTGAGAATGAATATAAACCTACGTGGGTAGGTTTATATTTATTCTCGGTTTCAATGCCTCACTATACAGGTATATATTCTGTACAATAAGCTTGATAGTGCCGAAATACATCAAAAAAGTTGCCAAACAATACCTCTGCCATATTACTGCGAGTAAGAAGGGCTAGGGTTTGAAAAATCCCAAATGTACACCCAAAATGTTCCTTATGTCAGCGGATTACTAATGCGATTTTTAGAACTTTTATCTATTTAGGATTCATCAAAAACAAAAACTGGCTAATTACATTACTCAAACAATGAACTCGCGACCTTCGAATATTTGAAATGACATCACCCCGACGCTATCGATCGACAATTCTGTAGATACTAGCCGACTGCAGCGTACAGAAAACCAATGATCAAGAACAATCATTAGTAGTGCGTTATGAAGAAACTCATGTGAACTTGATGTAACGATTATAAAAATTTGTTTTAAAATTGTTTCTATTCAGATAAGTGAAAAAATTATTACTCGTTCGCTAACCGTTACGCAAAGCACCTTACAACGTTTATTGCCCGCATTTCAAACGTGAAATGGATACCCATGATGTTTTCTCGTTAAAATAGAAGAACTCTAAGGTCAAAATCATATAAATTGTGCGTACGTATCATGAACAACTTACTGATTAACTATGTTTCGCTTTGAATGAGTAAATATGGGCAAAAATACAATCAGGGAACCGAAAATTGAGGATGGAACATTTTCATTCGTACTGAATAATATTATTTTTCTTATTAAAGATGTTTAACTACAGTTTTAAATATTTTAGCTGATAAATCCACTGCAAGGAAAAACATAAATCGGACCAAAACATCCATCAACCGCAATTAAGTAGATATATCCGTTACAAGAGAAAATATCAATCGAGGTTAGCGCGGAGATGGAGGAGAATAACATGACGTTAATAATCATCGTTCTAAAAATAATTTATACAATGCAGATTAATATTTTACAATGAGGAGGATTTCTACTTCTATAAACCCTTTTATAAAACATGTACGTTCATACAGTCAAGTGACATAGTGCTCTCACAAAATCTAAATATCATTCATTAAAAGTAGGAAAACTAACAAGGCGGAACTGAGATAGCTATGGTGAAATGTAGAATATATGGTTGACTGGATGACACAATAGCGATAGGTAATGGATTTCAGCTGGATGAGCGAGTATTATGAACCACAACAATTAATATAGAATTTGCAGTACAAGATGGCGAGAATAGTTAACACTCGCACTTAAAAAATAAACACCCCCAAACAGTTTCCCCAATATTGGTACGATGTAAATATATGCCTAAAATGACGTCAATAAATCGACAAAAGTATGTGAATAACAATGCATTCTTAGAATTATATTTTTCAGAGCATTGAATATATTTTCTCAGCTGTAACATACTCGTAGAAAATGCTGGAGAAATACTACATGATAATTCCTCCCTTATCTGCTCGTCCTAAACAATCCGCACTCCGGTAAGATTATTACCCGGTATTTAATACAAAACCAATTGAATATAGCCTCGATTAACCTAGTTCCCATTTTACATGTAATTATTCCCAAATTTTGATCAGAATTGTTGAAATTATTTATTTATTTTACATATGAGTGCCCAGAACACGCTTTAGGAATCTTGTCTTCAGCTGTCTGAATATGTTTAATTATGTCACTTAGCAACGACTCAATGGCTAGGCATTCTGGCTGGACAAATATCGCCGCTGAAAAAATACTCAGGAAATCGTAATATTTTAAATTAAACAGAAAAAATTAAGAGATGATAACTCAAGAGTAGTATAAGAAAACACAATTTACCATACTCGATGGATTTTTAACCGACTCCCCCCCATTCATGTAAACACTCTATTTTATCAAATATAGACACCATACCGCAAGACTGGGTGGTATTACACTCTACGGTTGTTGAGGTCTTATTGAAATGAATCTCGTTCGTCAACTTCGTGTATATATAACTTGCAAAGTTGGACCACCACCAAATTACGATATACATGCATGGTCAATCCAAAACTCAGGTCACCTCATTATATTTTAGGGATTAGGTTAAAGCCTTGCTACTTCCATTCCTAAAATCATAATTAAATATACTAATAGCAAAAAATACGTCTTAACATCTTTATGAATTAGTATCAATGCATGAACGATATTCCCAGCATGATTATATATCCCGTATCCGGAAAATCATAAAGTTCTCTCATTTGGTGATAATTTTATGCCGTAAAAAATTAAATAATAAGACATGTGTTTCTAAACTGAAATGATCGATTCACACAGGAGATTAAAAGCCAAACCAGTAATGGCGAAAGGGAAACCAGGATCGCATATCAGTAATGGCGGTGACCAGAAGGCGATTGGTCCTTGGGGAAAATGTTATCCGCTCACAAAGCTTGAGCAAAATTGAATGGTATTGAGAGTCGGGGATTATTGGGAAAATGAGCACTTTGGGGATTCAATTGGATCAAGACTGCAGTGCCGTGACATATCACCACGTTATCTATTTGGAGCTCGAAAATTACTCTATTCATTAAAGAAAATTGACGCGTTTTTTTCAGAGCCCCTCTCATTTTTTACTCATTTTTTCGTGAACGACATCGTATGCATTCATAGTGAATATTCCGATAGCAAGGTACAAATATGAATTTTTGTGTTATTGATATCAAGCATCAAATTTAATTGACAAATGCTACGCAGGTATGAGATGACCAAAAGATAACTCTAATAATGGTTAATAAATATCAGCATAAAGAATCCCCATCGTAAACATTTGCGCTAAACAAATCCTCACAATTTTTTTTAGCCTGAGGGGAGAGTATAGCGCTATCAATTTTTCGTGTTAAAATTAAATGCCATGTACAACTAATAGAGTATATCAGCTAATGGAGCAAAAGAACTTATGGAACAGATGAATATTACTGTTCCAGGTGGTCTTTGGTTAAGGTAGGAAGAAATGGATGTAGAAATTCCTGCGCCAAACATTTCTCGTTGCTAGTCGTTGTACGACAGTCTCAAAATTTTTAGCTCATCATGCGTCATGCATCTCTTTATTCCATCCATAAAGTCTATCTCCTTCCTCCCTACCCCACATACCCAATATGACCAACCCAACGTACCCAACGTGGATATCCTCTATCACAGCCTTCAACATCCCCTGCAAAAGCTGAAACACTATCACACTTCTAATTTCAGTTAAAAAGCAGGAATTCCCGAGTAAAGTTATAATAAGAACATTGCCATACATTTATTTAACTACTTGCTGACTGACAGAATTTTCTAAAGCTTGAACTATAAATATGAGACACAATATGAAGCTACAAGCGATTAAGTTTTGCATAAATTTCAACCTGAAACATCACAATTTTTTCATACGTCATAGATTTTTTCCTGGTAGGAGGGGGCATTTTGCACAAAAGTACACTCGTTGACATTTTTTGCTATAAGCTCGATCATTTATTGAAAAATGTTGACTTGAATTTCTATGAACCAACAAGAGTGGCAAAGATCCCTTAAGAGAACAGCTGCATGTGGCAACACAGGCATATTAGCTGGCAGCCATCACTCAATTCAAAACTCGTTGGACTATGTAAGAGTAAATCATCGAATATAGTTTAAACGGTAGATACAAACAATAAGGATAATAGCTGCGTTGCTTTCCGCGCTAACTTTTAGATGTTACACCGTTCTAGGACGGAATAACTTCGCTGTTCCAGGACGGAAAGGAATCTACACTAATCAACTTGATTCGTTACACTTCTTGATCGGAATGCCGAAGGAAAATTCAACATCGCTTGTCTGACATCTACAGAATAATTCTGTTCGGTAAAACGTACAAATCCCAGTATTTCCTGCAACTTGTCAACTAGACGAACAATCCAAGAAGGCTGAGAACAAAGAAACACTGTTCCATCGATACCATCATATGTACTTCATGCTTTGCGAGCGCTCAGGATAAACTTCTGTATCAATCACTAAAATCGCATAGCAGACTCGAGTATAAAGTTTCTAGAATGTTCCATTTCAATTCAAAATGATTTTTAAAGAAAAGACATGTTTTTCAAAGCATTTTGAACTAATTAGAAGGAAATGAAAGTCATAGAAAAACGTTTGCTTCCAGAATTTTTTCTAAGAGAGCACGTTACGCTTGTAACCATTTGGATAAAAATCATTAAATATCTAATACTCTAATCGTAATTTGACTTAGAAAACCTAGAGCAATAAAACTCTATTCCGTCATATTTTCATTGGATACCTAATAGTTTGAATAAAGAAATTGGGTAGCTCCAAGTACAATTGATAGATATTATTAAAATTCCTCAAAAAATTTAAGAGTAAATTCTCGATATTTGTGGATTACCTGGAAAATGTGACAATACGAAAACTTTTAAACACGTACTTGGAAATTATAGTTAGCTATCATCTACAAAATTTATGTTAAAACGCGTTGGTTATGGATAAGATCAAGCAATTACTTGAGATTAAGAGAAAAATATATAGAAAATAAGTAAATGCCATGTAGTCTAGAGGGATTATAAACTCCTAATACCTACAAAAAACTTTTAGTTGGCTTTTTGAAAATATACGAGGACAAAGAAACTCCTAAAATTGATAGCTTAGCAATTCGGTTTAAAAATTAAAAAGATAGGTAGTATCACGGAGGCTTAGTTGCAAGTTGTAAGTGTTAGCGTTGTAATATAGGGCATCAAAAATATATTCTGGAATCCAAATAAAATCTTCTAAAGTCACTAAATGAAACAGGCTTTCAGACGAGTCTCACTGGAATAAATCGTAAATAATCAAATCGGGTATATGGTTACTAAGCAGTGGAAATCTGTCTAATAACTGAACACCCCTATTTATTCACTCTACTGCATTTGCGATTACCAGGATGATTTCCCGCGGCACCGTACCTCAGAGAGGCGTTTCGTTTCTAATATTGCACTGGGAATGCCATCTATTGAACGGCGGAGGAACTAAGTTACCCCTCTAACCTGTGAACTGGGCGCACAGGGTGGTGAAGGCGGCCCACATCAAGATGCTCGACCAGAAACGGTGCTTCTTCTTCACCGCCGCCGACGTCGAAGCCTCCGAGGCCCTTGGGTCGTCCTCCTGGGGCCCCATTTGTCTTCGTTCCTCCGTTTCCCTACTCCTCCGATTGGCCTCTCTCTCCCTCCTCTCGCTCTATCTTCTATTTCGGGAAGATTTCCTCCGTGAATGGTGGCCGGCTGGGAAGGTGGGTGGGGGAGATGCGTGCAGGGGGGACGGGGTCAGGGGGCAGTTGACGCTCTTGGGGAAAAAGTACGGGAAGTAGCTAAAGAGGGAAACCCTTCGACCACACAGGGAAACTCTTGACGTCGATGGAGTCAAGGGAACCCCCCTGCCGTCACTTTAACCTTCTATAATTCTCCTCTTGCTCGTTCGTCCTCCTCGCAGCTTCCTTCTCCAAGTCCTCGATACGTCAACACACCAACAGCACCGTTCACTCACTCACTCACCACGCCCGAAAAAGAAAATGTTTCCCTTCGAACGATAGAAAGCGGCCGGGGGTCTTTTTACTTTCTAAGAGGGAATTTGTTCACGTATTGCGTCTCTCTCCTCTCAATAGCGGTGACTCCCGAGCGACTTCGAGCACTCCTACAAATTTGTAAGCGTTACCTTCTGGCTTACTATAACAGTGTTATTTTTCTAAACCCGCGCGCCATACCAAAGAGTTAAGAATTGACGCATGTCTTTCAAAAGTTCTCACACGTTGCAGAAGTCTTAATGGACGAAAACATTCCGATTCCTCGATTGCACATCACGTTATGAGATCAATGGTTCACTTACGCGCGCTGACAAAGAATTTCCGAGGATCAATGTCAATTGATGGGTGTTTTGACGGGCATAATACCCCAATGCAATCCTTCCTATGTTTCCTTTCAAAGGAATGCAGAAGACTTATTCACTTACTCCTGCTAAAATTACTCAAAACTGTCGAGTCGTACACGAGTCGCTTCCAACAATAATGGCTAAAAATGGTGCGACAGTCCTAATTCCGACGGAGAAGAAAAGTCGCACGACACAATTCCATGGATATTTCTTCGTCTCGCATGACGTAGGTGAAAAAAAATTCTGAAAACCGCTAACGCCCGACCATCCCCTTCGACCACAACTCCTCCCTCACGGTTGTTGCTCCGCAGCAAAATTCGGTTAAGACGTAAACACCATAAAGCGAGCGCGAGGTGTGGGAAGCGAGAAAGGTCCGTTTCCTTTCTCAGTCCTAATAAAGAATCCTTACCGCGGCCCGCGCAGTACGGAGGGCAGTTGAGTTGTTCCCACAGAAGCCCTCCCAGCCCTTAATCCCATCCCGTCTCTCGTCGACTCGTAACTCAAGTCCCTTTCTCCCTCACCTTCCTTCCCAGCACTATTTTTCTGAGTCAGTCTACGTTCTTGTCGCCTTTATTCTTCGACGACTGTTCACCGCTTTCAAATGGCACATTTGAGTCAACGCACGAAGCTAACGCCTTGCAGTTGACGCCCCTGCGGGGCAATGTGGTGCGAAGATGGAGAGGGAAATGAAGATTGAAGAGGGTCTTCAAGTCTAGGGCTGACGAATTAATTGCCTCTTAACGATATGTTTACGGATCACGACCTTCGTCTTGCACCCTCAGGTCTGTGGCTCAACTTAAACCATTTCTTCTGCTGCCGGGCGTGAGGGGAATAGTTCAACACGGAGCGTAATCGTGCACATCATAAGTATGGATGAAGTCTTTTACGCCATCCTCCTCGTGCGGAGGACAAACTCCTTCTGGTTGGTTGAGTGATTTATGTGTTCCCTTCGTCCGGGCGTGCTCAGCAGAAGGATCACAACGTCTCCCGCCTCGGAGATGTGCTTGATGCTACAGTTCCTTCGTCAACTGACACGCCTCCTGGCCGTGTTCCAGCGCTCGGAGGTCGACAGGGTCTCCCGGGCAGCATGGTCACACCTGTTCGACCTCAAACGGTCGGTCGACTCCTCCCCTTCCCTGTCTCACGTTGCCCGGAAGGTCAACCCCCTTAATTGCCGACCACAAAAGGGTCAACTAGGGCACACACGCAAAAAAAAGAACTCCAGAGAATCTCCAGGTAGCAAATGTTCCGTCTCTCTTTCTCTGTCGTCCCTTCTCTTTTTCCCTATCTGATTCTTCCTTTTATCATTCTCTCACGGGCGTCGTTGTGAACTCCGCGAAGGAGATGGAATAAAAATTTTCCCTCGGCTACGGGGCCGGCTGGGATAATCCAATTATGTCTCGTCGCAGGGAAGTCGAACAACAAATCGTTTCTCTTTTTTTCTCTCCAACGGAAAGCGACTCACTCTCTTTTTTTCTCTTTCTGGCGCTCGCGAGAGAAACACCAAGCCACGGAGAAACGTGTCACACTATTTTGCATCGGCGTCAAGGCAAACGTTTAGGTGACCGGTCACACAGGCTTGTAACTCGAGCGCTGATTGATAATCTCTGGCGGGAAGAACCCACCCTAAAGGTATCTTTTGTCTCGCGTAAAGAAAATAAATTCAAATTGATTGCTTGACGATAAACCCAAATTGGGATGCCGAGAAAAATAAATAATTGGATCCGGTGTCATCCGGTAGGAAAAAAATAAACAACGCACCAGCGGAGCGAAACGATGGAGAATAATGTTATTTACGTCTCTGTCCCGGCGAGCTGCTGCGTATTGAGCCACATAGTGGAAACTTCCCCCTCCTTCCGAGAAAAACTTTCTTCGCACGGTTTTGTCAGCAGACAATGTGGATATTTGGGGGTGGGCGTTAAAAGATGGGGGAGGGGAATTGCGGGAGGCTTGGGGGGAGGGGGTCAACAGGGGACGGGATGTCAAACGGCTTGCTGACGAGCCGAACGGTCCCCTTCAAAATAAAAGACGCAAACGGCGAGCCACAGTCGAAATGGGAGTGCTGCTTCCAGTGATCGCGACGGCGGAGTTCCGAACCCCCAATTTCGCTCTCTTTCTCCCGGCCTCGGTCTATCTCGCCTCCGGCTCACCCAAATACGTCCTCGACGCACAGCGGTACGAAGGCTCACTGAGGACGGGGAGCGAGGAGGGCTTTAAGCCGGACTGCCTCCACGCCTCCCCGTCATCCGTGTGTGGAAGGGGTGGACTCCCACCCCTTTCTCCCCCTTTCCATCCTCCCATATCCGTCGCCAGCGCGGCCCACACTCCTCCTCCCTCCCCCCTGCACCCGCAAGCATCCCCCGCACCTCTCCCGCGCCCGCGCACAACGCGCCCGCACCCCACCGCCGCGCCTGCCTCTCCCGCTCCCAGTAGATCGCTCCTCTTGGTGCACGAAGGCAGCTGAGATACTCGGCGGCATCCCTTCTCTCTCTCTTTCTCTCCCCCTCTCTATCTCTCCCTATCCTCGCCCCGCACAGCGAGCTGTGTGTTGCTCTGCTCAGATAATTGTTAAACGCCACTAAATCGCCGTGTGGACTAGCGTGGGGCGGTGGGTGGGGATGCGACGCTAGGATTCTGGGTTTTCAGAACTTCGTCTTGCCCGGGTAAAACCCCTCCGGAGTCGTGTAGTGCAAGCGCTGCTTTTCCTCTGCACTCGATCAAACTTCCAAACGCTCACTCTTGTGTTTATTATTTATGCCAGGGTTTTTTTTCCGTGGCTAGGAGGCGGAATCTCGAAATTGTTTGGCCTGGAGTTGCGCCAGTAGTTAAATCCCTGGGGTGTTTGTACTTCAGACGCAAGTGAGGTCACTGTGTAGCGATATTAAACACCGATCGGATATTAGCGTTAATATTATAACGGGATCTATAACAAAACCACGATCCCACTGGGTTGGTAAGCAAGAGCTCAGAGTCCATTGATGGCTAACCTCTCCATTCTTGCGCGCCGAAGTTAGGAGCGTACGCTGTTCAAGGAACAGTTATTATGACTTCACAGCGTTAGTAAGATAGGCACCGTGTGGCCACAGAAAGTTCTTTAACAACTGCAATTGTTTTATCGTCGCATTATGAATTTAATTTGTGCAAATGAAAGATTTAAGACGAACTTTTAGCTTTTGCAGATATGAACAAAATTGATTATTGCTGAATCTAGCGGCTCTTATCTAGAGTTCATCTTTTTTATTTTTCTTCACTCTTGAAGCACCGACACAATTTCCGTAGAGATTCTCTCGTTACGCGGAATGAGACAACATAACTAGCTAGCTCTACGAGTAAGCATGCCGCAATTGCAACTCCTCCTCAGTGATCGTGGAAAATCTCGCAGTTGACCTTTTAGACTCAACTTAGTACTACGCTCGTCCTCTACGTACGGCTTCATTTATTTCGCCGACCTTGGCCCCATTCTGTGCAATTATCCCGCGGCTCCTTTATTCCTCTCTTATAAACTCCAGCCGCACCGTTTCGTCTTGTTTCCGCCGCCTACACATTATCCCACGACACACTCTCTCGCAAGTAGAGCGAATACTTTCCGCGCAGATCCTTAAAAAAAATCCCCTTTAGGGATGTGCGAGTTACAGTAATGAACAGTGAACACCCAGACTTCCCTTAATTCCGCAATTGGACGGTCTTTGAAAGATCAAGAGAAGTTTCCTTTGAGCGAGGGGACCAAGGTAGGATATGTTCGCAGATGCCATTATGATGTATAAGACGTTGAAATATTTCCCGACAAGAATGAATGGCAATCAAAGAAGTTCAAGGTTAGGCATTTGCGGATGAGGAGATATAGGTCCTGGTCCCATGAAAGAATATTTTCAAGAAGACTGAGGAAAGCATAAGAATTGGTTGGCAGCTGAAAGATATTTTTTTTCCACCAAGTTAATGAAGACCACAAAAGTAATAGAGGAAGATACGACAACTCCAAATTATAATACTAAGATCCAGCTTTCTTTACTTTCTCTATGATTTTTTTTAATTTTTGGTAAAGTCATACCTCCAGCCTGCTCCGGTAATGGAAGCTGAAGGAAGTAGGTACCATGCATCAGGAGATGTAGAAATAGTTTCAAAATACGGAAGATATCTTCCCCTCTACATATAGCGAGCAAAGAACTATAGATTTATCAGGAACTCTAACGATATTTCTTAAAATTATGCAGCCATGATATTTTTCATGTGTTTCGCATAAAACATGATGCTTACTTCTGTGTTATAGCTAGGTAATGAGACCACATGAGATAAGGATTCATGTATTTGGATATTTCCTTTTATCGAAGTTAGGCTCACAGGCACAATTCCCGTTTTCGTAGAAGGTATTCCACCACCAACCATATCGTCTTTTTCAGCCAAGTCTAATTAATAAGTTCCTCACGCCACTGCATAAACACAAAGAGATGGATAAGTAGCGCATTAACCATCAATGGATCAATGTATACAACATATGAATGTGCATTAAAAAAACAATATGCCAATGAAATTATTTCAAAAACATTGCATTTTTAAAAAAGATCAAGGGTTGTCAATCCTCATTCATAAGGTCAAACCTACGTCATCGTCTTTATACCACCCATGGGAATCAAATGTCCACTATAGTGGCTGCTGGCAATATCATCATGTTGGCCGCAGGTGGAAGTCTAGTCTTTCGTTTTTCGTCCTTTAGAGTGGCAAGTATTATTAGCTAGCAAGGTAGGTTTTTGATAGAACAGTCATAAAAACCTAATTTTCAGCATTGATTAAGGGAGTGAGGAGCAGTTAGGACATTTATTTTGGCCTTCTGCTCCATGGCAAGGTGCATGGGAGGGGGGAGATGCCGGTAGAAGATCATATGCACATTCAGGAGAATGATCCGGCGTTGATAATCATCCCTTATTACGTTAGGCTTGCCGCTATACATTTTGTTTCCGAAACCTAAACCTGGAATTCCATATCATTCAAGGATCAGGTTGATGTGGTGGCTTCCTATCTCAAGTGTCCAGTCTCGAATCCCGGTAGTGTGAAGATTTTCCTGTCGAATTCCGATCCCTGTGATCAAAGTGGAGTACACTTCAACAGTAGAGTATGCGTCCGTTGGATGAGGTGTTTACCTGTGGTCCTCGTAAAACCATTCATGAAGACTAAGCTATTACACCAACGTCGGATAACTCAACACACTGGCTCCATTCTCTATATTATTGTTTCCTTACCAACCCACTTCCCTCCATGGCAGAAAAACCTCCGTGGCGTGTCTCATCCTCCAAATAACCAAGGTATAAATACGAAGCAAACGTATATCCTATCTCTAATTTCATAAGTACTGGAACGCAATCCCAAAGGTAGCTCTGTAGTGATAGAAATAAAAACTACGCTCCTAATTAGAGACACTTCCAAGCAATTTAGAAGAATAGTATAGTCATATAGTCTTTCTATTCAACGAAAACATTCAAAATTGTAAGTTAATCTCCCATAGTTGAGCTTTCCAACCCCTTGCATAAATGAGGAGTAAACAGAATAAAAAGTTACTTGAATGGGTTGCGAGTTGACTCTTTGGAAATATGTGTATAGACCCCAATTAATTCCCTTTGTGCATATCATACTGTTTAATTATACGCAACTCCAAACTGTTTCATCACGTAAGCGTCTTTTCAAATAAACATGTTCAAAAAAATAAATAAAGAAAGTTTATTCTTGTACGCATACATATGGTCTTGACTCGCAAAGTGGGAAATTAAAATACATATTAACTAAAAGTAATAAGTATATATGGCACCATGATAGGTGCCCGAATACGTGGCTAAGAACAGAGCAGCAACGCAAAAAAATTAGCTGTTGAAGAGGAGAGTGAAATTATTTTAAGCATTTATTTTAACAACAGGCTTTTTTAACCCTCAAGCGACTGATGGATATTAAAGAAAACATTTCCCAAAATTAGTCGCAGAAAGCCACATAAAAAGGTCGATAAAATGAAGTTATTGATATGGATTTTCTTTAGACTCTTATTTTCTTTGCAAAAAATATCAATATAGAGAAATATTTACTTTTACTTTGCAAATATTTCCGCTGCTGACCGTAGTCCATGCATGATTTCAGGATAAAACTTGAATAATATTAAATAAAAATTAAATTTAGAAAGAATACATTGCTCTTATGAAATGACGGTTATATTCTATTTGAAATGAATGCTTCAATCAAAAAAAGTTTTAATTTTTTTCTTTTTAAGAGTATCAAACCAAATGATGGAATTGGACAACTCAATCTAAGCACAGAAATAATTTTACTCAGGTAACCAGTTTTATATAGATAATTAAAGGTATATAAACCTTTAATGAAATGCCTTAACCTCTTCAACGCTCTTGTTAGCACAATGTTTGTTCTCAGTATGAGTTGAGAACCCTCTGAAATTCTAACCTCTCTTTTGTTGGCGGTAACTTTGACTAAATGCATGTCCCGATATTTTCAAACTTAATGCTATTTGGATAATAAACAAGATATCAGTAACATAATATTCCATCTAAAATTGTCAACTATTAGAATTAAATATTCCGTGTGCAAAAAGAGCTCCAGTTTTTCCCATGCACTTGATACCAAACAAGTTCCAGCGATATAGCAAAGCAATTACATTATTATAGATTGCAGGAAGGTTTCTCGGGTTTTCCACCGGTTGATATTCTGCATCTCTCCCGACGTTTCGAACAGCGACTTGCTGTTCATCCTCAGGGGATCTTCTGAATGCCGTATTCTCAAAGTGGTCCGGTATATATACATCCCGTTCATGGTCAGGTGTAATCTGATTGGCTCTCGCGTGTTACGCTTTTCCCGCCATTTTTGTCATATATAAAGGTGTTCACTATTGGTTTCCACGCATTGCTGATTTGAAACCCGGTGTCTCTGTTGATGTTGTTGCGGTTGATGCGGATGTGAATGGCTTCCTTGACGAGGCGGTCCCAGTAGCCATGTGCACGGCAGAGCAGTTTCGCCTGAAGAGGGCCTTTAGACAGCCCACTGACGGCATACGGGAGCCGCAAGAAGAGCCTATCTCCAAAGCTTTCCTTCCCTATGTCTCCACCATATCGGGAAAAATCCAACGTATCCTTAACAGATACAATATTAAGACCGTTCATTTACCACCTCCAAAACTCAGAGACCAACTAGTAAAAGTGAAGGATCCTCTCGGTCTGAAGACACCAGGAGTTTATGAGATTCCATGTGAGTGCGGGAAGACATACATTGGAGAGACCAGTCGGACAATTGAAACGAGGACGAAAGAACATCAGAGGCATTTGCGACTGGCCCAACCGGAAAAATCCGCGGTGGCAGAGCATAGTATCAATGAGGACCATGCCATACAATGGAAGGAGACGAAACTGCTCTGCCGTGCACATGGCTACTGGGACCGCCTCGTCAAGGAAGCCATTCACATCCGCATCAACCGCAACAACATCAACAGAGACACCGGGTTTCAAATCAGCAATGCGTGGAAACCAATAGTGAACACCTTTATATATGACAAAAATGGCGGGAAAAGCGTAACACGCGAGAGCCAATCAGATTACACCTGACCATGAACGGGATGTATATATACCGGACCACTTTGAGAATACGGCATTCAGAAGATCCCCTGAGGATGAACAGCAAGTCGCTGTTCGAAACGTCGGGAGAGATGCAGAATATCAACCGGTGGAAAACCCGAGAAACCTTCCTGCAACTGATACACCGGGAAAACCTGAGATCATACATTATTATAGATGGTTGCGCTTTTAGGTAAAGCTTTAATAATAAGAAATAAAGATGAAATTTTGTAAAAATAACCAGTATCATTATTAATTCGGTTAAATTCTAGTTGGAAAATATCTTTCAATCCTATGCTAGTTTTAAATATAATTTACTCCTATTCTTGATAGCTGGGAAGCTGTACGAAGGAAGGATTGTTAGGGATAAAGCGATGCAGTTATTTTCCCGTCTGGCGCCGATGGATCTTCGAAATTGCTGAACTTTGACCAATTAACAAATACACACTAATCTTAACACACAGGTGAAGTTTTAAACTAAGAACATTATTTTAAAAGACATAAATGCTAGTGCAAAATAAACAGCAACAAATAAATATATTTATACCTAGATGTTGAGAAACCATCTAGAGATATAGGACCCATACACTCTATCTACTTTCTAATTAAAACCATAAATGACGAACCTTTCTACACTCATTTTTCTAATACTGGTGATTCTATTTAAATGTATTTTATTTATCAAAACTAAATCCGTAAAATTCTACTGCTAAAGAATTTAAATTTCCAGAGCCAGAAAATGGTGACTTGTATCCCGATACAAGAGGACAGAGTGTCTTTATATTTGTATTTTATCCCCATCTCAGAACTCTACCAACTTTGCGAATAATTCATGCTCAGCAGTAAACGAAAAGTTTCCCTAATACTTATTTTTTCAGCCATACTGGTGAGCAATGAAAAGATACATGAGCTCCAGAATTTCTTCACGAGCGCACGCACTTAGCCAGGAACGCTTTATGCAGACTATGAGGACATAGGAGAGAGCTTAAGCGCACTCATAAATCTGATGCATACATTTTTTCTTGAATAAGTAAATCCTGAATTGAAAATTATATTTTTATCCCTCTGAAAATACGCAAAGTCAGCGCATGCTTTCTTCCTCGCGAGTCTTTATATGCTTCTGCAGTTTGCATTGCGCTGACCGATACACTCGATTCTTCCCTTTTTTATTCCGCCACTCCGCATCGGAATAACGACGCGAGCATATGCAAAGGTTTCCCGGGGAAACCTTATTTGCCAACCAAAGGAGGGGAGGGGAGGAGAGCTGTTTGGGTTGGGGAAGACGGGCAAAAGGAAGGGTAAAGGAGGGGGGGGGCTAGAGGGAAGAAGAGCTTAGCGGCGGGAGTGGGGAGTAGGGAGAGGGGGTGGGAGGCAAAGCCGATGAAATGAAACAGCCCGTATGCAGCTTCATTGCGTTTCACGAAGCGAAGCACGACCGTCATGTGAGGCAAGATGAAATATGTATGCAACAAGAGGAGGGGTTGGGAAAGGCCTTGAGCCTTTAAAGGGTCCCCCACTTGCAAAACCGACTGCACTGGAGATATGTGTGGCCTGAACAAATCTCGGCCCGTATTCTGATGATGCCCCGGGATGGCTGAACAGCCATGCCGCCCGCCTTACCCCCCGCCCCCCTCCTTCCATCTTGGAAGCTTGCCTTTCCGTTAAGACATAAATCATCGGAACGGTAAGTTGAAAGGATTCTCTCCATGGACTCGCCGATCGCTGGGTGTGACTGGTGACATACATCACTACGTGTGCGCGCGTGGAGTGCATTTGTCCGCACGACAGAGGAATGGAAGGCGCATGAAAATCCTAGCGCGTTGGCAAGCATGACGGATGAAGCGAATTCATTTACGGCGTCAAGGGAGCGAAGTCGCCCCGCATTTCGAAGCTAAGGCTCATGGAAGCTTCTCTCCCCCACTCCCACGAAAATCATCACGAAAAATGCATCGGCGTTTTTTTCAATCATGATTCGCCAGGTAAAGGATGGATGGTGAGGTTAGTACTGAGCAATGAATTCCCTGCTTCTGAGGCACTGGGTTCGTAATCCGGTATGGGTGGAGAATTTCGTTTGAATCCAATTATTACTCTAACGACGGCTGTCCTGGAATATTACTGCAACCGTTGGAAGGGATCTAATGCCCCGGTAACCTTGAACTAAGAGAAGGCTATTAATGTGGCCCGGTCTCTCTAGTTTATTCAAAGGCAAAACATCCCTTCCAATTTTTGATGCGAAAGATTTATGAATACACCATCGACTAATATTTCGTTATAAGTGTAAAAATGTGTGTTTATATAGATTCCAATAATTTATTGCCATTAAAATAAGAATACAATGTAAAATGTGTATTTTACTAAATTAATGTAATGAAAAAAAGCACTCAAATTTTTTGGTGAATATCATCACCTTCTTCTTCTAGTTATCGTTTGTAATTACACAACTTGCAACAATACAATAGAACAGAAACGTTTAATTGGAGGAAAAAAAGCTTGTACTCACGGTGATGACATGAATTCTAATTTATTCTCCTTTGAACGACAAAAAATAAAGAGAAGTAATGTTATCGGTATTCTGGAGCAAATATAAATAGCGACTAATGTCTATCTGTCATGGATAGTCGTTAAAGACGCAAAAATTAAAAAGGTAGATGGAACAACGAAGCTGATATACGAACTGCCATTATGAAGAACAAACAGAGATAGTAAAATGCGCTTCATCTGTTCTAAACAGAAAAATCAATAAGAGCTTTATTAAATGAAATGAAGTAAGAGTAAGCAGTCAGCAAAAATCAAAATCATTTTAATCGCCTTAACTTTACACATATCACGGAAAATTACACACGAAACATTATAACTGCTACATTTTAGATATAAGTACTTATCCAGCCAAAATAAGGAATATACTCAAATGAAATATTAAAAGAAAGATGCTATTTTGCTCAGGACAAGTCACAAATTAAGTACGCTGCGAGCACTTCAGGCCTTGTGTTGACAGATTTAATTTGCGTAATAAATTAAAAATAAAGAGAAGCCGCACGATTCGTTTAATATTGTTTCGAGAACAGAGTGTAAGACAGCAGATTAAATGACTTAGTTTGGAGCCGCAATAAAATCAGGGACTACTCCATTACAAGCTAGGCTATGCTAATATTTTCTTTAAAACTCACATAATAAAAGAGATAATCAATTCTTCTTTTATAGTTAAGTTCATATTTAGGTGAATTTCTTATCCATGGATTCTCTTTTTACTCCATCGTTGGGTGAGATTTTAATGGATAAATTTGTATTAAATTGTAATAATTCCGGAAGTCTAATTCTAACAATGTGACATATTTGTAAAGGCACGTGAATAATGGACTTTCCAGCTAGTCCGGTAATGATCGTCCGCTAGATGCTTTTTGAGGGGCTCCTAATATTCAATAATTACGAATCAATTTTATGACTGTTAAATTCCTGGGATGATAGCTGAACTTTACAAAACAATAAGTGGAGACACGGAGTTTTTTTTAGAAACTGACCTATAACGTTGCAGATTTACATCCTTGGTCTCTACCGTACCAGAGCCTAATGACCCGTAATCAGTCTCGTATTCAGTATTCAACATTTGCTAGACAAAATTCTTCACATGGTGAGCTTCAACAAGATCCGTTCATTTCGGGACGTGTCGTGTCTCAATTTTCACAAATAAATGCGCAAGCACATAAACTTTCATATTTGTCCAATTTTGTCTCGTTCTTTGAATAATACAGCGAATAATCCCGTATTCGTCCAGTCGATCTCGACCTCGCCTTAAGTACATCATTTTATTGATCTTCCGCTGTAGATTTTTTCGTTGATTAAAGTGGAACTGTTATATTGTACATCATTATTGGACTTAATGTTTAAAATATTTATTTATTAAATAGTTTCACAAACACTCTATACAAGTTTAATGCTATACCACTATAGTGCAACGGAATAGATGTGAAAAAATGGAAATGCTGACCATGCATCAGAATTAAGTAGCGAGCTAAATATTTCTGCCCAAGAAATGCAGTTATGCGATATAAATAATAAACTAAACTCTAATGATAAAAAGACAAAAAATTCAGTTTCACAAAATTTCTCCTCTAATATGCAGCACCACAATCAATGACAATTCATCCAGCATCAAAAGAGTGCATATAATTCAATTACTGTGCCAACTAGTAGTTGAAAATCTCCGCAGGGCAGCCTACGTTAGCAGTATAGAGAAATAAATAACGATTATCCGTTCAAGTTCTAACAGAGGCAATCAAGGAGCCTGGTAAAATACCCCGTAGAACATAGGGAAACCCCTACATTGGAACCTACTAGCTAGTATTCTTTCCTTGTATAGATATTACACTGCGCTATTTTATTCACACAATATCTCACCTATTATTAAGAAATAAAATTATGCTCTCTTACATTTCTCAGCAATGGTAATCATATCACAGATTATAGGCTAATAATCTGACCAAGAGGCTACCATAATGCTATCTCTATTATATATAACGTTCTAATAGTATCAAATCGAAATAATGTGACAGGCCTTAAGAAACATATTAAAACATGCTGATTCCATTATTATTACAGCATAAAACATTATAAAGAAGAAAAATTGAATTTATTTTATAATGAAATTCAATATGTATCCATTGCACAATTATTTCGGTACTTTCGTAAGTTTAGAATGACTGACAAACCAGTTATCGTATGACAACTCTTCTTGGAACAAAATACCATAGTAATAATATAGCTAACCTTGCTACAGCCTATTCCTAACGTTGATAGGCATAAGGATGGGTAAAAGGCAAGGACATTAATGAAAGGAGCCAGTTTTTCTAGGGGTAAGAACACCGATTAAGTTCTTTGACTTTTCCTACCCCGAAAAGTCATGATGGATATGTATATCAGAAATAAAATGAGGACACTTCGTAAGTAGGAAATAAATTCAAGTGGAGAAGTCACTGTTACGTTTGTGTAACTCCTATGAGTAGCAATTCTCGGAATTAAATATACTCCGTTTATGGGGGTACGTAGATAAAATAATTGTGCATAGACCATACTATAAGAATGATGTTTTGTATTTGATGAATCCTCATGACTTTGAAATTTGTTCCCCGGAACTTATATTTACTTTCATATTGTACCAGCTGAGACAGTATAGTTACATCTGTAATAAGGATTGTACGTGGCACTGAATCTAATGAAAGCCAAGTTCAAGATATTAATTTTAGTAATGTTTTACTCAACTGCTATTAGTTTAAAGTGCATTTTGATGAGGAAAATTGGGTATCAGCCACGAAAACACTTTTGAATATGTTACGAGGGGTTGACATGGTTCTGGACCGGGTGCGGAACGCTGAAATGCATCGTGCCATCACATGTAATGATGTTGTGAAAAGGACTCGGGACGCCACTGAGTGCATTAATGTCCCACTGCTTTCTCGGTTATTTGGGTATCTGAAGTCGAGTCTACAAGTGGAACGTGGAAGATGTTCAGATACCCCATGATTTAGAAATTAAACACAGCTTGCGCAGGATTAAGCTCCGTCCATACTCCGCCTCTCCGCGACCCCCTTCCCAATGATTGGCTAAGTACATATCCGCGTTCCGCATTCCGTATCTGTTCCAAAAGCTTGTGAACCCGGCTTAAGGCAAATATCTAGAGTACTGGCTAACCATACGGATGGCCAGGGTTCAAATCCTTGCAAAGGAGGATAATATTCGGAGGAAACCCGATCCCTACTTGAATGTCTTGTGGAGGACATTTCAAGTGCAATATTCCGTCTGCCGGATGAGACGTTACACCGTGGTCCCCTAGGAGCCTTTCGTTACGATTAGGTTAATTACGACGCCGGGTTTCTCTCCACCCGTCCTCCCTTACCTATCTCCTAAGGCGTAAAAGACCTTAGCTGTCGGGCGCCTCCCCAAATATCCAATCCAAACCATAAGGCAAATATATTTCGGCGTGTATAAATTATTCCTGAGATCGTCTCTCATCAAAGAAAATTGAATTTCTGATGGCTAAAAGGGCTTAATACACTTATCTATCTATTTTCTCACGACTTATTCACAATTATATTCCTTTTTAGAGATTTTTCCGTGCAATTATCCCATTTATTATCTTTGTAAATCTAATACTGTCCCAAAGAAGGGCAGTTACCACGAAAATAAATCAGACAGCTATTGTGATTAGTTGATTTCTCTAGTGTTTGCAGTAGCAAAACTTAATTATGATCATTGAAATAAGCTAAATATAAATAAAAACCTAAATAAAAGCCATCTTATTTTTATCTATAAAACCGTGGAAACATAAAATCATCTTGGGCATTCATTGACAATGAATAAAATACTTAGCAATAAAAAAATAACACTTCCCCTTCCCGACTGATGTACCTCCACCAGTAGACCCCACCAGGAGATACGATTGGGGGACTATTTTACCTCCTAAGGAATGGTAAAAATGAAAATTATGTCAGTAAATTTTACTAGAAAATAAAAATTCAAAATACGCAAAATTTCTTTTAACAACCCAGTAACGTGATGGAACTTCTTGTACAATGATAAATATCGTATTCGTTCCACCCTTCAATCAGAGAAATGGATGACTTGCTGTGAATATTCCAAGCATTAATTGGACGGACAGGTAGGAACTTTTCCAACTTGATGACGACAAAAGGACAAGTACGACACGTGATATGGTGAAATTTCAGTATTATGAAGAATAGAGGAGGCAATTTTTACTGGATAAATAATTTTTATGCGACCCAGGTTTCGATGCCCTACATCATCTTCAGGTGTAGATAATATATTATAACGAAAGTATAATAGACCAGATGCAGCACATAATCACATAAATAGGATGTGGTACATCGAAACCTAGGTTGTAGTAAAATTACTTATTCAGAGGATAACCGCCTGATCTGTTATTTACTAATGGCAGAACACCGAATATTTTTGGTAAAAGATGACTCCTCTTCCCTCGTGACAAAAGACCTTTACGACAAAGCGCATAACTATTTCATTGACCCAGGCATCCTAGCTTGAACTATTGAAGCTCTAAGGAAGTACCTCGTACCGGAAAGCTTTCTTAAGCTCTGTACACCGGTGCCGCCACGGATCTACCCGTAAGGCTGAAATGATTCATCTGTTAATCGCCCCTCTACCTACACACCTTGTAGCAAACATGAATGTTTGTATTTATGTCTTTCTCTTTGTGCAATGGGTTGAGCATGGTTTGATAAAATTATATATTGTGCATAAATTGTAAAAGCTGCTTTAAAATTCCATTAAAATATTGTAAAAATCTCAATTAATGATGTGATAAAATCTAAATTTCGAGAAAATTTTTCTTCTAAAATAAAACCTCCGATAGAAATTTTTTTACACACCGTTAACCTCTCCCAGATATTGATGCAATGTGATATTTTACGAACGCGTTTTTTGTGATATAAAATATTTACTTCCAAGGCCAAAAAAATAACTTTTCAACTACTAGAAAATTTTAGCATAAGTTTTACAAAATTAAAATAAAATTTCAAAGCTTCTTTTAAACATTAAGCATATTATCTTTTAAAAATATCAGAGATAAGAAGCAATTCAACATATAGGTTAAATAAAGCACATTTAAGTAGTTTACATCCGAATTATTAGAAACATTGCACGTCATCCTCACCTTGACTTCCTGGTTATTCCGCCTAATCGAAAAGATACAGGCTAGACAATTAAAGTTAATTGATGATTAATTTAAAGAGTTTAGAAAAATGTACGTCACACGATATTTGTAAACACATCTTTCGGATTTCCCATTATGAAGTACAACATATCAAATTTACAATTACCGAAGGTATATTCTATTAAGATATATGTTTAATGAAACTTCCCAAGGTCGAAAAGTGCTTCTGGAGTAGTTATACCGGTCTAAAAGAGATAATCGTCATGGAATTAAGTACTAAAAAGCAACCCAGCTGCCACCCTCATTGTTTTGTTGATTTACTCAACTACATGCGATGATTTACTTCCACAGATTCCAAGGGGTTTAGACGTAAGTTGTGGCTGCTAACCTATATAACTGTTTTGTCATACACATCTGCTCTCACTAGAAACACGACAATCGTTGGCATACAAAGATTGAAATTGACATTCACATGCAAGAAATCGGGCATGCAACCAAAAACTTTCTTTGAGTATGAAAAAAACCTTGGATTTTGTGGAGTAAGTAAAAGATCTGAGCGGTTTTGCTCATATTACTTAGGTGCTATATGAATGTAGTGATAATAATAACTTTTTCACCTGATCGATCAATTGCGACTCAGTACATAGTAATAGTTACATATCTCTCTAAGGTAGATCACTCTATCTCGTACTGTGACCAAAGTGATAACCAGAGAACAAAGATTACGATGCAAGAATCTCAATAATAAATTATAAATGAGTATCGCGGAATGCTATTTTTGATGCTACGTTAGTCATAATTCATCGAGTCTACAAAGACTAAACATTCATATCAAATCATTATAATAAGACGAATTTGTCTATATTAACCAAGATAAAAATTCCGTAAAGAGCAAAATAAAGACAAATATGTTTTAGTTAGATCAAGAATTAAGATTGAGGTCAAGTACGGTTTCTTGTGCTCTTTCCAAAATCATAATAGATTTTTAGTTCTCATAATTTTGGTAATGGCGAAGCAGAATATGAAAATGTAAAGAGAAGTTTCAACTAATTATCTCAAGGTACACGATGTGTTTTATTCTCTAGCTTTACCTTCACCCAGTAACTGAATGAAAGTCCCTAATGGTAAACTTTCCTACAAAATTTGTCTTTAAGGTTGTTTGGAGGAAATAAAAACGAGGTACTTCACGAAATGAAAAGAATCCAGTGTTGACAAAGTAAAGACGCAGATAGGTATCCAAAAAGTGAAACCCGGACTGGAGACTGTATCTCAATATCTTGAATAATAGAGGCATTTTCATAAGTTAACAGAAAGTTCTCCTCCAGGTTTCAAGCAGGGAGGAGAGGATTTTCGCTCAACAGTTAATATATTCTGCTAAAATATACTAAGGCTTCCGTGGACTTAATGAAGAATTAACGGAAAGACTTTTAAAGTTAGATTATTAAATAATTTACAACATCTTCTGTGACCTAAGTTAAAGCTCATAAATGAAAAATTAAGGTTCACTTCAGTCTATGTGCACCTCTGATTGCAGCAATATATACAATATGATTACAAAATTTTAATTTATCGAATAAAAGTGGTCTTGAGATGTATAGCCTCTCATTTGATAGCTCCTAGCTCAATATTTCTGATTGATCGGCATTAATTAATTTCCGGCGAGTTTTTTTTACCACTCAATGTTAAACTTTTGGAATATATTTGTTGATTATTGTTTATGAATTTCTTATTATTAGACATGGCACATAAAAATGGTTAAACAAACACAAACCACCCATTTTATGATGAATAAAGGGAAATATACCTGAGATAGAGTGGCTTTAGAAACCCTATCAAAACAAAATGGTGACAATATCATGAAAAAATCAAGTATCAATTTATAAGCCAGCCTTAAGTTAATAGCTGCAACTACCCGGCGTTAATCAAGCATTTCCGGGCCATAATTTATGAGAGGTTAGATTATGTATGCACATTTATTAGGAAAAACCCTGCTGCTCAGTATTCTTATCAGCTTAGAGAAAACAAAGGGCTGGGCCATATTTCTTACAGCTCGTAAATACATTCGTTGGAAATACAACTGCACGAGTTGAGATAAAGATTAAATGCAACAACGATTTGCATAGGAAAAAACTCAAGTTATTTGTAACGTTTTAAAAGTCATGCTTGCACATGAAAGTTTTAATTAACAGACCATCATACCAAACCGATGTTAAAACTTGACGGAAAATACAACAAAAATAAGATATAGTCTTTTAAAAGTGTTTTTGATGGTATAGAGGTATTGTACGCGGAAGCCAGGACAACTCATGGAGGATGCTGAAGCGGGTGAATTCCTGTGAAGTAGTAGCACTCACTAGTTATACTAAAAAGTCCCTCTTTATACTGAAGGAAATAGATTCCCCCAAATGCCGCAGATTTTGTAAAATTTCTCCTCGACGAAACAAAAAAAACAAAAGACAGTTAATAACAAAAAATAAAGGCTTCTCCAAATAAAAACTTGTCCAAATTCTACGGAATAGTAATTGGGAGAATGTCGAAAAAAATAATAATACCAAGGAGATGTGGAGGTGGAACGGATGGAAGGAAGTCGGGGCTGAGGGGCGGGGGGAGGAAAGAGGGAGGGAGGGAGGGAGATGAGAGAGGGAGATGAGAGAGGGAGAAGGAGAGGAGGGCAGGAGCGGGAAGGGAGATGGGATAAGGGAGAAGGGGAACGAGGGTCGGAGGCAGACGTAATGAAGCCAAGACATGGATGGTAACGTCTCCCTCAAAAACTTCCTCCCTTAGGGAGCTCTTCCTGCAACCAAACCCTATTCCGCGCCACTAACGCCGTCCGCAAGGAGCGAGGCAGAGAAACACAGAGTTTCCGGAGTGGGGAATATTTTTGGCGGGCAAAAGGGAGGAAAGTGGAGAGTGGGAGAGGAATGGAGGGAAAAGTCGGGACTCCGAGGAAAAAGTAGAGCGAGGGAGAGGAGCGGAAAAAGTTGAACGAGAGAGACTCACGTGGCGGCATCTGGCGCTTGGAAAAAGAGGACCCTGCCGCGTGTGAGAAGGAAGAGACGGCGACGGAGGGAGTCACCGGTTTGGGTGTTCGTTGCAGAAACAAGTGAAAGAAGGGTGAAAGTGGAAGAGGAAGAGGAGGGGAGAGTGAGACGGCGAGAGTCTTAAGAGGAGGGGACTGAGAGAGAGGTCAGTACAGAAGAAAGATGGAGTTTAGTGTCCAGTTGGGGGATTAACGTTAAGATCAGTGCACTCCAAAAACCTCGAATAGTATAAAAATGTACAGGCAAAAGCGTTCTCACTTGTCGAATGACCCAGCGGTGCAAAAGTTGCAAGTATGAACAAAAGTGTAGTAAAGTAAAACATAAGACGATATAAAACGCGTGAGGGAAATTGTGCCCATTTATTTAAATTTACCCTTGAAATTAGGACGGATGGAAACCAAGGAAGATAAATCTTAATAGGTATGCCCTCATGAAATGTTGGGTGGGAAGTTTATTTGGGAAGGGGAGCGCAACTGAGATCCTTCACGGCATTACGAATATGACGGGTAGGCAGGTGAAGCAAGCACTGTTACTCGGCGTTGGCATTAGCTCACCTTGAACGATAAGCGTACTTGTACTTTGCGTACGTTTAAAAAAAAAAAAATATATATATATATATATATATTTTTATATATATATAAACCCCCCGCCGATTCCAGTGGTTTCTTAGTAGACTGGGTAGCTTGGTGGTCTGAGCATTGGACGCGAAATCCAAAGGTCCGTGGTTCGATTCCCGGTCCAGTCGAATTTTTTCTGCTTGGAATCGGCCATCATTTCATCTTCACACCACCATTGTGTTTGTAAATTTTACGTGTTCCTATCCACTTTCTTTCTATCTTTCTGTATAAACATTTATATGAGTATATTTGCCGCTGAGCGGTCTGAGTGAATGGATGAACGATTGTATGCCCTGAACGGGTCATTTCCTACTTGGGTTAGCGTACCCCGAAACGCCTGTTCTATATCTTTCACCACTGTCTGTGTGCTTGAGTTATTCTTTCATTTCGCCTTCTGTGTATGTCATTCCTTCTCTGCCGGTGGGTGATAAGCAGCCCGCGCGCCATCTATTGGCCGCTCTCGTGGGTCTTGCCCTGGGGAGTGTTTGTTCGTATAAACCCCCCGCCGATTCCAGTGGTTTCTTAGTAGACTGGGTAGCTTGGTGGTCTGAGCATTGGACGCGAAATCCAAAG
This sequence comes from Ceriagrion tenellum, assembly GCA_963169105.1. NCBI lineage: Eukaryota > Metazoa > Arthropoda > Insecta > Odonata > Coenagrionidae > Ceriagrion > Ceriagrion tenellum. The sequence continues at coordinate 147,005,753 of OY720633.1, read as the reverse complement.
GTCCGTGGTTCGATTCCCGGTCCAGTCGAATTTTTTCTGCTTGGAATCGGCCATCATTTCATCTTCACACCACCATTGTGTTTGTAAATTTTACGTGTTCCTATCCACTTTCTTTCTATCTTTCTGTATAAACATTTATATGAGTATATTTGCCGCTGAGCGGTCTGAGTGAATGGATGAACGATTGTATGCCCTGAACGGGTCATTTCCTACTTGGGTTAGCGTACCCCGAAACGCCTGTTCTATATCTTTCACCACTGTCTGTGTGCTTGAGTTATTCTTTCATTTCGCCTTCTGTGTATGTCATTCCTTCTCTGCCGGTGGGTGATAAGCAGCCCGCGCGCCATCTATTGGCCGCTCTCGTGGGTCTTGCCCTGGGGAGTGTTTGTTCGTATAAACCCCCCGCCGATTCCAGTGGTTTCTTAGTAGACTGGGTAGCTTGGTGGTCTGAGCATTGGACGCGAAATCCAAAGGTCCGTGGTTCAATTCCCGGTCCAGTCGAATTTTTTCTGCTTGGAATCGGCCATCATTTCATCTTCACACCACCATTGTGTTTGTAAATTTTACGTGTTCCTATCCACTTTCTTTCTATCTTTCTGTATAAACATTTATATGAGTATATTTGCCGCTGAGCGGTCTGAGTGAATGGATGAACGAATATATATATATATATATACGAGTAAATGGGTGCTTGCTGTTAGCAAGCAAGGGGGGTTTTTACATTATGATACTCTTTAAATAACGAAAAATGAATGCATCATCCTCACAAAAGCAATGAAAGCTCTCAAGTATATGTGCTACATGCAGGAAAAGAAAAATATTATGGAATTCTCGAAATTTATTTCACGGTCTATGAGGTATGGATACCTGACAGTTCTAGTACAAATCATATTATATCTCATCCGGTAATTAAGGACATTTCAAAATACTATAGTCAGTGAAATGAAAGGATTGTGGAACCGCTGCAAGTTCAACATAACTTTATTTGATGGGCTTTCTACGTTAGATATTCCTTTCAGTACAGCATAGGTACTTAATAAGGTCTAACATGAAAACTTTATAATAGAACTTCGATCCGAATCGACAATTTTAATATGCTAAATTTTGTGTTAAATTTTTCTTTTTCAATCTTCTACATGAATTGCACATGCTTTAGAATGAAAACTAAAATATCATGAAGCTTGGTTGGTTAAAGTTGGTCATCAAAGCTACCGTAGAGGCCCGGAAACAATTGAAGAAATTATACCCAGTACTTAGCAGCGATGTATTAATAGCACCTGTCCATTAAATGATACCTATATGGGTGCTTGCAATTTGCAAGCAGGGTGTGGGGGAGTGTTAGATGATGATACTCTTTAAATGAGGAAAAAAATGAAAGCTCTAAAGTCTGCGTGCTACATGCAAGCAAAGAAAAATATAATTCTCGAAAATGCCTCTCGCGCCCCATGGGGTATGGATACCAGACAGTTCTAGTACAAACTTATATTGTATGTCATCCGGTCATTATCGACTTTTCAAAATACTATAGTCAGTATACCGAAACAAACGTGGAACCACTGAAAGATTATCCTAACCTCATTTGGTGGCATATAAGACGCTCTTCTACGTAAGAAATTTAAGTTCAGTACAGCATACTTAATTAGAGCTCACATGAAGAATTTTACCATATAAGTTCGATCGGAATCGAGATTTTTAATATACTAATTTTCGTGATCTATTTTTTTTTCTCTTCCAATCTTCTACATGAACTGCTCAATTTTTTAATGAAAACGACAATATCATGAAGCTTGGTTGGTGGAAATTGGTCATCAAAGGTACGGTAGAGGCCAGGACAAATTTGAAGAAATTATACACAGTATTTAGCAGTGCGAAAAATGGCAAAGGGAAGAGTAAATTTCGTTCACTTAGGATACCTAACACATATATATAAAGCTATCGATTGCAATATCTCGAAGCCGTATCGACTTTTTTAACTTTTCCGATTTTACCCCAAATCAAAACATAAATATAACCCTTCCCTGAAACTGGCCCGCCTAGCTTAGTTCCAAACCTGAGTCGACACTCGGCTAGGCGACAATGGAATAAATCCATAGCAACGAAAGTGAAAAAAATTCTAAAATCCCTAATAAAAGTTTAAAAATATCAGTTTTACGGTAGGTAGGAAAAAATCGATTGAAAGAATAAGATTCTTCAAACATTCAGCCTCATACTTGTGAAAGAATCAGTCCTGTAACTTAATTATTTCATATTTTAATGAACGAAAGAAAAATGGTCTACACTTAAATTTTTCGTTTTTTCCATATAATCCCATGTGAAGCTTTCGATTGCAATAAATCGAAGCCTAATCGACTTTTTTAACTTTTTCGATTTTTTCCCAACTCGACACATGACTCCAACTCTATCCTGAAAATTTCACCCACCTAGCTCGTTTAGAAATGCCCAGGAATTTTGATGAGTCAGTCAGTCAGTCAGTCAGTCAGTCAGTCAGTCAGTCAGTCAGTCAGTCAGTCAGTCAGTTTTGTAGCTTTATATATATTAACGAGTAAATGGGTGCTTGCTGTTAGCAAGCAAGGGGTGTTTGTACATTATTTTACACTTTAAGTATCGAAAAATGAATGCATCATCCTTACAAAACCAATGAAAGCTCTCAAGTCTGCGTGCTACATGCAGGCAAAGAAAAATATTATGGAATTCTCAAAATGAATTTCATGAGGTAAGGATACCTGACAGTTGTAGTACAAATCATATTATATCTCATCCGGTAATTAACGACATTTCAAAATAGTATAGTCAGTGAAATGAAAGGAACGTGGAACCACTGCAAGTTCAACATGACTTTATTTGATGGCCTTTCTACGTTAGATATTCCTTTCAGTACAGCATACTTAATTAGGTCTAATATGAAAACTTTATAATAGAACTTCGATCCGAATCGACAATTTTAATATGCTAAATTTTGTGTTAAATTTTTCTTTTTCAATCTTCTACATGAATTGCACATGCTTTAGAATGAAAACTAAAATATCATGAAGCTTGGTTGGTTAAAGTTGGTCATCAAACCTACGGTAGAGGTTAGGAAAAAGTTGAAGAAATTATACCCAGTACTTAGCAGCGATGTATTAATAGCACCTGACCATTTAATGATGCCTATATGGGTGCTTGAAATTTGCAAGCAAGGGTGGGGGGAGTGCTAGACGATGATACTCTTTAAATAAGGAAAAAAAATGAAAGCTCTCAAGTCTGCGGGCTACATGCAAGCAAAGAAAAATATAATTCTCGAAAATGAAATACGCGCCCCATGAGGTATGGATACCAGACAGTTCTAGTACAAACTTATATTGTATGTCATCCGGTAATTAGCGACTTTTCATAATACTATAATCAGTACACCGAAACGAACGTGGTACCACTGGAAGATTATCATAACCTCATTTTACGGCTAATAAGACGTTCTTCTACGTTAGATATTTCATTTCAGTACATCATACTTAATAAGAGCTAACATGAAGAATTTTACTATATATATTCGATCGGAATCGAGATTTTTAATATACTAATTTTCATGTTCAATTTTTTTTCTCTTCCAATCTTCTACATGAACTGCTCAATTTTTTAATGAAAACTACAATATCATGAAGCTTGGTTGGTGGAAATTGGTCATCAAAGGTACGGTAGAGGCCAGGACAAATTTGAAGAAATTATACCCAGTATTTAGCAGTGCGAAAAATGGCAAAGGGAAGAGTAAATTTCATTCACTTAGGATACCTAACACATATATGTAAAGCTATCGATTGCAATATCTCGAAGCCGAATCGACTTTTTTAACTTTTCCGATTTTACCCAAAATCAACACATAAATATAACCCTCCCCTGAAACTGGCCCGCCTAGCTTAGTTCCAAACCTGAGTCGACACTCGGCTAGGCGACAATGGAATAAATCCATAGCAACGAAAGTGAAAAAATTACTAAAATCCCAAATAAAAGTTTAAAAATATCAGTTTTACGGTAGGTAGGAAAGAATCGATTGCAAGAATTAGATTCTTCAAACATTCAGCCTCATATTTGTGAAAGAATCAGTCCTGTAACTTAATTATTTCATATTTTAATGAACGAAAGAAAAAAGGTCTACACTGAAATTTTTCGTTTTTCCCGTATAATCCGATGTAAAGCTATCGATTGCAATAAATCGAAGCCTAATCGACTTTTTTAACTTTTTCGATTTTTTCCCAACTCGACACATGACTCCAACTCTATCCTGAAAATTTCACCCACCTAGCTTGCTTAGAAATGCCCAGGAATTTTGATGAGTCAGTCAGTCAGTCAGTCAGTCAGTCAGTCAGTCAGTTTTGTAGCTTTATATATATTAACGAGTAAATGGGTGCTTGCTGTCAGCAAGCAAGGGGGGTTTGTACATTATTTCACACTTAAAGTATCGAAAATGAATGCATCATCCTCACAAAAGCAATGAAAGCTCTCAAGTATATGTGCTACATGCAGGCAAAGAAAAATATAATAAAATTTCATGGTCCATGAGGTACCTGAAAGTTCTAGTACAAATCATATTATATCTCATCCGGTAATTAACGACATTTCAAAGTACTATAGTCAGTGAAATGAAAGGAACGTGGAACCACTGCAAGTTCAACATATCTTTATTAGATGGCCTTACTACGTTAGATATTCCTTTCAGTACAGCATACTTAATAAGGTCTAACATGAAAACTTTATAATAGAACTTCGTTCCGAATCGACAATTTTAATATGCTAATTTTCATGTTCAATTTTTCTTTTTCAATCTTCTACATGAATTGCAACTGCTTTAGAATGAAAACTAAAATATCATGAAGATTGGTTGGTTAAAGTTGGTCATCAAACCTACGGTAGAGGTTAGGAAAAAGTTGAAGAAATTATACCCAGTACTTAGCAGCAATGTATTAATAGCACCTGTCCATTTAATGATGCCTATATGGGAGCTTTCAATTTGCAAGCAAGGGTGGGGGGAGTGCTAGACGATGATACTCTTTAAATAAGGAAAAAAAATGAAAGCTCTTAAGTCTGCGGGCTACATGCAAGCAAAGAAAAATATAATTCTCGAAAATGAAATACGCGCCTCATGAGGTATGGATACCAGACAGTTCTAGTACAAACTTATATTGTATGTCATCCGGTTATTAGCGACTTTTCAAAATACTATAATCAGTACACCGAAACGAACGTGGAACCATTGATAGATTATCATAACCTCATTTTACGGCATATAAGACGTTCTTCTACGTTAGATATTTCATTTCAGTACATCATACTTAATAAGAGCTCACATGAAGAATTTTACTATGTATATTCGATCGGAATCGATATTTTTATTATACTAATTTTCATGTTCAATTTTTTTCTCTTAAAATCTTCTGCATGGACTGCATATTTTTTAATGAAATCGATAGTATCATGAAGCTTGGCTGGTGGAAATAGGTCATCAACGGTACGGTAGAGGCCAGGAAAAATTATACCCAGTAATTAGCAGTGCGAAAAATGGCATATAGAAGAGTACATTACATGCATTTAGGATACCTAACTCATATATGTAAAGCTATCGATTGCAATATCTCGAGGCCGTATCGACTTTTTTAACTTTTCCGATTTTACCCAAAATCAACACATAAATATAACCCTCCTCTGAAACTGGCCCGCCTAGCTTAGTTCCAAACCTGAGTCGACACTCGGCTAGGCGACAATGGAATAAATCCATAGCAACGAAAGTGAAAAAATTTCTAAAATCCCAAATAAAAGTTTAAAAATATCAGTTTTACGGTAGATAGGAAAAAATCGATTGCATGAATAAAGTTTTTCAAACATTCAGCCTCATATTTGTGAAAGAATCAGTCTTGTAGCTCAATTATTTCATATTTTAATGAACGAAAGAAAAATGGTCTACACTTAAATTTTTCGTTTTTCCCGTATAATCCCATGTGAAGCTTTCGATTGCAATAAATCGAAGCCTAATCGACTTTTTTAACTTTTTCGATTTTTTCCCAACTCGACACATGACTCCAACTCTATCCTGAAAATTTCACCCACCTAGCTCGTTTAGAAATGCCCAGGAATTTTGATGAGTCAGTCAGTCAGTCAGTCAGTCAGTCAGTCAGTCAGTCAGTCAGTCAGTCAGTCAGTCAGTCAGTCAGTCAGTCAGTTTTGTAGCTTTATATATATTAATATATATATATATATATATATATATATATATTTTTTTTTTTTTTTTTTTTTTTTTTTTTTTTCTTCCCATTAGGTTCACCAAATACGTAAAATAGAAGACTTATTTGAATCTCCTCACTAACCAAGCATGTAACCAAGCAAGCAAAAGAATCGTGAGATCTGCCAGACCCCTAATAAAATGTCATAATTATCAAACATCACGTATCCAGAGAAAGACAGTGATTTTTCCATTTAAAATACTTTATCTCCTTTTAAGTTCCCGTTCCAGATGTCTTATTCCAAAACTTTGATAGAATAAAGGGTGTTTAGGATGAGATTCATAGAGTATGGTCGAAGCAAAAGAGGTAAATCATTGAATGGCTGAGTAGAAAGAATTGGTGAAACAAAGACAGTTGTCCATGTTTTCCAGGAATCATTTTGCTAAATTTGAAAATGCAACGCAACCAGGGACTGGTGAAATTGGTTGAAATGTTTGAATGTCTAAAGCACGGAATCATTTGGATAACTAGACTATTTTTTCCTAAAAAGGGAGGATGAAACGAATGGTTTGGCTGATAATAAACATAGATAAAGAACCGTATTCTGAGGAAGAGCTACAATTATAACCAACTTACAGTCTCAAACGATAGCCAGTAGTAGGAAAAATTAATTTTGTATGAAAATATAAACCATCTTTGTAAATGCTAAGTTCTCGGAGAGAGATTTCCTGGAGATAAAATTGTGTACGTGAAAAAAGTACTCCAAAAAGTAGATTCTCTAAGAAAGATGATACGATGAAATACGTCCCGGTATTATGAAATAAAAAGAACATTCAAGGAAAACATCCCAGTGGGGAAAAGTTGGTGCAAAGGACATGCAAAGAACATTCTTTAGTGCAGCGTCTTTGGTGCAAAGAATGTTCTTCATGAACGTCCAAAGAAGTATCAAATGGCGCCCTATCCAAGTGCAAAGAACATTCTCCTGCAGTAGTGCAAAGGACGTTCTTTGAATGTGCATCGTGCACTATCCCTGACATCATTTTTTATCAATATTTTCCTGATAAAATCATTTTATCAACATTATCCTGATATTTTCAGTATAAAGGTGCAAAGATGCATTAGAAGGCATGTTTCGCACTCAGTTAGCATTTCAGGAAATGAGTCCAACAGACATCATTCAAACAATGTGCTAAAACAACTATAATTGTCGTAGTCCCCTATGGATGTTCAATGAATGTGCTAAGACTGTTCACGTTGTACATGGGCCAATTTGATGCAGCGAAGAACATCCTTTGCACGTCTTATGCACGTCCATTCTCATTAATGCAACGCTTCACAGACTTTGAATTACTTCAAACTTAATTCTGCACAAACTTTCCCCACTGGGATATATGTTTTGCATATAAACTTATTAACTAAGTGAAGTAGATAGGGAGAAAAAGGAATCTAAGTAAACAGAAGTAGCTGTGACTTATTGGCCGCCAAAATTAGTATAAAATGAACCATTTTAGGGTAATTATGTATCTATACAAGTATATAGAAAATTTTATCAAGTGTACAATGTTTTTCCTGTACGAATAAAATCTCTGCGGCATAAACGGTAATTGATAAAACATTATCTTGGACATGAAAATTCAATACAGTGTTATAACTCTGATGAAAAGGTAGCCATGCTATTAGCACAATCTTTGCCTCCAGCCACAGCTTTCATTATGAGACGATACCATGCATTTCTTTTGCGTCTTCCAATCATTCTTATTTTCATGGGGATGCTACTCGCTGTCGCAAGGCGAGCCCCAGAGCGAGCGAGAAAATAAATGGTCCAATACCTCCCATTAAAAACAGTCCTGAGAAGAGAATGCTGAGAGAAGAATCAAAGAAGTAGGGCGGGAGAGGAGGGCGTGGGGAGAGCGGGGCGAGGCCGCACCCCGGGTGCGTTGCCGTGGGTGTGGCGAAAGGGTGCGGATGGGTGGGGGCGGGAGCGAAGTGAGTGGCGCACTTGAAAGAGAGGAGAAAATCTCAATTTTTGGAGGGAATGGGGGGGGGAGAGAGGGCGTGCGTGAGGGTGGATGACGGGGAGGCAAGGGGAGAGGGCACGGGGAGGAGTGACGTACGATGGTCGGGGGAGAATGAACTTGCCCCACCCTCTCCCCCCCCCCAGCAATACTCACCCTCTGCACTCGACCTTCTTCGCGAGCAGAAAGGAGAGGGAATGAGGAGAACGGGGGCGAGATACGGGGGACGCAATTCACTTTGAGAAAGTATGGGAAAAAAAATTTGAAAATTTATAAAAGATGTCGGACGGGTTGACAAGGAGTGGAGAACGTATGAAAAGTATTATTACTTTCCAGAAATTCAATATCAACATAGGGGAGATATACCAAAAGTTTTCGTTCATGACCTGGAGATGTTGACTGCCGTCTCAGAGAGATCCCATCAGAATGAACGAATTCTAGATTTTTCCATCTCTGTTCACCATAAGTTGCATTGCAGTGAGATTAGGCAGTATTAACTCTTGATTGACGTCAATAAAATGCTTCTCTTGAGGACAGATTTTTGTCTATCATTAAACTTTTCTCACGATTCAATTAGCGCGTGTCTTTTCATGCACAGACAAACAATAACGTCAATGTCATGTTTAACGATTGAAGAGCAGTTACTGGAGAATTACAAACAAGAAGGTGGTATAATTTAAGAAAAATTGAGAATGTACACATCGGATGGTAGTATGTATCCAGCTATTAACTCAGAAAAAAGCTATTAAAAACTCACTACACGGAGCCCAAATTCAGGTATTTCAATTTGCTGAACTACTATCAAATAAGGCACGTCGAGTCTGTTGTTATTATTGCGGAGTCGATCGAAGTTTACCAATCATGACCTAATTTCTGATGATTAAAATTTCTTTCCATTAATTACTTCACCATTAAAATGCTAAGAAAACACAAGTTCCGGACAGTTTTATGATTTGTAACGAAATCTGGCCAAATTTTTTCATAACTTTTAAACAACATCTCTTTCATAATACCTTATTATTGGTATTCCATTATCGTATGTAACATATATGCAGCCAACTGATCGTAATCCTTGGGGATGAAGCCTTAATTAGTTGCCAACTTACAAAAAGTAATGTCCAAAAATGGCTACATCAGAAAAATTATATTTTTAAATTGACCGTATTATGAAAAATCGATCGTAACAAACCAGCATCACAGGACCAGCAAATTGTAGTAATTAGAAGTTAACGATTACTTTTAATAAATGCTGTGAGTAGAGCCTGACAGTAATAGAAAACTCAGTTAGAATCCACGTTTATATGGATTTTGGCATATTTCTTAGACCTCAGGGTCCGATCTCACCCTCAGGATTAGGGCCTGCCGAGGCGATCTTGATCCTTCCCCACTCCTCCAAGCACGTCACCCACAATCCCCTTCCCCTCGCCACACCAAAATGGCAATTACTGCCTTGCAGGAGGAAACACAAACGTGATACCAAATCTTTATTAAGTCGTGGCAACGAGCGTGCCTGGAATACATCAGGAGGGAGCAATATGAAATGCAGATCGGTTGACCGCAGAAAGTAACAGGAGAAACATCACAAATAACGCAAGGGACTTTAATAAAAGCGTGGATTCCCTGAAGTCTGAATGTAGAAAGCAAAAAAGTATAAACGGCGTGTACCATAGAGGGAGAAAGTCCTATAGCATGCTTGGGACTTTCAAGTCCTAAACATATAGAGCTCATTTGGACTAGAATAAGCCCGCGGGCAAACTGAAAGTTCTCGACACCGAGTATGAGCATAAGGGAATAAATAATTAATTATGAAGGTATTAACCATGATATTGTTAAATTACAGTTGTGATGGGCCGAACAGAGAGAGCAGGCACACAATTTTAATCAAAGATATCTTCCTAGGAAGAAAAACATTTCATTTAAAAATATTAAAAAAGAATATATCACTTCTTGAATGTATGCATGATCAGACACCAGATGTTAGTTTGAAATGATTACATTGCTCTTCGGACCTTGTTTTAAATGCACATATTCTAACTAGAAGCACTCAAAATTGTGGGAGATAAATTGAATTTTTGTACAACTATATCAAAGATTTATTTTGTTGATTATGAGTTTTACTATTGAGTGAATGAGTATGAGATGAGAGAGAGATTATGAGTTCCTCGGTTGACGATTGTATTCAAAACTATGCCGGAATAACATAAACACCCTTTCTGCTAATAGATCAAACATTTTTAATTCTATTTATATTAGAATTTGATCACTCATTACTCATAGAATCCAACCACTCATCATTTATGGGTATTAAGCATCTCCCATCGTCATTTCCCTCGATCAGTATTTCAGCATGCCTGCCACCTCAACTGGGGACTTAAATTCTTCCCCTGCTGAGGGAAAATCCTGCCTCACAATCCTAATCTATATGCCCATACCCCCAGCACCAAGTGTATCACCTCGCTTTATTCGATTTATGCTTCCTATGTCCCCTTGTTCCCAGCCAAATCTCTTCCTCTCTTTAATTCATTTCCACTTAAGTCCACCCACGACTCAGCTTTATCAGTGCATAACTCATGCCTTTACTCCACCTCGCTCTTACACTTTGTTTTTCTGCTCTCTCTCTCTCTCACCTTCATTACCTCTCACATCCAGCTTAACTAATTTTCCTTTCTTCTTAGTATTCCATTCACGTATAACACCGTCCGCTTTCTTTTCACCGATAACTGTGGGCGCATGGATAAATTACGTTGAAAAAGGCTAAATAAATTTTTCAATACAAATATAGACCCTAAGCAGTAAAAAAGGGCTAAATAACTATCAGAGAGGTCTTTAAAAGTTATGTGAGGTAACATAAACAATCAGTAATGTTCTTTGCCGATAAGAGGCACTCAAGTGTGGCAACATTAGATTAATTTTCCACAAAATCACTTCAATATTAAGTAACTTCGATGCAGATTAATTCTTAATTTTTTGAAACAAGGTAAATATTTCGATGTGGGAAATTATCATTTCAAAATTTAGATAAGACGGCACTTGGTAAGGTAAGTGAATTAGGTATCACACTTGCAGCTGAGATGTCTGAAAATTACAGCGGATAATGCCATATCTTAATGATGTCCAAATTGAAACTTGTATAGACAAAAATGATAGCTACTTGTAATAGAAATCCAAAACACTAAACATCAATAACCAAACCCAGCACTGGTGGTTATATTCCAGACGTAAACTGCTCATTGAATCAAACCACGAATGTATCCCGAATCGTGAGGCGAGAGCAGTGGACCCCGTGACTATCTTTGTCTTGTTTTAGAAGCCCTGCAAGCTGATTTAAAAAAAGATCGCAGTTAGAAGTTCCATCGTAATTGCGTTATAAAGATCTCAAGCGCTATACTCATGAGAGTAGGCGTGATATGGAGGTGGATTAAGACTCGAATGAATAGTGGTGTAATAGCGGGGGGATTGTAACCAATGAACAGTATTGGATATTCCGCATCGAGAAAGGGGAGAGATATGGAGAGGGAGGGAGAGGGGCTGAGAGACTGCTTTAAAAGACCGATCATTCCTTCTGCGAGAATTAAGGTTGATTCCCATAGACTTCGCGTGAGCCGCGTAAGGGATGTTGAAGAAAATAAAGCAGGGGTTGTGTTGCCAGTGATGGCGCGGCGTAAGATGGCGAGGGAAAAGAATGAGGTGGAAAAGGAAGGGAGTGTGAAAAGGACGCGGGTGCGAGTAGGAGGAAGGGAGAGACGAGGAAGAGAGTGAAAGAAAAATGGGAAGAGCAAGGTGCCGGGAAGAAGCATGGCCAGGATTTGGAGGGCAACACGCGCAGGAAAGGGAGGAAAGGGGGAGTGGAAAGCGGCGAGGGGAGGGAGAGAAAAGCCCAAGACGTTGGTTGGACAGGGCGTGAAGAACGAGTGTGAAATACTACTGCGGGATCCACAATATCCTCTGAACCAACATTTCAGCGAAAAGCAAGTGTAATCTTTGGCACTAATGCGTATTTACATCGATCGCTTTCGTGGACGGTAGAAATAGAACATAACAGGTGTTTGGAAGGAAAATAGTGCTTGGTCGAATTGATTTGTAGTTTTCAGGATATTTAAAAAAGTTTTCAAATGATCAGATAAACTTTATTTTAAAATTTTTAACGAGTACTCAATATATTTTTACTTCAAAACAAAAACTAACACCTATTTTGAAGACCATTTGATCGAGGCAGACGGGATAGTTTCAATCTTTGCCGTCTAATCTGACGTTGCAACTGGTGAGCTCCCGGTTTGTAAGCTGCACATTCCTTCCCTAATATTCCACCAGGTCAAGGCTTAATTCTGACCTTTACGACGTTCCCGACTCATGAATCCTGTTCCAAATAAATGATGTAAACGAAATGGAAGCTGTCCTGAGGATGATGTTCGAGTCAAGCGTCGAAAAAAGGTTTAAATGTATTCCTTTCCAGATTAGAAGACCGTAGAAAATTTTCAGTTCAAGTTTATTCATAAAATCTACTCAACTACCATAATCTATGAATTGTGTGCATAGCATAAGGGAATGTTTTTTGATTCGACTAAATTTGGGAAAATTAGCATTCCTCTCGTTTCCAATTTTACTTATCAAAATTAAATTTTCAGTATGTGGTCCCAAACTTTTTACAATCATTTAACCGTGTTGCTTAACTTCTGCTAAAATTCATTAAAATTTTAGTAAAAATAATATTGGTTAATTATCTGGTAGAATGCAAATAAATTCCAATCAAATTAAACCAATGACTCAGATGCACTTCTACCAATATTTCCATTTTCTGCTCATCTTATGGACGGTTTTCTACGTACAAAAATCAGTAAGACAGCACTAGGAACTTCCATGAACATTGCAGGAGAAGGTGAAAATGAAACAATTCAGACTACGTGGTTCATTTTTTAGTACATTATGTGTAAGAATCTTGAAGGCCTATGAGAATAAGTGTTGAATCACCCGTCGTCAACATTTTTTTATCACTAAAAGGAGACGGTTTACAATTATGTAATTTAATACTAATTTCTTTTCCATCAATGAAGATATTTTTGGAGTGTGCCCCATTCAGGGGCGCATTTGAAAAAAGGGTTGTAAGAAGGTCAAAAAGTCTAAAGAGACATCAAAAGCAAGCAATTTGAGGCGAATAAAAATTTGAAAATTTTAATGGGGCAACAATCATTGAGATAATTAAAATAATTTCGTAATCCAGGAACTCTAAAGACGCAATTGTCTTCGTATGAGTATATCAATACCCATATACTACCCTGGAAGCTGCCGCATGATGGTGTGGCAGGTGGTGTAGAGACTCAAGCCGTGTAAAGATATAATGGAGGTTTTATGGATATGAAATAATGAAACGCATTTTGAAAGTGCTTAGAGTGAAGCTTAATTTTCCTTAATGCCTCTTATTTTGAGAAGAAAGACTGAAGTTTTTTACCCATCTCATCGGCAAATTATCCCTCTTATTTTATCGTTTCTGTCGATATAGAGGTGTAATGCAGCGAAAAATAATATTCTCTGTGCCTCATTGAAACACGCCGATTCTGAAATTTTCAAGCATACTAAGCCTAGCTTCTAGCCTTCGAGGCTCTAGAAAATCCCATACTAATCCCTATGAAAGCTGTTTATCCGTGTGCATGCAAGTAATATTTTCAGTATTTATCCTCATGTTTATAGGCTATGCTATGTTATCCGCGTATATAGTTATGTAAGGAATATTATCCGTATAGAAAAGTGCTCACTGATGGCATCAATTGAATACGGTTTCCTCCACAAAACTTCTTTTCCTAATTCTTGAAATAGTTTTCAATGGATTTTCCGAGGAAAGAAAAAATATTTTAAGTAGATGTCTAAAAGATATTTCCTCGAATCAGGATAGTTTCAACATAATATTCAAGGGACCAATCAAAAACAGAACAATTGAGGCGATGGTGATTTCAAAAGGGGAGTTAATCACCTCGGGCAAATCAGGTCCTTCAGAAAGAAGAGAATTTCCAGCCGCAATGAACATTTCAATACCGGCATTGACCTTACGTCCTAGGTTCCAAAACGTTTTCCAATGGGTACCTCTGAGCGGATCTTTCTCTTTAAGTTTCCCTTTTAGAGAGAGAAAGAATGCTAGTACCTAGTTTCTCTATTATTTAAACTACTATTGATATAATTAAATTTTTTAGTGTGCCCTAAACTACAATCCACATGCCCTAAGGGTATTCGTGCCCCAGAGAGAATACCGCGGAATAACGACACTTGCCTCGGAAAAGTATATGGTTAAATATAATAATAATCTTAGAAAGCCGCAAGGTTCGATGACACTATATATCATCAACGAGCTCATAAATGTATGGATGTCCTCTCATTGCAATAAAGCAGGACTGCTTCATTGCGGTTTGTTTGCTTATTTAGATATTTGAAAAAATGCGTGCAAATATTTGTTTCGAGTAAAATTCATGAACGACTTGGATGAAAAAAGCCTCTTTAATAGCGCAATCGTTTGAGAAAAATACCCAAACTTATACAGCCATTAAATGCGTTTAAATAAAAAATTTAATAGGCTAGCGTTTTCCACAGTAAGCAACGAGGTAGCGAGGTAGGTAGGTAACGAGTTGAATGGTTTCAAATAGGATAAATTACGATAAATACCATTGATGGAAATTAAAAAAATATGAAAAAGTTATTCATGGCTAAGTTTAAGCCTATGCACAGTTGATATCTGAACGAATTTTAGTATAGACAAATTTAAAGCATGCACCATACTGAACCAAATAGTACATTCACAATGAGGAAACTAATATGGTAATGGGATAATTTCAACCTCCTTTAGAATTGGATGGCAAGTGCTTAGTTATGAATTACATAGTTTGAAAAAATAGCGGCGAATAAAATATTGAATTCAAAGATGGAATAAGCTTGACGAAGTCAGGTGTCACTTCGTAGAAATATTTTATGCATGAATCCATAATGAAGATAAATAGCTACTCAATACCATTCTACTCAATGTTTTTTTGAAAAACGCGTTTAACCACTTTACTGCATTCTCAGGTACAAAACGTTTGTTACATTTTTGTATGAGATAGTGATAGTACCGTGGAGGAGGGAGAGAAGAAAATACTAACTTTTGGGAGGGTTGAAAACAACAGGGGAGTAAAGATGAAGGTATGGTGGAGTGTAAAATACTATTATTGAATAAAGAAATTGTATTGGAAAGGAAAGCGAAGGGGTGCAGAAATTATAGATCTCTACATAGGTTGTTAAAGTGCCTAATTATTTCTATTTGTTCCAGAGCACCCATCCTTCAACCTTAAGGAAGGACGAGTAAAGCAACTGGGGTAAAATCGCCAACATCATTGCTCTCAAAGTATTTGGCAAATGGAGAGGTGGAATCCATTTTTTTTTAATTCTGATATGTTCTTTAATACGTGTCATAAAATTTCTTCCAGTTTAACTAATGCATGTAATATTACAAGTATCATAAAAAATGCAAATTATAACCAAATTACTAAGATATGAAACAAATTTCCCCCACATAAACACAGAGACCGTCAAATTTCATCTGAATGTTCTTTGAATGCTGACCTTCGGTAGTGCTGTATCCCGTTTCTAGGTAAACGTTCTTACAGAAGATCAAACCACCGAAGAAGCTCCATAAAATCGGCATTCTACAATCCCCAGGTATAATCTTAATTTCTTATAAACATAACAGACAAACAGGATAGATTTCTCTCGTATAGAACAAAAAAATTGGATTCATTTGCAGACTGTAACATAGCGTACATTGGTAAACTGGTAGAAATTACCTGATACGCATTAGGGCATACATCAGGTGTTAAGTAATATGGATTCTATCTCTCCTTTTACCAAACACCTTCTTGAAAAAAATATTGTCAGCGATCTCATTCCTAATCTTTAAATAATCCTTCCTTACGGTTTAAATGTGGATGCTCCAGAACAAACGGAAATAATTAGGCACTTGAAGCTTAAACCTTTATATTGAGCAATCATTTACGCACCACTTCCCACTTCTTTCCCATAACATTTCTTTGATTAAAATGACTTTTCCTGCTTCAACAACCCCTGATCTACGGTCACCTGCCATTCTTAACCCTCCACAAGAGGCACAATTTGCCTCACCCCCTCAATTTAACTATAACAGCGATAAACAAAAACTAGAGAAATATTTTTTACCAGACTAAAACAGTAAATTGCATCGTACTAAAAAAAATTGAGTGGAAAAATTAGAAGTATATTTCATCATTATGGATGCAAAAGACTAAACTCTCTCTATGGCAAGCTGCATATTTTAACGTATTCAGGATATTTGAAGAAATCGAATAAACGTTTCCACAACAAATGAGCATGCAATATGCAAATTGTCATCCTAGATATTCTATTAATTTTATCATCGATTTTTGTGATTCTATTTCTTTAATCATTTAATAATTTTATAAAAACACGGCCTTAAAGACGCGAGTTGGTTTTTGGAATGCGCTTGTATGTAAATTGAAACATATCATTGAAAGACGGTGAGCGCTATACTTAAGCGCCCATTGCGTGCGATTACAACTACAAACAGATGTCTCTAAGAAATTTCGGAGACAGCAAGCAACCTCATATTCTCTCATCGTTTACGCTCGTATAATTATAAAAAATCCAGAACATATATTGAAATAAAACCCTAACATGCTTTGAGGAAATTCAAGAAACAATAGGGAAAGGGAGCCTATAATTAGGCAATACATTTACCTTTGAAACAAAGGGGCAAAAGTTTGGCAAATTTCGAATTCCGACTTTGGAGAGAATGGATATGCCAAGCACCGAGAAAGGATGGATGAGCAAGAGAAGGGGCGTTAGAGATACAGAGGAAAGGAGCCCAAACTATTTGGGCCTGGGAGGGTCGGAAAGGTGGGCTGCGATTGGTGGATGGCAAAAGGGTTGGGAGCAGTTACCCTTCTCGTTTTCCCGCAGGCTTTCCCATCCGAAGGTCCCTAAATCGATCGATATGGATCTTCATTACGAGGATTCGATATTCGATAGCGCCCAACCCCTCTTTAAACCTCCACCAGTGACCTTAACTCTTCCCTTATGCTCGGCTACCATTCCCTCGACTTACAACTCCTTGTGCGTCCATAGACAAGTCTAGAATGGCCCACACGATGGAACACACCACTTACACTGTGGTTTTAATATTACCGTTCATATAAATTTTGTATATACAACTAATAATGGTGATCAAACCAGATCAAAAGGCATTAAATTACTGTATAATCGTCCATATTTGCTGGTCTCTTGGGTCGCATGTCATTTTAGATTCTCCTGTTGTATTTATTATCTTCCAATGTAGGCCATCCATGGCGATATATGTGGTTTAGCTAGACTTCGATGTGAAAATAAGCTTCTGATAGGTAAGTTAATAAATTACCTGACCTTCTGACAAGTTTTAAATTACCTGAGAAACCGACGTCTTTGAGCTCTTTATATTCACATAACTTTAGTCATTAAAATGGCAGCAGTGGTAAAATACAATATTCCACTTGGACTCCAAAGCACCACATTTTGAATTATCATTATGTATAGGTATCAGTTCTCTTGAGCACTTTAATTATTTTCGAAAGGAATTGTCATTCAGTGAGCTTTGGAAAAATTCAATACTTATGATCAGCTACTCCAGTAAAAATCACCAACCTGTAAAGAAAAGGCGGGAACCTGAAGCACAATGTTAGACACAGAACATAATTCCCATGTTGGACTTGTCCAATGTACACCAAATCGATTTTGAAACGGTTCCTACGTGTCCCCGGCAGATCCTGCAATGACAAATAGCTCTCCTGACCTAGATTTGCCTCATTCCCACACCCTGTTTCCTTAAGATTCCGAACTACCTCCAAGTTGGGATCACAAGTTGATCCAGCCGGTAATTGCTTTGCAGAATACTATGTGGATGCACGTAGCGGTATTGATGTCACATTCTGAGTCTTTAGCCGAAATTGGTGCACTACGAAATATATGATCTCTAAAGGTAGGCACAAACTTTAAAGCATCGTCATGGAAAAACTTTGATCACGGATTCGTGAGTACATTCAAGCAGAGGAAAGCAATAATCATATCAAAACTCCATTTATTCAGGAAGTTCTCCAGCTTAAGCCAGCTAGCATACACAATAATTTGCATACCGTTATCCCGGTAAGCTTACAGCAGATTATATTTCGTTATATTTATGTAAAAGTCGACGAAATAAGGAGACAAGCATCAATTCATTGAACTTCATGAACAGTATATGCAGCTTCGCAAATGCTCTCTCAAAATATGTACTTAAGATTAACCTAACTCAAAAAAATGTTTGCATTGAAATTAAAATTCGGAACGCGTGCTATTTTAAAGTATTTAGCAACTAAAATAGTAAATACAGTTACCTGTGCAATCGCATATTTCGACACATTGGATAAAAATTATATCATTGAAACAGTATGCCCCGATTATCTTTTCAAAACTGCTACAAAAGTATGTAAATAAAAATTCATAAGCAATAAGGGTCTGGAGTTACCTTAACACGAATGTATAGACATTCCAACACATTTATCGAGACGTACAGCAGTTTCTATCAAGGGTAGGTACAGCATGACATTTTTTATTTATTTCCAAAAATTTATGCTCTTTATTTATATTCTTGTGAGGAAACAACCAGAAAATCTAGTAAAACATCAACGGGTTTGATACTATGATTGACATTCGGATCCTTAGTACGACGATAGCCAATGATTACGAATTTCATCTTATGGCAAACTTAAATACCAGGATGTATCTCTTAAGTACATTTTATACATAATATCATCATGAATAATTAATGCTTTCGGCAGCTTATGAATTCGCTAAAATATCCTATGTTTTCATAACAAAATGGGTTTAAATTACATTCATATCTTACGCTTTTCTGGCAGAAGCAAAGTATATTTAATGATGGAAGAAAGCAATTTAGGTGGAAAAAATCCCCTAATTTTCACATAACCAAACCATTTTAATCATTAAATTTAAAGTCCTCGGGTCCTTCCCTCGTTTCAGCATTTCGGTGGGCAACCGGGTTTAAGTCGGCATCATGAGGTGTGAAAGTTTAAGAGATTTTGGCCGCTATATATAATACTCTCGATCCGCTTGTGCTTGGTATAGCCCACTCAAGGCTATCGCTCTGACTGGCTGAGATGTCCAATGTTCTTGGATTGTTGAATGAATGTGCTTCTTGTCAATGTATTTGTATGTGTTAACAGGTGGACACCGATCCTGACAGGGCGGGCAACCCGGTGAACTCGTAATAATCAATCGGTCTTTTGGCCGATCGAAATATTGAACTTTTGGTTACTTGAACTATCCCAACGTGTAAAGTGATGTAAAAAAATGACTCAGGTGCCACGCTCATCCCGGAGCATTCAAAATTACCGGAGATACGAGCAGCAGAATATAATGAACGACTCAGTGACCGGGTCGGTGAGCATCCTCCCTTCTCCTTTGTCTACCCTTCCCTCTCTCAGCCCCCTTTCCTCTACGCACTCCATTCTCCTTGTTTCCCACTCCCCCTGACCCTTCAAGGATACCTTTAACAATATTTTGTTGTATTGTATTGCATTTTATTGATTTTTTTGTTCTGTATACATGTGGTTTCTGAAAGAATAAATTTAAAAAATATTGCTCCAAAACCGTGAGAACGTAGAGGAGAGCGGATAGATATCCTCCTTATTTAATTTATAGGAATTCTAAGGATTTCGACTATCTCCCGTATCAGCCGAGGGACGTAGTTACTTATCTTGGCAATGGTCTTGCTTTTTTCAAAGTTAATTATTTGGTCGAGAGCTTACCAGGCGTGCTCGGCAACAGCATAAAGACGGAATTGCTCCTTTTTGGTTTCTCTCTTGGATTTTTGGCTGCTGTTAAGAACCCGAAAACTTTTAAGTGACATCAAAACCGTGGAAGCTTTGGTAGCGTTTTTATAATTAAATTTTTGAACACAAAAAAACACTCAAATATGTGTATATCTGGGAAAATATCAATTAAAAATAGAGATTCATGATGAAAAAGAAGTCATCATGATAATACAATAAAATTCGAAGTGGTATCACTTTTAACTATCGCAAAAATACCTATGCAGTAAGGGAAGAACTTCGCGATTACCGAGATATACGGTCGATATTTTGTCAACAAGAAATGTCACAGCTAACTAAAGCCGAAGGACCCCTGAAGGTAGAGAGCATGCCGTTCTCTAAAACGTCAGGAAACATTGAGTCCCTCTTAACCAGTGGAATACCCGAGAAACATTTATCCAGCAAATCCGAAGGAGTTCTCTTACTCACAGTAAATATTCATGAGTTCCATTGTCATACTAATATATCCAATTAAAACTATATTATGCGTAGTAAAAGATAGAAACCCTATCAGTTAAAAAACAAAATGGGTTCACAACCAGTTGAAAATGCTATAAACACCAGGTTCGGTAAAATTTAAGGGTAAAATATTTGTCATACACCGATGTCATGTCATTTGTAATTCACCGATGATAATTTGTCATTTTTAATATAAATACATTTTCAACATATGATTTCCATTTACCTAAATGCACAAGGATTAGTTCCGCCTCTCAGACGTCACAAATTGTTCGTATCTGTACTTAAATTTTCATTTTGCTGCATCATTAAAAAGCTGATAAATGACCTGGTTTTGGTAGAGTTGATGCTCTTCAATGAAATATATCCGCATTTTCCCCGCGTATCAAGAATTAACCAAACATGCAAAATCCAGGGACTATTTAAATGAATTACTTTATTGCATGTGCATAAAAGAAGAACGACCCTGATCTCCTAAAAGCTGTTTCACTGTGAGAAAGTTGGCATTCGTTTTCACCATCGCATTTTGTCATTCAGAATTCGTTTGAGAGCATGACAAAAACTTTTAAGGGGAATGTCTTCCCGTTTTTTACATTTCAATTTTCATTTAAATTCAGGTCTAGTCGAAATTATTTCACTCCTACCCCCTCGTCCCTAATACCATATACGCCGTCTTCTGCATAGCTACTGATGACGTCATTTCCCCTAGCTCATACCTTTTCCAGCTACCTTTCATTGAACTGAAAAATTCGTTTCCCAGGGAATCCGGACCTTGATTGTCCATGGCCTTTATCCAATTATTTCACTTATAATGCCGTTCATCCTTCTCCAAGAGTTTTTTTATATCTCTGCAGCCTTCGTCAACCAGCTCATTGCAAACTATTCGTGAGATGTCTCTTCAGCGTTTCTGCTTGGATTCTAACAAGGAAATGTATATTCAAGAGCTCTTATGGCACTTCCCAGATTCTCCTTAGGCTTTTACCGATTTCTCTTTAGATGCTTCCAAGAAATTTTAACCAGGCATTGAATGTCTCTTAAATGATTTTGCTGAGTTCTTCAATGGGTGGCTTGCGACCTCTAATTCTATTATATATATAATATAAGTATTTGTGTATTCGTTTTTCTACCCTAAACCTATACAACTATAAATTATTGCATTTGCTGCCGGTAATCGGTTCTCACTAGCAACTTAAATGTTCATTGGATAATTCTCTTTTCTCTAGTGCTAGTCATCCAGCATTTCCTTCATTTTGAACAAATTATTATACACCTTTCTCTTGCGCTATCATCTCCAGGTTGTTTCGCATCAAATTTAAATATATACATTTTTTAGTTGTAAGGAAATATTAAGATACACATGAAAATAATATTATTGCTAACTACAAGAAAGAGGTAAATAATTTATATTGCCATCCTGGTAACAATCGCCACAGTGGAAGGGCCGCTTTCCTCGATACCCATTGAGGCTGGGACGGTAAAAATGGTGACGGTCATGGCTCTAGGAAGGCTAAAGTGTAGACGGTTATGTGAAATATCTGCATAGAGTTTCTTCCTCAAACGGGTGGCAGAGGGGCACTTCATCTCAAAAGACAGTTCAAAGAAATGATAAAGCATAATTAACAGGGATACGCTAACACGCAGCAGGGAAAATGCACAATATAGTAACGACGGGTCATTTGGTCTTCATAAGTTGCCATGGAACCAAAGTATTAGCGATGCTAGGGAAAGGGCATTAAAAACTTATGATGGAAAGATGATGAAAACTGGTTGGAGAAGAAGGATGTACCCTGAAATGTCGGCACATGATCGATTTGTGTAAGGGTTCATTATAAGGAGACTAAAAATGAACATGAAAGTACAGAACTGTATATCAGTTAGCAATGGTTGTCTAAATATACAAGCGGGGGACATTACAGTATTATTAAAAAAGGGATTGCTTTTGAGGTGAAGTAGGCAAGGGGAAGTGCTCCAGAACTCAATGCACAGTTCCATAACGTGAAAAACATCTTCTACAATACAGCCCATACCTAGTCCGAGGGCTGCTAATTAAATTAATCTAGGTCTTTGGAAGATACAAACACGCACACCCATCACGCCATTTCTTTTCACTGTAAGAACAGCCAAATAGTCGTAGTTATGCCTGTAAGGCGCCTCGTTTCAAAAAATATTTTTGAAAACAACGAACTAAAGTTTATTGTTTTTACTTTTTATGAAAAAAAATAGTGTTACAGAAAAACGTTTTGCTGCCATACAATAATGTGAAAAGAAGTATATTTCCGTAAACACCAACTTTGGTTTCCATATTTGATAACAAACACCAACCAACCAATCTTTAGACACGCACTGTCAGCCTATTCTACAATAATTTCTTGCAAGCTCTCTCACGCATCGCTACTCACTTTCTCCTTGCCGAAATATTCGTGCAATTTTTTCCGCTTTAACAGTATAGCTGATCAAGAATTCCTCCATAGTATTTTCCTATCACACTGTCTAAAACTCTTTCTAAATTCACTTTCGTTTTATTACGCTCCTTCGGACTCATTTCCTGCCCAAATTCACATCGAAGACCACTAAATAGTACTCCATTCCATATTTAGCACTCGTCGTTACCCTAGCGTCCTCCACTGACTTTCTTAATCTCTCATTACACACAACGAAATCAATACCATAAATTTCCCCCTTGCTATGTATGCAAATGTATATCATTATACATTAACTATCAATTAGAGAATGAGTTATCTACGCCCACATTCACCAAGCTTTTGGCATTGTTTCACTCAGGGGTCACTTGTTAGCCGAATTACTATTCGAAGGTATTCCTTCTGATTCCAACCCTTTCATTTACGTCGCAGAGTACTAATATTCTCCCACTAGAGTGATCTCTCTCACTTTTCCAGAAAACTCATCTTTCACACTTTTGCTCTCTCCATTCATCGTCGCATAACGCCATAGTCATAAATCTTTGAGTGAATACCTTCAAAGGAACCCGATATAGGGGATACTGATTCGTATTTCCGACTTTGGAAGATAAAACTCAGCGTTTAGCGTTCAAAATAACATTTCTGGATGATCGCTGGCTTGGCGAATTCTAAAGTCAAGGAGATATTTTTGCTCCCATGTCACACGTTCCAGAGCGCGTTCAACATATCATTTCAAACGACTTGACGCACCTGACTCGCATCAAGAATTTTCTCGTCTCATTGTTTGGGGCTGTCTTTCCAACAAAATGTCATTCCACGACGCCCAATGGAGCAACACTTGCACGGATAAATGCTACCCGTCTGACTGGTCTACATCTGTCCAAACATCGCTCGTCGAGGATTTTGTAGTACTTTTCATTTCTACATTCAAACGAGGTACGTTTCTTGCTTTTCTCATTGTAAACCTCATGACCACGCATGTTTACCACACTCATGCTCTTTGGGAATAGGTTGCCCAAGTGTCACAAATCCACAATTGAAGGATTTTCAACCACGGATTCCTTCACATTCGGTGGCTTTTTAATGATTTTCACTTGCTTCCCTCGCAGAGAATTTAAATTTTTTCCGCTGGAGCATGCATGAAAAGTTTGAAAGGCCCCTTGCGTACACAAAAAAATATGGCTCGGTCATGATTCCGACATGGCTGCCGATGAGGAAACTGAAGCAATGCTTAAAAAATCAAAAGCAGTCCTCAAAATTTGGGATACATAACCAGAATATCCACATTAATTATTAATTCATACATTGGTTTATGATATGAAGATCCGAATCAGTAGAACGTGATTTGCTTAACATTCAGGTGATCGCATAAAGTACTATTAGTATTTGGAGAGAATGAATTTTAATGACGCACGACTCATGATTGAGCAACAATATTATGCAAGGAATATGTTCCATAAATTTGTAATTGACCAAATGTGTCCTTTACTGCAGATCCTTTGCTACTCGTGTAAGATAACTATGTTTTGCAGTTCATTCCATCATAAAACAATCCCTTTAACGTGAAGTGCAAGTGTGATCAAATCGTAATATTCAACTATTTTTATTGATATCCCATTAAAAACCCACAGTAAAATGGTCATGATGATTTTCGTCCATTATCTGTTTGGAATTTTAATTATATGTACAATTTCGCTGTTTGATTGTACTGATCCAAAATGGAAATCTAAGGAAAACTGACAATGGAACACTGAAAATAAAGCAAACGTGAGCAAATGTAGAAGCAGCGACGGCGAAAATATAATTTATCTCGTAAAATATCACAACCCAAATACGTACATAAAACCAGTAACGGAAAATAAAAGTTTCCCGCCAAAATTTTCTAGTAGGATAAAAAAATTTCCAACATATTGCCACTAACGTTGGAAGACATATCATTATTAAGACTAGGTAGTTACGGTCATTTTCTAGGAATGCATTCCACAGATAATAAAAGGAGCCAAGAAAATCTATAAAAGGAGCGCATGTACTGAGTGCATTATATGAATCAAAGAAAGCGCACGTTGGAGAAAAGTTCTTCTTCTCTTAGCATTGTTATCACAAATGTTGGCAGTTATTACTTATTTCCATGCCTATCAGAGACGGTCTAGCTAAGTTAAGCGCCGAAGGAGCATCGATAAGGAACAGCGGTGGATCATGAATCAGTCAGGATCGTAGTCAAGGCCGATTCTCACACGCTGCGTCCACCACAGGAGTTACACCGTATTCCTATTGCAGTTATTTCCCATATTTCCCAAGAATGTTCCTCAGAAAAAAATCTGTTTATTATAATCCCCCGTCTCCAGCGAGCTTTTCGCCCGAGTATCTTTCTACGGCGTGCTTAAAGCTGAATGGCAGAGAGATTCTCTTTCCCACTCGCTTTATTTTTCTTCGCGGAGGAAACTTCCCTCTGGGTTCCCATACCCACACACATACACACACTCACGGCCCAACCGATAAACGCGAGCCGCTTCCCATCCGCCGTGTGAGTGTGCGCTCGCATCTCAAATGCATCACCTCCTTGGCCTCAGTCACGTTCTCCTCGCCCCTCCAGTCCACCCACCCATTCCCCTCGGCCACACGCTCTTCTCCTTCCGCAATTGTGTTCGCACGCTCCTTAGGTATTCCGGCACCGCATATAGGTCACCCTGGATCGATGCCAGGTGAGAACCGTCGACGGAGAGAGAGGAATGGCCGGTTCCGCGTTCGGACGTCCCTCCGTCACCCACTCGAGTCTCCCTGACCGACCGCGCGCGCGGACGCTCTGCCACTTTCAATCCTCAATACTAGGTGCGCCCCCGCCCACTCTCAGCACACCGAGGGCGCTCTCCACTCAGACGGTCTCCCATTCGTCTCCTTCCGCCTTTTGTATTTTTCCATTTTCTTCTTCAATCCATCCCCATCCTTCTGAAGAGAGATGCCCGTGATATCCTCTTCATAGAGTTCGTGTTTCCATAACTTTCCTCCCACATCTTCCCTCCTCTTTTCACTATCGGCCTTTCTATGCCACCTTCAAACCCCTAATAATAACCTAACTCTTTCATTTTATTACTCTTCCAGCGTATGGCTAGGCTCAATCAACACTACATTGAATAAATCTCGGTAGAGAATCTTCACCTCGTAGATTCACCGCCGATCTCAATCAATTCAATTTCGATGAATACTTTCAGTTTACATTGCGATAGAAATTAGATAATAATTAACTATGTAATAGCTAATTATTAAAATAATAATAAAGCCAAGGAATTGGCTTTTATTAAAATTGTGCAAAATAGAAAAAAATATTTCTTACACCTATAAGTAGGGATAGGTAAATTTCGCGATCGCGAATTTTGCGAATTTAGAAAAAAAGTGTCCTTGTAATGGTAATTAGTTACAAAATACCCCATACTGACTGGGAAATGACTTTTGAACTCGCGAAATGTCGCAAATTGTTCCCCAAAACGCGAATTTTCATTTTTTATGGGAAAATGGTTGAAAGTACATTTAAAACGCAAGAAAAACATTAAAGTACATGGAATGTTGTCAATTCGATTTAAACGAACACAAGTGCAAATATTCCTGAGGTATGTGGAAGAATGCAGTTCATCGTAGCATAACTGATGTTACGATACAATTGATACAATCGCGGGAGGATAACATCGGGTGTTTTTGATTTGCAGCGATACCCGGCAATAGACGGCGATCGCCATCATCGCCATGCCGCGGTGCTTTCTATTTACAATTAGTGGAATAACCGTCTATTTGCTCTCCGCTCCGATGTGAGTCGAACAAAGGAAGAGCAATATGCGCATTTTTTTATCAATCTACTACGTATTTGAAGACGAGATGGACTACGCATGCGTGAATACCTGCTTTGAGTTGGCTCAAAAGTTTCATTTCAATGGGTTTGTTCGCCAAGAGTTTTTTAATGCCGATACTGATAGACATATATATAATTGTCGATATATTTATTGCATGGTGTCAAGATCGATTTTGTTGTTTGAATCTCTGCCTCTTGGCCATATCCGTCAAATTACTGTTTTTTTCCAGTGACAATTGTTAAGTAGCCTTGTTTTGTTGCTGGTTTCTCGGGCTTTCAAGTAATTTTGACGAGTTATTGCGATGCCGAATGCAAAATTAAGCGCAAGAGACAGGCTTTCCAGTATCAAAAAGATGGATTTCATTGTATCGATAAAAGTACGGTACTGTGCAAATTCTGCAATTGTCCGGTAGCTTGGGAAAGGAAAGTTTCAATTGAAAAACATTTAAAATCTTCGAAGCATGTAACTGCAGCGAAATTTCGCAAGGATGGAAATTCTTTAAAGTTACAAACATCAATCTCCTCCTGCATCAACAGTGCTGCCAAGAAAAAGCAAATTGCTGATCATTTTGGAAAGAGGATAATACAGACCTTTCTCAAAGCTGACATTCCTCTCTACAAATTGGAAAATGAGCAAGTGAAATCATTTTTGAATGAATTTGTTGAGGGTAAGTAATTTATTACAGTTACAGTAGCTTTATGTAAGTTACTTGAGCCTTCCATTCTTTTACATGACAATAGGAAAACTAATGTTTTATTTAATACTGTGAATAATTTCACCTTCTCGGAAGCAAATCTGCTGTAATTATAATAATAAACTAACATTTTACATAATTTCTTTATCATAGGGTTACCATACATACCATATATACATACCATATATATACAAAAAAAAATTTACATTTACAAACATGCTTACTGGCATGTTACAGGTGCTGGTGATATTCCCTGCGTGCGCCAACTGAGGGACAAATACATTCCTGATCTGAGAATGCAGAGAAAGGCCGACATGAAGACTCGACTGAAGGACAAGCAGGAAAGGAAGGACAAGCAAGAAAGACAGTGATTGTTTGTTGTGATTAAACAACGGACAAGAAAGGAGAATGTGTTTTTGTGGTCTTGCTGAAAATTATTGAACTTCGTGATAGTGCCTTGGACATTGTAGTTGGTGATGTGTGTTGTTTGGAAACTGCCATTTCAAAAACATGTTCAAGAGCAATTTTAGACACACCGAAGAAGTATGAAATACCACTGGATAATGTAACAGCCTTAAAGTCCGACTCTGCTCGCTACATGGCAAAATGTTTTCATACACTGGAGAATTTGTTGTCTGATGATGTTCTGATCATTCAGTGCTGGGCCCATAAACTTAATTTAGTACTGGATACTCTTGGGAAACATTTCCTATTTTGTAGCAAGCGGTATCCAAAGTGAAGATGGCATTCCTAAACACACGGAAAATAAAGCACATTTATAGAAAATATTTGGATACAACCTATCCTAGTCAGCAAGTACCACTATTTCCTCAGCCAGTTTTAACCGTGTGGTGCTCGTGGTATGAGTCAGTGGCATATCTTGCAAAACATGTGTAAGGCATTGTAGGGTTTATGCGCAGTGAGGACATAACAAGTGACAATGCCGGAGTTGCTTTTCTCCGTAGTATTTCAGAAGAAGATTTGGAAGCAATCCAAATACAGACTATATTCATTACAGAATATGGCAAAGACATTGTTGAATTGATCACATTTCTGGAAGGACACTCACAGCCAGCTGTACATGTTCTAGATGGGCAGCTAAGGAGAATTCAGCAAGCTCTTGAATCGCTGCAGGAGGGAGTTATGGGAGCAATGTTGTGAAACTACTAGAGGATTGTGGAAGGACAGTTAGTAGGAGCAAAATCAGTTCAGTTCTGTCCAATGCAGCTTCCCACGCTGTAGCCAAGCTACTTGAATTACGGGCTAATGATCCTGCTAAACAGTTATATAAGTACATGAATGTATTTGAACCTGCTGAAATAGTACAAATGATTATCACTGAAGAACTCGTGCAGAAAATTAAGAAAGTAAGTTCGTGTTCCAAATTGGATGATACTGATATAATGCGAGGCTACAATGTACTGAAATCTTTTGTGAAGAATCATGTAACTGGAAAGCTAAAGGTAGATATTGCAGCAGTGTTGCTAGGGATGTCGTGTACATTTCCAAAATTTAGTGAAGCTGTGTTGAAATCAATTTGGATTCCTTGTGCAAATGTAGACTGTGAATGGTTCTTTTCTACATACACAAGAGTGTTGGGTGACCAGCGTCATCATTTATCTCAAGATAATCTAGAACTCTTTAGTGAAGTATACTTTGATGGTTGAAGCAAATATAATCTAGTAGGTCACGGAGTGTAATTATGCAAAATGTTGAGTGGCATTGATTCTCAGTGATCCTGGTGGCCTGACCTGACTCTGAACAGGAATGCATAAAACATCCAGATGGTTGGCTGTTTAAAAAAAATCATGGAATATTGTGTTAAAGTGTTAGTTTAGTTGTTAAATAGTTTAGAATTACAGTGCCTAGTAAGATTTCATTTTTGTAAGGATTTACCAAATTTGATACTACTTGGCATTATAAAGATAGATTTTGCGGTTGACGTACTGTGTTATCTATGTAATTCTAGATGTGACCAGTGGGGTTTTTAAAAGAAGCGATTTGGATTGTATTTACATATTAGAAAGGATTAAAGCTAACTAACTATGCTAAACACCGTGCAATTTTTATACATATCACGTTCCCCATGTCAATACACGAAACGTATTACAATTTACTTTTAAACTTAGCGCCACCTTTCCAGGTTCCGCCACTGAGGTGATTGTCTTCAGTCAATACATGGCTAGAAGGGAAGTGTCACATAATAACCCAGATCATATTAGGTTAAAGTATGGTAGTGACCCTTTTCTAGGCTTTGAAATAACCAGTAGTTTAAGTATATATATTTAAATTTGTGGTTACTGTGAAAACACCGAAATGTCTAGTGGAAAGTACCGAATTTCCAATTTCAAAGTCCAGCTTTTCTCCCTCTCAAACCACCGAAAAATTCCTATCCCTACCTTTAAGGAATATTACCATATAGCACGAAATACTGCACGATTCAATTATTTTTGTTGAAACAGACCTGAAGTCATATATAACTTACTCTCATGGCCAACAAAAGTGAGGGTGGTAGACGGAGACCCAGAATGTACAGTTAGAGTTTGAAGGATGAAAAAAGGGTTCCCATTGTGCCTATTGCTCGATAGCGTTTAATCCAAGATTATGGAGGTGAGAAGTAGAAAGAGCGCCGGTTAGATTTGCTGACGACTAAACTTTGGTTAGTCAGTTATCTGGAAGATTGCGGACATTATTAGATGCATTAGAAAATCACTTGAGAATAGACAGAATAAAGATCAATCGTATGAAAACTAAAATAAAGAGGTTTATTTGGTTATAGATAGCGGGGCTGTCTATACCTGTGTCAGCGAAGGTTTTGCATAACGTAAATGGTCGCAAGCTGTAGCGGATGGATCAATGTATGGTTAGGTTAGAGCTTTTGAAAGAAAATGGAAATAGTGGTCATTACATAACAAGAAACATAACGTCAGTGAAGTAACCATTTAATAAAAGAAGAGAATTTTTTACGGAGGACTTCTAAAATACGGTACAGTAAGAACAAGATGGAGGGTTGAGTAGAGTGAGCTCCGAGAAAAGAGGAAGGGTACATGCAATTATGGTGTGGGAGTAGAGAATGAATAAGTGCTATGTGCGACAATGCGATGGACAGGGAGGCAGACGAACAAGTGCTGGACATGTAGGGTGAAGGCAGGACATCGGCAAAGAAGGAGAAGACATTATGTGGATGTAACAGGCAATAAGGGGTGAAATGATACTGACGGCCGTAATAGCGGATGCTGGATATGCTGAGAATGGGATCAAATAGAGTTTATGAAGCAAAATCTTGCTTAGTAATTTCCTCACTGGTTTATGGAAACTTACCTTGGTTTCGACAACTTAAGTCATCATCAAGGTAAATTTCATCTCTTTCGTCGTCCATATACATACAAAGAGATAGTTGCTGTGGGAAAGCGAGGAAGAGAGGGTTGAGGAAGAAAATGGGAGGTTTTGTTGAAATGGAAAGGGATGGAGAGGGAGGAAGGGTGTTCCAAGTTTTGGCAAGGCTAGCTTTTCAAGGAAAATAACGGAAGGGGGAGGAGAGTGAAAAAACATTGACCAGGGCGATGTAAGCCAATCGAATAGCAATCGAAGTCAAATGTGAGATAATTGACATGATTACAATAATGTATTACAGCATTCACGATCTCGTATTGTTCAAGAAAATCCAATTCTTCTTACAATGTTCATGTAAGATGCTAGATTAAAAATCACTCGGGTGGCTCAAGACACTAAATATTTTGCGAACTTGGAGGAAACGTGTGTTATTTAAAAAAATTCCATGCTCCTTAATGTTTGTGAAAAATTTCCGTCCATTTTGGCTGACGTACCCACCATCACGTGAATTACAGATTAAAGCATAGGCTCCACTTTTGGCAAAAGCTGCAAATTTATCTTTAGGATTGAATAAGATTTTAACTATAGTAAATGGAAAATGAAAATAAGAATTAAAATTCTTCAGAGACTTCGTTTTCATGATCATGTACGTCAATTTTCCAAAAAGTGGTATTTTACCAACGTAATGGCTCGTTATCGGTCGATAAAGGAATGGCTGTCTAAGAGCGAATGGTCTGCTCTTCATGCTTTCTGTCTAAAATGTTAAAAAGAGTGTCATTACTGTTGCCGTTTCTCGTTGCAATGGATAAAATGATATTAAATCATTTAATAAAACTGACTTAACCAATAATAATTGCCAATTGGCCAAACGAAATATCATAGCATGAAAAGCTGACATCTTGTGACAATGATGGTGAAATGAATCATTGGGAAGAACTGCATCAGTAAAAGTAGGTGTCCAATAGAAAGGAATCTCATGCTCTCAAAAAAGCGATATTTAAAAATAATGGTTAGAGTCAAAACGATCTAAAAAATCCAGAAATATATCTGCCAACATTTGTGACAAAGGAGAACCAATAGCTAGGCCGTGTATTTGTCCATAAATATCAGCATTAGAATGGCCTTGGTTACTTACGAGTTCAATACCTTACTCGATTCCTTCCGTCAAAGGGACCGAAGTAAAGTTGTTAGCAACATCAAAGAGTACTAATCTGGAATTTATGCAGATTTAAATTAGAGAGCGTTTTTGATAGTTCAAATGATTTTTAACACCATTCTTTGGCTTAAAACTCGAATATTTCTAAGAAAAGTACTTCATTCAATGGATAATTTATGACAAGGGGCGGTGACATGCGATTAAACCACTCTTTGTGGGCGATCACTTTTGGAGGTTTTTAAGAGACCGCATAATCTAGGAAGAAAAGAATTCATACACACAAAATCATATTTATCATGATTATTAACAATTGTTTTGCAGGTGCTTGAAGTGTGTTTTACATAAGATTGGTACCGTATAGTCCTTATAGCACTGAAATTAATTGACCAAAAAACTGTGGCACTTCTATTATTTTAACACCACATTACTAGATCAACTTGTTAATGTGTCTCACATTTCTCTTCCTCATATTTGGCTTACATTCACCACTAATGTAAATAATCTTTACCTTTTGATGTCCGATTGGCTTACCACGCCCTGGTTATTGTTTGTCTCACTCTTCTCCCCTCCCGTAATTTTCCTTGAAAATCTAACCCTTTCAAATTTAGGAATGACCCTCCTCCTCTCTCCCTCCCTTCCCCTTCAACCAACCCTAACGTTTTTTCCTCTACACTCTCTCCCTCGCCTCCCCCATCCACTATCGGTTTGTGTATAAATGGACGAGGATAGGAAGGAAAATGTACCTAGATAATGACCTAAATGGAAAATATGATTGGTATTCATAAACCAATGTGGAAGGTACAAAGCAAGATTTCATTACAAAAACAAATTTTTCAGCCTGAAGCTAAGTCTGAAACTTAAATATAAATAGGGTCTATGGATTTAAAGAGGAGGAATAGAATGTATTCCAAGCTGTAGGATGAAACCGTGCAAGGAGATGACGGCCCGCGGGAGGAAAATAATTTAATACATATGTCTCCCTCGTCTGTTTAAACGTATGTAAACCTGTATAACACCCTTAACAAAAACGCTGTTTACAAATCACCCTCTTTCAATTCATTTTCGAATTTTTAACAGCTTGCTATAACTGGAAAAACATTGCCATTCATTGGTCGTTTTTTTAAATTGGAATCGAATAAAATTGTATTTTTTCATGGGATAAGCATTTTAAATCCAAATCTATTTCAATTAAGAGCGTTCATTGATTCCTATGGTGATAGCCGCTAAAACATATACATAAAAACTTGTCTACAGGGTTATGGTGTCCTCATTTAATTAGGATAGATTCGTGGGAACCACTGAGCGCTAGTGATTTGGAATATGTATAATGGTTCAATTGATGTTTTCATAGTGATAAATCTACACGAAAAATCTCAAAACTCCCATTTTTTGTTAATTAAATTGGAATCTTCTCATACTATATCTGTTGCACTTTCATGAACCAAATAAAAAATAAGTTTAATTATATGAGGGAAAATGTCGTAGTTGAGTCTTTCTCAAAAGTTGCGATTAACAAAAGATGCCAATAAAAGGCTTGAGAATCATCTCACACAGAACTCAAACTGCATTTAATAGAGATAAATCATAATATCAATCGAGATATATATATTTAAATAAAGCAAATTATTAAAATTTCAACGAGCGCTAACTCTCCAACACCCAGCTCTCTTAATCCCAACTGTTAACCAGCCAAACCAGTTAAAATATCCATAGTACCGTTTTAATCCCTCTGTAATTAACTTTGAAATTTATGCAGCATTTCAGTTATTGATGAAAGACCTATCATATTCTATACACTGCTTTTCCTTTACTCTTAACTAACGAATTTTTTAATTTAATGGAAATTATTATAAGTAGCTTTTGGTCTTTCATTCAATAACATGAATGTAATCTTTCACACACGTTCATTTGTTAATGACTCAGATAAGTTTCCGAAACCATTTATCATAAGAGAAAGGAGAAAATTCTCGACGTTTTTTTAAATCTTTCGTGGTTTTCACGGCAGATCATGACCAATTTCGCTCAAAAGTATATTCATGCATTACTTTTTTGGAAGACTTTTTCGGGCTCGTTTTGACACGTCAGGATTTTTTTCGAATAAAAACGGCCTTTATTGGGACTTTTCGATTGATCGCCTTTTGAAGTCTTTATTCTCAACCATGTCTGATTCTGAATGCATACTTGTAGAGGAATGATTGAAAAATCGTCTGGAACACTTTTATTCATCAGGGTTTTTTTCTACCTTGTGTTTTCCACCCAATAATCGATGAAGCCCAAGTCAATGAGCTTGATGCTCCCAAAAAATGCATATATATATATATATATATATATATATATACCTGTTCTGACAATTGTATGAGGAATAATCTGTAACTACTCTCGAGTAAATAATCATTAATTACTTCCGGAGGATAAATAAAATATTTCTTCTGGTGCTCCACAATAAATCATATATCACGGGTCTAATCCACCATCTAATATAAATCCAGGCATTTTTTTGAAATGCCGAGCGCTCAACACTCTGTACTATTACATAGTACTTCTCCATAGATCTCAAAGAACCGGCATATAAACAGACAACTTTTAAATGAAATTCTACTCTTTAAATTCCAAATCTTTAAGTAGTAACTAAATTTTAAATTATAATAGTTTTATCATTTTAAACTTCTAACTTAAACATTGATTCAAACTTTAAGATTAAAAAATGCGATTCTACACCAAAATACACAAAATTGTGACGTCAGTCGCTTGTGAAACAGCAAACTGACATCACGTCGCATCAGTCATATGTGTGATGAAAAGCTGTGAATATGCAGTTTGCTGAAAAAAGCTTACCACTTACACCCAACCGCAATATGTTTACTTCATACTTGTGGGAGTTTTTTTGTTACATTGATCAGTTCCTAGCATAACATCCGCTATTCACACCTTTGATGGAAAAGTATTCAAGGACTCAATTATCTTAAGCTTGTCTCAGGAAATCTTACTCCGCGAAAGGGTAACATTTTTAAAACTTTCAATAAGTTTCTATATTTCAAAAATCTTTCACGGCTCTAGATTGAGGCATGAACCATTAAAAGTTAGGAGTATCATGATTTTGGAAGAAAATAGACCAGCAGCAATTGAAGTCTATAGCAATTTAATAAGAGTTAATTAACTAAAAAGTAGTACAGTAGTAAAAAAAACTAGTACATTTACATAAGATGCGTGGGCTAAGTGAAAAACCGTTAACAGAAGGTACAAATAAGCACTTCCTCTCTCATGAATTTGAATTCCTTTAGATTCTCTCTCCCGATCAGATGGAGGGAAATGCGCGAGAACTTTTGAGTGTTTACTCACTTCCATACGACCAGATATACATTTAACAAACTTCATTCGGGTTATCGATCGATAAAATCAAATACCTTGGATGTTCGCGCCCAAGATTAAGTAATTCAGTGTCGACAGATATGGATGTGAAGAAGAAACTTTCGGATGCAAAGAGAGCACGCGCCGCGAATGTTCAAAGAAAATTATTCTATGCATGGAGAGAAGGTGTAAGCTTCAAGTTAATGAGCGCAGCATCTCAAATTCTTGAAAGAGACTATAAAGGAATGACATCAGAATGTTGCATATAATTGCCGCTGGTGAATGGAACACTCAGAGACATGCTCTTCAACACCGAGCGTAGAGGAGAATTTTCTATGCATTACCTTATTAACTCAATGACTCATTCTATCAAAGGAATAAAATTGAAAGGGTATTTACATTTTATAACCTTATACCAATAACTTTAATGTGATTTTGAAATGAAAAATCGGTATAACGTTGCTATATAATACAACTCGTTAAATTCCACAGACAAGGCAGAGGAGGGAGAAGGGTTATTATTTCGGAAGGTCAGAGAAATGAGAACGATCAAACAAAGTCAAGGTTTTGTTACATGTCAAGTGGAAATGGGGTGGAGAGGACTTGAAAGGAGAGGGTTGGGGTGAAGGCGAATGCTTAGGAGAGTTGAGTAAACATTCGTTGTCCCCACCCCTCCCCTCCAGTCCCGCTTCTCCCCTACCCCCCGCTTCATTTCCACTTGGCTTACAATAAAACCGTGACTTTATTAAATCCTTACAATTTCCGTGACCTTCCAATTGAACACCCTCAGACCCCCGTCCAGAGGATACCAATCTCTCCCCTTCCTGTATT
Organism: Ceriagrion tenellum; assembly: GCA_963169105.1. Taxonomy (NCBI): domain Eukaryota; kingdom Metazoa; phylum Arthropoda; class Insecta; order Odonata; family Coenagrionidae; genus Ceriagrion; species Ceriagrion tenellum. The sequence continues at coordinate 146,969,555 of OY720633.1, read as the reverse complement.
CCCATATGTTATCCACAAGCCTGCCATTCAAAGTACAAAAATGTACATAGTGCCTAAACCAAGGTCAGTATTGAGTGCAATTCATGTGACTAAAATGAGAATTTTCTGCGTCCATTCTATCGTTATTTATTCATTAAAATAGATAGATAAAATAAGAAATTATGAAGTGTAGAGAAGAAGAAAGAACCACATGGAACACCATAGAGAAAAGAAGAACAAGATGGATGGGACACCCTGAGACACAATTGATTTGTGAAGTACATAATTGAAGACAAAATAAAGGGAAAAGCTCCCAGAGGACGACCCAGGAATAAGGTTATGGGCCAAATAAAGAGGAAAGTACATAGGAAGAGATACCAAGAGGTAAGGGAAATAGCATTAGACAGGGAACGGTGGAGGGCTGCAGTTCACCAATCTTAGGATTGAACGACCAATGAGAAAATGAGCATAGAATCTCAAATTCTTGATAGAGACTAATTGAGGCATGAACAAACAACGTTAGAATCAACATGATTTCGGACGAAAATACATCTGTAGCAATTAATGCCAACAATAATTTAATAAACATAAATGTATTGTTGCTAAATAACGAAATGTATTATTTAACAATGTTTGATGTTTAAGGTTCTCACTTTGTTACGCCTGAGACATTCGATGGCGTTATATCAGTTAGCTAAACATCCTATATAAAAAGTTCACTAATCAAAAATGTGAAGGAAGTAGCGATAAAAATAACAATGACATGTATAAAAATTTCTTGATCTTTAAGTCTAGACAGGAACCGAAGTTCTATTACAACTATACATGAAATATTGAAAATATTTCGGGGATTTTTTTTCCAAAGAACATCATAATAACTCCCTAATCTATAAAACTGCATTTATTCACTGTTATTTCTAATAAAAGCTTGAATTTTTCAATATGCTCACAAAAATGTTGGGGACGTTTGGGAGACTTTTTTCGATTTCATTAGCGACTTGTTAGGCAACTTGAAATTTCTTATCATTGAGGACATTTTTCCATGCTTTATTCATACTATAAAAATCTCACAGGCCAGCAGATATTATGAACATTGGCATAGGTGGCTAGGTATTTGCGGAACAAGCACTAAGAATGCATCGAGAATTGTTTCTATGATATTGGTCCAATACCTGTACCTTCTGTCGTATTCACACCGATTTTTCCAAAAAAAAAACTCGTCATAGACAATTTGTTTTTCCCTTGACGGAGCTTCAAAAACACTGATATTTCAGAATCGAAGCACGCTACATTTTATAGCCCAGAATACTCGAACAACTTGTACAAACCGAGCGGCTCGATTGAGGTTGGAAGCATGCAGCGGTGCGAAAAATTGATGGAGCTGCAGTTTTGCCTCTCCGCTGCTGCCGCAAACGCGCTCTCGCTCACAGCGAAAATGCTCACCATTCCTCTCCTACCCCTCTTTCTCTCACGATTGCCGGCCCTGAAATAAGGTCCCCGTCAAACAACCTCAGTCCTTCAGACTTTCCACCCCCCACCCCTTCTGTCCTTTTGATGGGCCGCATCCATCACAAGGCTTCCGAGTGCTTGCGCCACGCGCGGATGGATACACCGATGACCCCTTTCTAAAGCGTCCAGCCATTCGTCCACTGGCCGCCCTATTTATGCCATATGCGCGCACTCGGCTCGTTTGGCGCACGGCACTGCGAAGAGATTCCAGCTTGAAAACCACCGCGCGGTGCAGCCATCGCGTTTTGGCTCGCTCGCAAACAAAACGCGGACGTCGGGGCAGGCGATTGACTCCGAGGGCGGCTAATACAGCGGACGACGGTTGCCCTGAGGGAAGGGAGAGAGGGCCTGGTTAGCGGGGGGCTGGGTAGAGAAATGGCAGCGGGAGGGTTAACAGGAAGATGGGGGGAGGGGACACTCTCTGTCCGGGAGAAATGAACCAGACCCCCGATCTCCTTTGTTCGGCCCGGATTTATCCCTCTTATATATCTGTCGCACCAGACCGCTTCAATATGCTCCCTTTCGGATATTCGATCCTCTAGCTCACGATTCAGTCAGGCTATACCAAGGCGAGGATAGATTGGGTAGTCTGTGTGCCGCTTACTGAGGCAAACAATCGTGAGATATAGTTGACCTATGGTGGATAAAACGATCACAAATTTGGCAAGTAAAGTTCTCTGACCAACAGAAACAATCAAGTTCGATAAGAATACTTGCTTTGCACTCGTAAGTCAAAGGGAAGCTGTTTTAATTTCTAACAAGCTCGATTTCAGCATACCACCATGCACTCAAATTTATGTGCTACGAGGTTAATTCCTTGAAAGTATTAATGATATAGCAGAGCATTTCTCATAATTTTAGGAATATGAGTGCAGCAATATATGTTTATCAAAACCTTATTATTCCCTCAAATCGTGGGCAGGGTATAGGCTCCTCAGATTGGAATAAGTTCAAACCTATTTAACCGGCAGCAAATTCTAAATTTTATTGAAAATTTGTTCTCTGCATTTGCTACTTATTTATCAGTCTTATCTTTACCTAGTAACAAGCTCTAATTTACGACTGTATTCTAAGAATCTGTGTGGCTTTATTTAAAGAGCATAAAGATAATGTGATGAGTCGTAAAATCTTTCTCAACTTCAAAATATATTTACAGTCAGTAGTCATTCCGAAAATAACTATAAAATAGTAATCTCTTTAAACGGTTAATTTAAAAATTACCAATAATACTAATTATTCAGCTTAAATTATCAATGTTTGCAGCAAATATAAAAAAGAATCATAACGCTGTAGTATTTTGTGAATATTGAGAGAATAATATTATAGTATCTTGCTTTATAAAATTTTTACTACTGGTTTTTAAAAACTCATATCATCCATAATCATTAATTAAGAAATGATTCCGTGCACAAATGACAAAAAAATTAGCATGAAAATGAGCAATAATAATTTCCCTAACAGAAAATGAAGAATAAATCAGGTTCTTGACTTCTTCCATTATTATCTTTTTTAATTTTATTACTATTTACATTTCAAAGTTTCAATCTACGATGCTTATCTACACGCGGTTGAACTCCCTTCAAAGCAAGATTTTATGTCATATGCATGTTCTGGTAAGATTCTCAATATGCGGTGATTTCATTCTAAAAAGTAACGAAAACAGATTATCTTCCATGAAAAAACTCGACGTATCTCAGAAAAGCGTTCCGGTTTTTCCAAAAATGCGACGATTCGCTTCCATCGTGTTTGTTTCCTTGATACCGTGAGATTTTTTTATTTGGACCTCCTTAAAAGTCTTATTTTCCCTCCAACGTAGACTCACGAGGCAAAGAGATAAAAATACACATTTTCCGAGAGAAAACCTACCGTGTAAACTTGCAGTTCCCAAGGGAAAAATTCACAAACAGGGAGGGGTGAATGGGAATAGCGATGGTGGAGCAGATAAAAGGAAGCTGCTCTTAAAGAGAAAGACTTCAACATTAAGGAAAAGAGAATAATTTAGTCGCAAAAAGAGCGGGAAATGGCGTAAGAGAAGAAGGCAGACGCATATCCGAATAATTAGAGGACGTTAAGGGAAACGAATGAACGCGTGGATTCGAGAAAAACTCGAATGAGTAAAAAAGTTTTAAAAAATTGTGAGAACAATCATAATTTTTCAAGTAATATTAAGGGGGAGAAATGAGAAAGATGCGCCCCTTTTGTCATTACGAGAGATTTTTTTAACAGCAGTACACTGTGAGAGTTGTAAAAAAACACTTCGAAACCCAGAAAGACCTGAAGAATAAATAAGGAGGAGATGCACGTAAAACGATTGGTGAAATCCTTGTGACGCAGATGTGAAAGAGGAAAGCAGCAAAAGTGTAGTTGTCCAGAGAGGAAGTAAGGAGAAACCGCATGACGGATGAAGAAAGAGGGAGATATGAGTAGCCAAGGTAGACGCATTGTAATAACAACTGAAGAGGGAAATCAATGCAATTGTTAATTTTAGAAAAGCGGAAGATTTCCCCTCCAGCGCCATGTAAGTCGACCTAGGAGGAGTTAAAGGTGAAGGCTCGAGAGAGAGAGTGGCGGGTGGCAGGGTGTTTGGTTCGCGAAGAGGTTGGAGGTCTCGAGGAAAGCGGAGTGGGTAGGAGGAGTCGGGAATATAAGGGAAAAGCTGAAATGTAAGAAAGGTTAACCCGACAGGGCGGGCGAGCTCAAGGAAGGGCGATGCCCGAGATAAAGGCTAAGAGTTGTAGCTGGCGAGAAAGGAACAAGGCGGGTAAAAACCTTTCCCCGTTTTCGGGGAGAAGAAAGAAGAATAAATACGGCCTCTTGGAATGCGGCAGAAAAAGCTTTAAGGGAAAAGACGTTTCGAGGCGGGAGGTAGTGCGAGGAGGCTGAGGGAGTCGTGAGAGGGAGGGAGGGATGTGGGGAAATAAGTAAATCTTTGCTTTATGAGTCGGCAACGCTTTCGGAAATACAGAAACGACCGTCTTTTTCTCACTCCGTCCTCACACCACGGAAAAAGCCTTCCGTCTCTTCCGTCCCTCTCTTCCTCCCTCTGCACCTTGCCCGCATACTCTCCACCCGACAGCCTCATTTTCCCCAACTCCCCGCCGCCACATTTTCACATATTTTGCCTTTCCTTTTCATTAATTTTTCCGGGCATCGGGAATTTTCTGTGGCCATTCATCTCTGGAATTGTTCCAGCTTTTCCTCCTAGCGCGAGACTCCGCAGTAGTGCAAAACCACCCGGAGTCGGAGTGACTGAGCGCGTGGAAAGGGAGGAAAGGTGGTGGGTGGGAGGAAGACGAACAGTCACTTCCCCCACGTCCTCCCTCGCACTCCCACAGGAGCAAGAGAGGGAATAAGAGATACGATGGCTTGGGAGGGGGGAGGGCCCGGGAGATATCCGTGGAAGGGAGAGCGTCTGCGGGATAGCGGCTGGGAATACACATATGTACCTACATGCTTGTAAGCGTGCATGTATGTTTTATATCTTTTTAGGCAACCGAATTTACTTTTTCCACAAGGGAAACTGGGAACTGCGGGAGAATAACCGAGAATGGCGTGACGGTTTTTTCAAAGTGTCTTCCCCTGATGGACGGAAAGGCTTTATCTTCATGCAACCTAGGTTCCACGAGATATAATGTTTCGCCATTGTTGTGATTATGTGATATGATATGTCATTATGTCATTATGTCACGGTGATCTGATAGTTAAGATTGATTTAGGTACATGCCTTCCATCAGGTATCTTAGTTAGTAGACAGACGGTTAGGCCTTGCATAGAATTTTCCCAGCAGAAATTATAACATGATATCATCACGCGATCACCTTACATGGATATATTCCTTCTAACAGGATCATGAGTTAGAATTTTCAGCATCGCAATTAAATATTGAGATGAGAAATCAGTCGTTAATCCTCAAAACCAATTTAAATAAAACTAAGCGGCATTAGCTATCACTTTATAAGGACTTCTTCGATATAAAACTATTTTCTTGATTCTTTTTCTCTGTTATCATGATCTTATCTTTTCCTCTAGACACTGCGAACCTCAAGCTAACTTCTTAAGCCTTTAGCAATATCAAACTCCTTCCTTCATCTTCTAGATTTCTCACATATAGGAGGAAAATAATAAATAACCGGATACAATTATTAACATTCCTCTCTGCAAATAGCACCAAATCACCCCCTCGGCCTCTACCTCGGAGATCTCTTTCCCTATTATCGATCGCTAACAGTAATGTAGTTTCCATTTTTTTGATTGACTGAGGAACGAAAATAATGAGTAGATATTTAATCGTATTTTCATTTTTTATCTCCCATACAGATATTTTACCTTTTGCATAGTCACTCCAGACGTTCATCCCGTAACCTTTAATATTATTTTATTGTTCATTATAATTAATGAAAGAGAAATGGTGAGAAAGAGAAATTGATTGATGACGAGGAAAACATAACAAGTATGGATGATTTGTATCAAAAGACTCCTGTAAAGAGCTTGGCATGGTCTCTCATTCACACCAAATAACCAAGTCATGAAAGGCTCAATTTGTTGAGAATATTGTGAATAAAATAATCGATGGTGATCTGAAATTCAGCCATAGCATTCTGTTAATCCTAATATATATTAGCTTTTATCAATCATTTACAAAATAAGGAGCACATTAAGGAACATAAAAAACACCATGGCTTCAATATTCAAAGCAAAAAATTTAAAATAAATAAATACCTTTTAATGATCGCAATTAATCCGGAGTTACAGTCTAGCTAGAGGTTATAGGAGTTAGTTCAGCTATTCCAAGACCTTTTCCATCTCCTACTCGACTAATTTTGGCGCATCGTTTAGCTAGAGTACACACATCATCGGACGTCGTATAATTTCTCTAAATGTAATAGTTGCCACGGCGTTTAACAATTCCATGTGAAATTCCATCTTTAGCAAGATGGACGTCATTTCCTACATTACAAGCTTCCCACCGCGTCGTAGCCTGCAACAATAGTTCGGTCATCCTCTCCGAGATCTCACTATATAGGATACATTTGACAGGGATAACATTACCTCCAAAACTCTTTCAGAGACTGCAGACCTCTTTAGGTGGAAACTTCTACCAGTATTTTATGTCACATTTCTCCTTATCAGGCTACACGTTACACAGGAGGCTACACGCTAGGCTTAGTTTGCTTGAGAAATTCAGAACTAATGTTTTTCAGAGTGACACAGGATATTATCATGATGTCTCACTACATCTCTAGGTCTGACAGATGCGATAAAATAAGAGAGATACACTGCCGAACAGATACGCACAAAAACGCGTTCTTTCCGCGCACAATAAGCGACCACAATAAAAACAGCTCCTCTAAATACACCCCCATAATACATGTCACCATTTCACCTCCCAAAAACTTACATCTTTATACGGCTGGTGACCTAACACCCCCTGTCACACACCCATGCGGCGTCTCGTAGGGTATCGTTTAGATGTAGATGTAGATCATATCAATATGCCGAATAATTTACATCTGCTTCTTCCCCGCTAGACCTTGCTCCCTCTTCCTATTGTATCCACTTGCAATTATCTGCCCCCTCACTATCTTCTGTATCCACTACTCTACCTGTTCAAAATCGCTTCTCCTCTCTTCTTATTCTGTCCAAAACTCCTTACCTTTTCCTTTCTCTTCGACTCTTCCCTAGTATTTGTCCCTTTGTTGCCCACTTCAATATTCCCTCTTCTTTCAGTACGTTCTCTATCAGTCTCCTCTGCCTTCTCCAAACCTCCACCACCTACTTCCTCTCCTCTTCCACTATATCCAATACCTCCTTGTGTGTCTTTCTCGCCACCCATTCACCTTTCCCATCCCTCTTCAAAACACATCTCAAACGCATCAAGACTACGTACATCCCCCTTCGCAATGACCACGTCTCTGACTCACACAGTGTCACGCTCCTTATTAGAGTTATCGGTGTGTTAAGTGAGAGCAAAAAATGAGCATTCACATGCAGTAAAACTAATCTACTGTAAAACCGGTAAAATTTTAGATATTAATGTCTTTTTCAGCCTAAAATTCCAGCGAATTAAGTCAATATACTTCACAATCTTGCAGAAATTCTCGCAAAACAGGAATGTTTCACTCGCATTACATTCGCCCCAGCAACGTATTTCAGTTTATTCTTGGTGACAAAATATATCAAAGCCATGAGTTTGTGAAACACAGACGATTTCGATCGCAGGTTGAGAAATAAAATTTAGGGGTGCAAGAAAGCAAAAATCGAAAGATTCAACAACAGAAACATCGCAGACACTAACATACGGCTGTCAGTACATGCCATAGAAATGTTTTGGAAAAATGTGTGCCCATCATAGACATCCGTTATCACATTAGTCGTAAATAGTCAATATTTGGAAAGATTTTAAAAATTAAAATTCAGAAGAGCCATAATTACACTTACATTAAATCGAACATAATTCCGTGCATATTTTGTTTCACCATTCTTATGAATAATATTTACCAAAATATTGAATTTGATCCTCAAAGGACGTCATTCATAATACAATTTCTTCAAATTAAGATTTAAATGAAACCAATAATGTGGGCACAATATTTTTTGAAGTGCCTAAATTTCATTTTTTTTGTCTACAATTCTAATGAAATTAAATTAATAATAGTTAATGTACGAACAGTTTATTCTATCAAACGCAAAATTGTCCATTAAGTTATTATTTCCCATTCTATTAGAGACCTACCGTTACCTGTACAAAGGAAAATCCAGTTTGCACAAATTTGACTAAGTAATTAATTCCCTTTGTCATTGTTAAAATGCTTATTTTCTTACTAAATACTTCCCATTACCAAAGAGTTAATTTAGGTACTGAGAGTTGTTATCACTTAATTAATGCTTCTAAAATACTGCGTAGAGGAGACTGCATGTAATGATGATGAAATAGGAAATTTCTACTTATACCATTTGAGAAATATTTTTTTTTAATTCATCGTAAGTTACAAAAAGTTATAAAATAGCCCAGAATGAGGGACGGGAATACCATTAAATGTATATTAAACGGCATTGGCATCGATAATTTATGCAAAATATTTATATAGATTAGATTAAAATCGAGTCAACGCTAGCAGTACAGGGACGTGGAAGGCAAGGCTATTCTAATAGCAACTCGGGATCATAAGGAAAGCAAATCACTGGGCATTCATCATCGTTTTCCCTACAATTTATTGGATCCCATTCACCAGAAGTGCATTGGCAAAGCCCATGTGCCCCTGAATGCTGGGGCTTTTTCGCACACCGCCGAGCTCTTCATTATTGCGGATAGTCAACCATAGCTACCCAACTTTCTGAAGCACTGCTCGTCGTCTAGGACTACATTAATAAGTATGACAGTCTCGCTGATTGACGATTTTAATATGTACTTGCAAAGGTACGCGTTAACATTCAACGGGGGATGAAAAAAAGACAGGGCTGTAGGCTGTAGGTTCGAGTCACTCATGAGGTGTATTTTTTTCTAGGCATATTTTTACATTCCAGAGGCTAGTCACATTAATATAACATCGTGGAATTCTCCTGTTTTACTCAGCTATAATTTTAGTTTTATTTTTTGATTCAGCAGATGAAAATCGGATTACATTATGTTTACCGAATTTCAACATTCTTTTGCAGTAGCATATGGAAACTAAACTACAGGCCATTTGCATTCCAGAGGCTTACCGCATTAATATAACATCGTGGAATTATCCTGTTTTACATGGGTCCAACTTAAACTATTCCACTTGAAATGAATTTTGCCTATTTTAGGAAAAAAATACCCCTGAAAATATCGTCATCAGCAACATTTCAGTATACAGCCTAGATTTCCACTGTAATACCTCTGTAATCTCTAGGTATAAAACCCAGCCGCTATTGTAAAGGTCCCACTTCCCCTCAAAAGCTAATGCTAATTCCATGGTTACCATGGAAATCTCCTATTGTTGACAGAAGTAAAATTCATTATTTTTATATTGAAAACGCGATTTCTAGGGAAATGTTATTCGTATAAGAAAATTGGATAAAGAAATAAGAAAGTGCAATATTGTATCACTCTAATGGCGAAAACTATAGCCTTCTATCTTTAGTAAAACTAATTAAAATATGCAAAAAGAGAAACGTCTGCACTTGAACTAAAATGTTTAGACTTGAGTTTTTCAAACACATAAGACACCAGACGGCCCAATACGCTGCCCTTGGGACCCAGGGGCCTTCATTATAGTCCCAATTTCCTTAAAAAAGCTTTACTGATCCCATGTGTGAAAATTTGACTAAAATCGGTTCACTCCTTCAATACTTATGAGGCTTTTAAAAAAGCATTATTTTGGAGCATTTGGGGCCCCAGTGTGACTTACGACCCCATGATTGTTGTACATTCAGTATAGGTATATTTCACGTGTTTCTAATACAGGCAAGAATTATCTTCCAGGGTCAATTTTTGGTGATAAAAGAGCCCGTTTGAGGGCCTTAAAGGGCCCCAAGGCCCTTGTTCTATAGCTTATGCGTGAACCAGATATATCAAATATCTTTCTACCAAATTTTGTTTCAATCTATTCTGTGGTTTATGAGTGATTGAGTAACTGACAGACAGACAGACGCCACCAGATTTTTTATATATTAGTAAGATAAGCTCCAAGACAGATCCTTTAACTTAGTAATTGCCAAGCACGCAGCACTTACCAGCAAAAATATGCGCGGTGCTCGCCTTTACACCACAACACTAATTAAATGGTATAAACGGTCAACGAAAAAGTAAAATTATGAAAATGAGACTGAGAATTCGTAAACCAAATATTCAATGGATTAGCATATTTATAGACTTTGTCCACATAAGAGGTAGCATGAATTCTTTAACATTACGCGAATAAAATTCTTAAAACAAATTCTTACAAAGTAAAAAAACGCATGTATGAATAATAAAGAAAAAACTTCTAATCAGTACCGTCCAATAAGAGACTTATATTCCTATATAATCTTCATAGAAGCTCAATGTGAAGATACTGCACTTCAAGAATAACATCGACTTTTAAACAGCTATACAATTAAAGCGCGAAGAACATACAAGGATACTTTTCGGCTCGCGAGCAATTATTTCCACTAATGATTAGATTCGATGAAAACGATAGCGGAATATTTTGACCGTGAAATGTAATTAATACGCCATGAAATGCACATATATTTTCGGTCAAATGAGATTCTATTCAAACATTTTGTAATAGGTGCATTTTAGAGAGCAAAATCTGTTTGTGCTCTATGGGTAACAAATAGTAACCCGCGATATTTGGTTTCAAAGGTAATTAAAATCGGATTTTGAATTTTTGTAGATCTTTCCACATCACATTAATCGTGAATAAAAATAAGGGCATTGCATATGGCTTTTGGCTATAATCTTAGTTTCGAATTATTTTAGAATTTGTACTTAATTCCATTAAAACAGAATTTTAAGTACCCTTCTTCTAAGTGACTTCTAATTTCATGTTTTGCGGAATATTAATTAATTTTTCATTTATTGATAGGAGATTTTTTCAGGTACCTTCGTAGGTAACAAATATTTTGATTTTGTTTCCATTAGATAGGTGTATGACATGAAACTTTCCAGCTTCCTATATCTAGTAACATCCTTCTCCGCTATGTATCAAAGGAAGCTACGTTTCTACTGCCATTCAGGCGCTACAGTAAAGTAAAATAAGTGGATCTACAGATAATAGTTAAAAAACTAACTCATCGTACTTGTGGAGAGTACTTTTTCTCTGATGACATTCATAATTATGAAGGAGGTATTTTGGGAGAATTAGTCCAGATACATGGAGGAAAATGTTTTTTGGAAAAATACCTAGAGCCGTAATAGATCTGCTTTTCATTGATATAGATAATATTTGCGTTCTGAAAAGCAATATACTAATTCCGATGTTTCAGATCATGAATATAGACTCGTCAAAAAGGTTGATGATTAGATATTATATGATGGTAGGAAATGGCAAGAGAGGGTCGCATATGGTGAGCCTTGTTGGGCGGTAAATAGCCTTCCAACACCGTCCTTCGCATAGAGAGGATTTGCTCGTGCATGCGGAAGAATTTGTATGAAAGGCATTAACGGTATTTCAAGCAGGAAGAAAACTAATGAAGGATGATTGATCGTTTTGTAATCAGCCAAGGGAAGCAATGGTCGTACATGTACATACTACCCTGCGAGCCGCCGCATGGGCGTGTGGCAGGGGGTGTTAGGACACCAACCGTGTAAGGATGTAAGGGATCAGGTCATGGGAGGTGAAATGCTGTATTGTATGATGAATGTGTATTGGGTGGAGCTCAGTTTTTATTAAGGTCGCTAATTGTGCGCGGAAAGAACAATTTTTTGTATCTACCTGTTAGGAAATGTATCTCTCTTGTTTTGTCACTTGTCAAAGTTTGAGCTACTGAACACCAGAAGCACGGGGTTGACTCAACAACATTCATTTATATTTTTTTCAGTCTGAATGTCAATTTAGATATAAACAGACGTCATCTCAGTGGATTAGTTTTATAACATTTTAATGTGTATATATATATATATATATATATATATATATATATATACAGTGGATGGCGAACCGGAAATCCAGGAGGGCCTGAAATATTTAAGTAAAAGCAGCTGATATTAAGTGAAGAGAGAAGAACAGTAATCGAAAGCTGTTTACAGCCACCAGTTATCCGCGTGAGCTGCCAAACACCCGGGAAGTAGAGAGGAGAAGGGAGGATTACATTGGGAGATAAAAATTTTAAAAAAAGGGGATGGCCTAAAACCTGAATGTGAAGACGGACACCTACCGTTATATAAACACAAATTGTAGGGTATTAAAGGAACCCATTATTCCCAAAGAAAATTGTAAATGTTATTTACCTTTCTATTTGTGCTTAAGGGTATTCATTTGTATCGTATTATGTTTGGGTGGAAGATTTGTTTTTCTTCTGTTTCTGAAGTGCTTAAAAGTGCAAGGGCATTTATTTATATTGTGTGTATGTTAACAGAGTTGGGATTTGAAAAGTGATAGTTGTGTGTGTGGAAATGCAATTTCCATGTAAGGAATGAAAATAGGTTAAGTTATTCAGCCTCATGTGTAGCCGGTGCAAAGTAAATAAATGGATACCTTGCATATTATAATCGCGAGAGTCTTCATTCCAAAAAAATACATCCTATAATACCTATCGTGGGGGATGCAGAAAACGTTAGTAGTTATAGTGTCATTCTTATTCATTATTTATTTATATTTCATTTGGGCACCAGTGTCGTGGAGCAATACTCTTTTATTAAATATTACGTTTTGCTACCACAACGTGGAGTACGATTGATGATTTATTTTATATTACATTATATTACATTACATTATTTATATTACATTATACCCGCGACCCCGCGACGCCCATCGCGGGGTCGCGGGGCACAGGAAATCATTTTTTACATACACGCTTTAATCGGACCTAGAGAAGACCTTCAGTGCAGTGCGGCATATGATTTGTTTATATGTTCACCACAATATATGAGAAGTTAAGGTAATTACAAGGTATTTGACATTTTCTGAAGACTATATGTTTTTTTCACCCATAGTGTAGACATGTCTTCGGTGTGATGACTTCCGCAAGAAGTGACCAGTGGTGCATTTGTTAAGATTAAGTTTTAGCCTCCACTCCTTGCACCACGAATGAATGTTGTTTAGGTCCGATGAGAGAACTTCTAAGACCGTGTCTTCGCTTATTTCCCGTTAGACGACCGTATCGTTGGCAAATAATCTTTGCACGAGAACTTACGTCACTTATATAAATTATGAATAATAGAGGGCCGATCAAGCTTCCTTGCGGAACACCGGATCTTACCGTAATATAGTTAATACCATCAATAACTACTCTTTGCAATAGATCACTGAGTAAGTCCCGCATCCAAATCACAATTTTTTTTTATTTTTTCCGCATGATTGCAATTTGCATGAGTTTTTTGGAACCATGTCGAATGCTTTCTTGAAATTAAGGAATATCGTCTCAACTTGTTTTTTCGATCCACCCGATTTTAGGATGTCATGAAGGAACAGCACAAGCTGTCTAACATTCCGGAAGCCATGCTGGCTGCCATATAAGTAATTACAATTATCCAGGAATACCATAATACTGATAACAAAAATGGGTTTAAGGATCTTTAAAAATAATTATTACGATATAGGCCAGTAATTCCTAGGTCATGTCTGTTTACTATTATTAACTATTGGTGTGACGTATCCTGTCCACGGGCACCTTGTTTTCGAATCATGATTTGCAAAAAATTTCTAAAAATGTTATCTGAGGTGCTAACCCGTTGACAACGCGTGCAAATATTCCATGTGGACCTGGGGACTTGTTACTTTTAATCGAATGCAGTTGCATAGTTTTTCAATCACGCTGAGTAGCTATTTCAGCCATCTGCTAATTAAATTCAGGTATGTGTAAATTATGTACCCTGTCATCTTTAGTGTATGTCTACATTTTCTAAGATGTGGTCTAATAAGTTAGCTTTGTCGATACTGTCGGTGACCAATTCGTCATTTTCGTCCAATAAGACTCCACTGCCGAAGAGTTTTGAGAGACATTGTCTCTCAAAATGTCTTTCGTCAACTCCGGTCGCTTAAGCCGAACTGCATCCTGCTTTGGGGTATGGATGCATTAATTCCATCTCTCGCTTTATGTCTAAGTTAAAAAAACATGTTATTGATATTCGTATTCGAATTCTTGAGTTGAGCATTTATTGCGTGTTATTTTTTTGGCATTGCATCTACTTTGAATTTGGTTGCAGAGAACCTTTCTAAGACAGCCAATTCTGCTTTGTTTGTCAGAGATCGTTCTCTCAAATCTTACATTGCCTATATTTTGGTGCAACACCTCGGTACCACAGTAATTAGCTGTCACTTTCCAATCATAGAATAAATGAAATAACATTGTGTGCGGTCACACGCACAAAACAAATAAATACACTCAGAGGATGAACTTGGCCAAGAAAAAATAATAATTTGACAGGGATTCTAACCTTGATCAATTCAAATTATTTTTTCTTAGCGAATTTTATCCCTTTGGTGTATAAGTACACTATTATTTTGTAAATTCCCAGGGCAATGAGTCTATTGTCACCAATAATAAATTAAAAACTCCCACAAGGTATATTTCAGCCTCTTTGTCTTTTTTTCCAAATAAAAGGACGTTTTCTCAAATTATAGCACGGTGCTCTTCGCTTCTTTAACTTTAAAATGATTCGCTTCTCGATGAATTTAATTGCGTATACAATGGCCCATAACTGAGAAGAGCAAGAGAATAGACTAATTCAGAAATGAAAAGGTCCATGTGAACATAAACACATCTAGTAGATACGTATATTTCAGTGGTTTAATTTCAACTTATTGATATCAATGTTACCATGTATGTTCCTAATTGCCGGAATGCTACTGTCTAAAATAAGCTACCATTTCACGGTCAGATTAATCAATCTATCCATCTATGTATATACCTTCCAATATAATTATTTATTCCTCACTAAAGATAATTATTTCATCAACCAATAAATTTTAGAACAGCTTTTTCATGTTTCCAGCTCCGCTGAATCCTTATAATATTTCTCACGGCAGCAAAATATCGAGCCGACAGGAGAATGTAGCAATGGCACGTTTAATTCCATTCCATGCACAAGTGGGGAGCAAAAGATAAATATCAAATTGGTCTATGCCTTGGAATTCTCCCCATTTAAGTTTGGCCTTTCGGGCATAGACAAGTATATTTTCTACTATGAACACAGAGTTCCAGAGATGTGGTTGGCACTGCCCCGTTGCACCGCAGTTGGTAGTTTATTCCGCAATAACGGGAGGCAAATACCGTTCGCCCGCCTACTCCCAGCATTTACGTTCATCTGAATTTTTTTATCCAAACTTTTACTCTCGAGGACGTTGTAATCCGAAATTTCTCATCGACTTAATCCCATCCCATTGCTTCCAATTTCGCATGGTCCTCCGAATTGAATAATCCAATTAACTCGAAGCCAAACACCATCGCTATCTCAAACGATTTACATGAGTGAGAGGGAGGGAGTGTGGGGGAGAGTTTTGAGTTTGGTGGAGAGCTAGAGAGCCTAGCGGCCAATGGATGTTGGAGGAAGGGAAGCGGGGAGAGAGAGAGAGATGGCAAGTGGAGCCAAAAACGTTTCCACTTGAAGGAAGCAGGTAGCCCGCCGGCGGCAGCCCACGGGGTGTAGGTATTTTTTTCAGTGTATCAGGCACACTAAGGAGGGCCGGGAAGGGTGAATCTCTTCCCTCACATCCTCAGTTCATCTCGCTATTCATCCTTTGCTTCCTTTCGCCGCATTTTGAGCCGCTCTCCCTGGAGAAGGGCAGCGGCGAGCCGGAGCGACTGATTCCATCGCTAATAATGCTCCACGGCACTTACATTAGTTTCATCTCGCTACACCCTGGCTGCCTCTTTCTCTTTGAAGTGAAGTGAAAACGGTTCATGAGCGAGGACATGTGGCATTCCATCCCGATAGTCTGCGTTTAAGTTCGGGCAGTGGCACACACCTTTCAAAAGAATTTCGATTCCTAAATGGTAGTCGCGAGGATATCTATACCAGTTCTCTGACCGCCGGATTAGACGTTAAACTACCTTTTAGGTGCCTTTCGATCGGAGGCTCGTTTTACTAGATTCAAATAATATAACCATATGGAGGTAACAGGAGCGCCTAAAGGCTCAGAAAAACAGGTGAAAATTACGATGGAAAGGATTAAACACGACTACTACGCATGCACAGTAAGCAGCATAGTCCCACGCAACACAGAGAAGAGGTAGTATATTCTCATAATGTGGCAGTAAAAGAAGAATTGGCAGAATTAGACGAGTGAAGGGGATAAGGGCACTAGCGAACTGAGATGGCGGACATTTTTCCCGGGCACTGGACGCTGATGCCGATGGCGGGATTCACACCACACTCACTCCATTTCCGCCACATTCTTATTTTTCCGTCCTACCCATTTAACCTAAATACGCAGACAACTTCAGTTGCCGGTCGCCTCTTCAAATAAACAAACAACTTAAGGTACATGGCCCTACTGGGTGGAAGGTAAGGACTGGGATAAGGTGGAATCACGCCACTGCCCCCACATAATTCAATTGCATATCTCTCGATTCTCTCTCCACGATCAAAATGGATGTAAGTGGATAGAGCCCTGGGGGTTGTGTTTGAATAGCTCGAGATAATCCTGATCATATAACAAACGAGTCATGTTGTACAAAAACGAACGATTGGGGATATAGGTGAGTTTGGCACTCGGATGGATAACTTAAATGCCAGATATGTTGTTTATTGCGCCTTTTAACGCGACATTCAGCTTCATTATCAATATATCCGCGAGAAAAACTCGGGAAGGCTGTACGAGATTTTTAAGAGTGGTTAAATTACATCAAAATCTCGAGCCTTCCACGATTTTTCCGCAGGAATCCCTAGTCACGAGATCGAAATTATGTCGAGAGGTTCAAACACTACATCACTGGCCTTTCGAATGGCGGACCCAGGTGCGAGTACAGGTCATAGGGGATAATCACTATTTGTTATTCGTGTTCTACTTCAATAATACATCTACGTATTACCTTGTAAGCCACCGCAACGGCCTTTGGCAAGAAGGTCAAGGGCTAAAACGTGAAAAGATGTGGGATAAAAAGGGAGCAATCGACGAGGAGTGAGTATTTTGGATGAGTGAAGGGAGATTACTCTACCCGGATAAACGTTACTTCCAATGTTATATTTCGTAAGCAGCAGGCTTATGAGAGTATCGGACTTCCCTCCTTATGCCCTACTTTGCTTCCTTCCGGTATAAAACACGAAACAATCCTTTCGTACAAAACACCGATTAAAGCTGAACATTTTCAGTTACAAGAGAAGTCTTATTTCATTAGCGATTGGGCTGTGCATTTGAGATATGGTTCTCAACGCTTTCACAAAGAGGCAACCATCGATTCTTTCGATGAAGATATCAATCGATAATTAGATAGCGGACAGCGGAAGAAATCAATCTATTAGTGATTTCTAACACAATAAGTTCACCTTCGTTGACAAAACTCTTTCCACCAGTCTAAACGACCGGAAATAGAAATATATTTACGAATACAGATAATCCAAGCATGAGAAAAAGATACAACAAATGGATTTCCACTTGATCAAAGTTTGTCATAATATCACCATCACATTACGATTTCAGCAACTTTCGCCAGTGTAATGTGAAGCACAGTGAAGTATCACTGCACTCTAGCACTACCCTTCCCTAAATAATTCCTTCACATTCCTGTGTGGATATATAGCAGAATCGTGATGAATTCAATGTGTGATGCAGTACATGTGAGGCAGACAGGCCGGAAGTTTCAAGAAAGAGTGAAATGATACCAAACCTGTGTGAAAAACAAGAAGTCTACTTCGTAATTAACGAAATATTTATTAGAACAAAAACACCGTAATGACCTAAAATTTGGAATTCTACTCATAGAAAATGAAGGTTGTGGAATGGACGCTTCAGAACAGTTGAAAAGAACATATTTTCGTCGACTATTAGTACTCCTCCCACTCCCCCCTTGTAAACCTACCTTTGCCCCACCCTCTCAAACCTTTCACCCTTTTCCTCTCCTCAACCTCTTTTCACCCTTTCTTCCTTAAAGCATTTCCTCTCTGACCATCATCTAACCACACACCCCGACTTGTCTGTTTATGCATATTGATTGATTTTGTTAAGTCTTTACCTGAAGATGACGTTCAACGTCTAAACCGAGGGTGTTCCAAATAAAGATAAGTGGAATCCCAAAGTTACCAGATATCATTAAGGTGGTAGAATCTTGAAAAACCAAACGTTTAGTCGACAACCAAGCAGTTGTCACGGGATTTTATAATGATGAATATGACTTGCATCTATGACAGTGGTTCCCAATATGCTGAAAGCACTTTATGGTGCATATGCGAGAAAAGTTGAGCAATGGTGGCATGTACGGCATGATAATCCAGTACTGCAATGGCTCCAGCTGTTTGAAGAACCATATGACACGGCAATGAAAAATGGGTGAGCAGAACGTGAAAACGACAAGGAATCACATATCTAATTTAAACAATCACTGGGGCATAGTGAGAGAGAATTTAACATGCCCGGTTTCCCCAGGGCTTCCAGTTCGGTTCCTGTTTTGGTGAGTATTTATTTTTCCGGATTATTAGTTTTTACACAATAACCAAATATACTCCACGCAATTTTAATATAAACAATAAAACATTATATAACTAACAGGGAACTTAGCGGACTGTGATCGACTTAACCCATCCGGTAAGACTACATAGCACATTGACACCTTCTATGTTTGCAAATTGTGAAAAAGGAAATACTGTTTTCATAAGCATTGCAATATATTTGGGAACGAAAAATTAACAAAGCCTCAGACTGGCTGATTAGGAAAGAACGCATTAAATCAATGGAATTTTAAAATTTTCTTACGTGAAGCATCCAAATGAAGTCGGCGATGTGGCCTAGTTTTGAAAATCACGGTCACCAAATATGTACGTCATTACTTATCATTGCTGCTAAAATGTAAATAATTCACTAGTACATGCTTAGCAGAATTATTACTACATTACAAAATATTTACTAATATCAATACTTATCTTTGCTGCAAGACTGCTAAAATTGATACCGGATAATTTGACTTACCTAATTTATTCACGTGACTTTTCATTTTCAAAACTTCAAAGTTCATAATGGCTCAATGCGTTATCCAAACGTTTGACTGAGTTACATTTTCAAAACCTTAAAAAAATAAAGAAAACTTAAATATTGAACATATGGAACAAAGTTGCTTTCATTTTTCATTACATAGTTTGACGTGACATGCCAGTATCCATAATGCACATCATAAACTGAAGACTTCACCTCGTTGGTAAAACAATACTTCCTAATTTTGTGACCAAATCACACCACTAACAAATAAAAATAATCTGATATGTAAAGAAAAGATATCATTAAATAAACTAGACAGGAATTTTGAAGAAAAAATTAATTTGGGAGGAAGATATTTGGCGTATATGGAGCTGCGAAAAATAGAAGAAAACGGAGAAAAAGACTTAGGATAGCCTAAAATGATTATGCATTAAAGGATGTAGGTGGTAAAGATAACAAACTGAGAAACTTGAATGAATGAATTGGATTCATTTTCGAGGTAAAGAATTTCCTTAGTGAACAAGCAACGTGAAATTACACATTCCAGCAGAATAGCCGGGAGAATTTTCAATAAAATAATGACTGTGGAAATTCAGAAAATCAGGGACCGGTTGTTAAATTTAGTGAAGTAATACGCTCCCAATATTTTCCTAACCATAACTATCCCTCGAAAAAAAATTCCTTATCGATTGAATGTACTCGCGCGATCAGCTGGCTTATCGAGACATAAAAACTTAAGCAGCTCTGTTTACTTTTCGGGAAATGGGCTAAAAATATAATAAAAATACTTCAAATAATCCCACAAGCCAATTCGTATTTTTCAGTTTACTTTCATTTCCATAATCGGGTTGAGGTTCAAATTTAAAGAAAAACGGAGACTCTGTTTGGACATCAGAAAGAAAAACTCTGTTGGGACATCGGAGAAATAATTTTTTGGACGAGGGCGGAAAAAGCGCTCAACAAAGAACAACGAGAGGAAAGCATGAGAGAACGTAATAAATAAGCTGGAAGTAGGCCGGCTTAATGTTTGATTAACAGTTTCATTTGACTGGTGGCGTGACTGACGTTGCGAACACCCTCCCACTACCCCCTCATCTTTTTTGTCAGAACTAATTCATAATAAGAGCGGATGAAGGAAAGAAAGGTTTGCTTCGGGCAGAGGGGAAGACATGAGCGGAAGAGGTGTTTACAAAGATGATATGAAATGAAATGGAGAATGAGAAAAAGTGGTGGGACGAAAGGAGAGGAAGGGCAAATGCGAGATTTTGTGTAGGTATGGGAGGGAGTTTAAGACGAGGAAATGAAGGAGGAAAAGGAGAAGAGGAAGTATAGAGGATAAGGTTGGGACGGTTTGAGTTGGAGGAGGAGGCATTAAGGTGAGGAGGAGTATAAGGGGAGACGCAAGGGAATAAGTGGGCGACGCTCATAAAATCCACCAGGGCTGGCAAATAGGCACAGCGGACTGAATCGAAACCGCTCTATGCCTTCTTTCATTTAACCCATGTCAATATTTAAAAGCGCTCGCGAGTGAACAAACTGCATGCTCCAGACTGATTCCAATAAAGGGCCACCACGTTGCAGTTCACAGAAAAGGCAAAGGGAGACGGTGGGACCATTTTATTTCATCTCAGGAATGAATGAATTCTTCATTATATCTTGTTTCGAAAACAAATTGCAGAGATAGGGCTTAAAAATGAAAGAAAAGAAGGCAGATGGAACTCCAGTTTCAAATATTTCCCAAGACTGGTACGGTATCAAGTCAGGGATTCCTGTGAAGAGGTATGCTGGGAACTCATTTCACGACATTTAACGATAATAATACATGCATTTACGTTTACTTCTCCGTTCATGTACGGAGTAGAAGAGAAATACGTCAGTTCAAGTCGCAGATATTATGCTTCTCCTTAAGCATAATAGGTATAATAAGGTGCCTATATGTAAATAGTTATATAAGATCTCATTCCCGAGCAGAGGGACGTAATACAATAATGAGAGTTAAGAGTATTTTGCTTCTATGAATGGATTAGTAGTAATGTAATTCACTGGGTAGTTTAAACTAATTTTTTTCATCATATCACGAACGCGATGAGCGTGGTCCTTCAATTTGCAATGATTTTAGACCCAATCTATTAGTCTGATTCGTCGAGAGCAAACGTGTATTTAATTATTTATTTCAGCCATTCACTTAGAATGAAGTTGCTGGAGAAATAAATACGAATGTTACCGCAAGAAAAGCAGGATATCCAGCTATTTTATTATATATTAGGAGAAAATGTATATTTTTTCGTCCAAGGAAGTTCAAAAAGAACGCAACAAGGGAATAAACCAACATTTAGATCATTTTAGTCATCAAACATAATTACAACCAGTATTTATTAGACATGTTAAGGAAATCATAGCTGTAATTATGAGCTAGGTACGCGTTGCCACGGTTCCTGAGTTGTAACTCGCCAGGGCACTAATTTCGCCCTGCCCAGGTCTTACCGCAGCTCGAGGTTAAATAAGGGAGAGTGGGGAAGAGAGCGGCAGAAACAATCGGTTGCCAATGAAAGGCACTAAAAGCTTAGCGAGACTAGCAACTGGCGTTCTTAAAACGGAGGGCGGACCCCCATTCTCGTTCATTAGGCTCACTTTCAAATCGACGTTCAGAGAGCCAGGGATTTTCTTAAATCCTCCTTCCCTCCAAGGTCTTATTTGATCGCCAATGCCTCCCACCAGAGGCTCTGGATTTTTCCGCGTGAAATTCTCTTCAAAAGGCTCTTTGGGCACCTTCCAAGCGTAACGAATCATATGGATGTAAACTAAATCATCGGGTTTCTATACCATGAATTCCCAGTAGAAATAAGACATAGATAATCAGTAATAGGATAAATACAGTTTATTAAATATAGTTTTCGATTTCAGTAATTATTAAATTGTACTGGTTGAAACTGTTTGAAAAATTCTACATTAATGGTCAATATAAACTTGACATTATATTTAGAAGGGTTTTTCATCCGAAGAAAAAACAAACTCAGACTCAACATACATATTAATCATTATTCATGTTTATAATACTATTTATACATTGCTTATATATGTTTACAATCCATAGGAAAGTTGTGTTTTACCACTAATTGTAATATTTTTTGCTGTTCAGCGTTGCCTCCATTTGATTGAATATCTTCTCACGGAAACGACAGCTTCTAATGATAATTTAGAAATAGTTTTTTACTCCACTGACAAAATCAAGTACCGATATACATACCTGTACGATGATCTATTAAATAACCCCAGTCATCACTACCATTAGTTATGGAAGCTAAATGAAAGCAACGACGGAAGATATCGTCCCGTAATAATTGTGGAAGTTACACGCTGGGTAAACAAGTAGAAATGGCACCCATTTGAAAAATTGAAAGCAACAAGCTAAAATTATATCAAGTAACTGGTTTCTTAAAATTTGAAATCGCATATTACTACTAACAAAATATATTCACTGTTTCCACAGTCAATGCATTTGTTATCATTGTGCAGTTTTTCCCAGCACCATCTGGGAGTCTTATTCGTGATCTAAAGCACTGTTAAGGTAAGCAGCATATTGAAAGTACATGAGACCCATTTTGACGCGTATCACGAATACATGTTCTTTAAGCTTCGACTTCGAAGAGTAAATGGACAAATTAAGGATAGAGAGCCCTTCTCTTTAAAACTGGACATATTCCAGGTCTCTCTCCGCTTTCACGCTATCATGCAGCGGCTTTCTATTCGTCGATATTTCTTATCTAGAATATCTTCTTACGATATTATTTCAGTCTCGATCCTCATCCTCCGTAAAATTCATATGTTATCTGAGTTCCAGTTATTATCCTCCATTTTAACACGGCCTGATCAAGTAGAATCTTTAAATGTGCATCCAATGATCTGACGAAACAGTTGACTTTAAAGCCGTGTTAACGGTTTTATGTCCGTATACTTTCTCAGCATGTAAACCAGCATGGGGTACTTCAACGTTTTCCTAGATACACACCTCGACTCCTAGTTATACTCTTTCTTAAAAATGAAAATTAAAAGGGGATAAATTATTTGAAAAGGAAAACAAAAAAATTAAAAAAACAATACATTTGCATAGATTTTAAAATTTATTAATTTTATTAGAAACGCTTTAGTGGAAATAATTGATGATGATATATAGAGAGCCTTAGTGTCATCATCACTGAAAATTATTAATTCATATTCCGATCTCAAGCAATTTCAATTGCTTGAAATGAGAGCTGCTTTGACACTATTTAGCATACAGACCGGCAAGAAAAAGAACTTTTAGGGATTCACAAAATGGTATATTCTGAAAATGGGTAAAATTTACATGTCCTTACGAAAGTTAATGACAAAATTTGGAAATTAGATTGATGGTTTCATTGTCTTACCTCATTATATAAATTAATTTTCCAAGAGTGGTTCATTTCATTCGTCTGCCAAAGTACGACTTTTATTTTAGCGTATCACAATTGAAGAAAACCCTTCAGTTTTATGAATTTTGCTTTCAATTTCAATCTTACAAGGTATGATAACTAACGATGAGTCAATTCTTCCCGCACAAATGAAGTGGCTACGTTAACATGTATTTTCACTTTATCAGCCATAAAAATCATATATAAACTTGTTCGGTGGCAATATTTCAAAATCCTAATTAAAGTGTCTGTCAATGAAAATATGTGTTCTAATATTGTACCATCATAATCCAATCGCACACTAAAAAAGTCAATATACTCGCATGAATTACCACTTTATAAGTATACCATTATGCCTCTAATCCTCTACTATCAATAATTTTTAACTATACAAAGATATTTCTATTAATCCTACCCGCTTATCCAACGATCGGATTCGGCTCGACTCGGCTGTGCTGCTAAAAGGAGCATACAGCCAAAAAGTGGCCATTATGTAAACCTGAATTATTTAGTTTTATTGTTTCTCTCTACGTCAGGAGGCTTAACGCCCCTTAAAAGCATCTGTTTCATTGCATTAAATGAAATAAATCTATTGATACGCGGTAATTCATTCATTCCATTTGTAATATAACGGAAGGCAATTTAATGCCACTGGATTTAATTTCCCACGGTGCAATAAAACCAGGTGACATTCTCTCGAAGAGGCACTTGTAGTAACAGCATGAAATCCAGGAGGTCATAAAACAAAAAGACCCGTTAATATTTCTAAGGCACGAATAAGAGGGGGGGCCTGAGTATTTGGTAATTGAAACGATAAATAATACGGACAGTCCCAATCGCTTCAATTATAACTAGAAAGGGCTTAACATTCGAAACAATGACACCGCATAAAAGTTCAGCGGGACCTGAATTTATGACAAAGACATTCTGGAAGTGCTCGAAAATCCACCGTTGAGTCAAAATATCGGGTAAATATCAACAAACTACGAGAGGGAAAGAAATTTTGGGAGCGAGGTCTTAATGTCTACCTTTGTGCTCCAAAAAATACCCAATTTATCATTTTACCCGCCCCTGCATTCTCTTCCTGGAATTCCTTTCATCTCCATCCTCAGCTATTCATTCCTCAATCCTCAAATAGATTCCTCCTCTTTAACGTACGTAAGTTGTTTCTGCATACATTTCACTCACTTAGACAACTTAACTGCATTAAATACTCGTCCAAGCAAAGTTATTCCCGACTTAAGAACCACACAATAAAAACGTGGTGCGAGCCATACTGTTGGATGTTCTCCGATAGTCTCATAACTTTCGCATGTGACTCAAGTAAAGAAATACATGAGAATTAAATTAAGGCTCTGTTTCTCTAATTCAAGCATGAATGGGCAATGGTTAAAATTTCCGTCCTACTAAAAATGAGTACACTAATTATCAGTTTAATATTTATGATGGGCCAATGCTGGTCAAATCATTTCATATTTTGACAAACGTCGCGGATGATTTTAGGTACGTTCTTGGATTTACTCATCACGTAAATACAATTAGAAGTACATTATTCTACCACATCCAAGCTCATGAAATAGAAACACTGACGTAGTATCTCTTTTCACAGGACACCCACCTCCTGAGAACGTTGGTACAGCTTTAATTGGAATATTAGTTTCAAGTTATTTCGTATGTAACGAAGCATTTATCCTTTGTCACCGCATTAGATAATCAGATTTAAAATTTCCATTTCAATATGATGAAAACTGACCGCTTAATAATAATATTTTTCTTTTCTTATAATATACATCTCCAGTATACTTGAACAATACACATGAATCTACACAAAGTGTCAATGTGACCAATATCATTTTCTCAGCCTAATCCAAAGAGCAAGATGCTTACTGTACATTATAACCACCTGTCGGAGACTCTTTGTAACTTTATACTCATTGTAACTATTAACAACATCAAATGATAAGATCGTAATCAAGGGTCTGACGCATAGGCGATATATCTTATGGATTGTGGCTAGCGCCAAATGTTTCAGGTGCAAATGGAAAAACAAGTATGTTTGAGAAAGAAAAAGGGTCGATGCACAAAAAATAAATTATTTATTTTTTTAATGAATTCAGTGATAATTCCTTTTATTTTTAATCATATTTCGGCATATATCTTTAAAGCGCATGGAAACATGTGACATCGCCATTGCCACCGGAAGAAAACAAGGAAGATGGCTGAGCACGGTACCTGAAAAAAAGGGAAAAAAAGAACTGGACGGCTTTATTGCGCTGCAAGCTGGTGCCAGAACTTTTCAGGTGCCAGGATTGATAAGAAAATTTCCTTATTCAGCATTCTCAGCGAAATTAATATGTAATATCCTACTTAAAGCTGCATAATATTCCAATTAAGAGTCAAGATTTCAGTGCCAATAATTAGTTGAGTTTGATACATCGTTCTTGACATCTTATTTCTTTTGGAAATATTTAATAAATTCATGTTTAGTTGATATTTGAATTTTTTGCTGTAATGCCAAGCAGTGGGTGAAATTTTCATTGAGGGAGGATTTAATCGATAAAAGTTTGGAGAAAATTAAAAACATACGGCTCTTTGGTGAGCATTTTACAGCAGAGAATTTTAGATCCCTGAAGCCACGGTTGTTGCTGAAGATGAATGCCGTTCCCTCCATTGTGTATGTTGCTGGAAACTAATGCTATGAAATAGTTTAGGTTATACGTCTCTTAAGTGCAATCAATATTGATTTTTAT
This sequence comes from Ceriagrion tenellum, assembly GCA_963169105.1. Lineage (NCBI taxonomy): Eukaryota > Metazoa > Arthropoda > Insecta > Odonata > Coenagrionidae > Ceriagrion > Ceriagrion tenellum. Next base: position 146,943,146 of record OY720633.1, on the reverse strand, counting down.
TTCAGCGCCAATGAAGGTTTTATGTTCGGCAAGCTCCCGTGAGAATGTTTCGCCTGATAATGTAAAGAAAACTGGCTTTGAACAAGGTATAGCTTTTGTCGAGCGATTGTAGTGTCACAAGTATAGAAGTTAGTAATCAGAAATGGCAATCTTTGTTTTTTCCTCTTTTATGGTCAAATGTACGCTATACACAGCATTTGAATGACGACGGTTATCAGCCAGCTCCCCAAGCCTCTCCTTGGTTTTTACTAATCGAAGAACATGCCGCGGCATGCCGGTGCTACAGGTGAGGTGAATGCAATGCAATTTTCTCAGTGTCGAAATTATAATGATATCTAAATTGCTCTGTCGGCCATATGTATAACGTAGGTCTAGCCAATAAATAACTGTATGCGTACTAAATATCTGTATTGGTGTTTATCAAAGTTTTTAGGCTCTCTTAAATAACTCTGTTTCCTCACAAATGATATATTTTCTAATTTTAACCAATAATTGTGCTTGGCAGAGTAATATACTTAATTTCAAGGGGGAAGTTGATAATAATTTTGGTGTGTCAACTATTGGTGATTTCTGAAATTCAAAGTGTAGCAAATAAATCCTGAATAATAATCTTGAAATTTCAGAAAAATCCATTATTCACATTTTTCTCTCTCTCACTTAGTATTTGGTTGTAACTGTCCATTCTACACCGAAGAAAACAACTTAGTTAATCGGAAAGGATTCACCAGACGAGTTCCCGGGCACTTATGCTTTGTATTTTATCCCGTGGGACGATAGGTGATAAAAGGAATGGCTTCAAACCAATAGGGAAATGGTAAGGGCTGGGTATAAGGAAAGATTAGAATCAAAACCCCGTCACAATTAATTTTATCGCGTCGTGAACCAAGAAACCTGGTCTTTACCTTTCGGCATTAGAAGCCCGAATTCTGCTTTATTGAAGAAAGGAGTTTTAGCCTCCTTTGCCGAAGAAAACAACTCCTGGAAGAAGTCAATCAACTCCAGGTGCCTCAGGCGATACCGGAGGAATATTTCTCGATTTCGTGCGAAGATTTTTCGCCATCAGTACTGCCGCTTTCGCCACCAGTGGCAAAGGAGCACCAGAACTTGAATCAGAAGGAGGCAAGGATATATGAGCTGCTGTCTACCCTCATGTAACTCGCCTATAATAATAAATATGGGAGGACGTGGCCAGAAGGCATCAAAGGTTTTGCTTTTTCCCTGTATTTCGCCATTCTAAAAGCACATAGCCAACTAGAAAAATCAACATGTCTTCCATATGTGTAAGTTAAGGGTAAAGGAAGGCGTCTACCAAAATGTACAAGCAGGTTAAAGGGAAAAGAGCAACATATAGCCTCTCAAGGACCTAGAAAATATTTCAATTTAAATTTAAGGACTTAGGGAAATACTATATTATGCTAGTGCCCAAGACAAAGAGATTGGGTTTTGTAGACCAGGATAATTTCCCAGCGCATAACTTGGGACAAATATTCTTGTGCCTATGTTAAATCGAATCAATAAAAATTGGAAACAATGTCTGGGATTTTTGATCACGCACACAACACACAGGAGTGAGGTTTTTCAAAGATAGTGACTTGATCCTGGCGACTAAAGTTTGTGATCAGGCTCCCCATAATCGAGGTCTTTGCCGTAAGCCCTGGGTATCTATTGAGAAGCCGAATGATTTTTTTCTCTGTGGAATTTCGCACAATTGTGCATTGCGGGTGACTCCGTAAAAGTGGAACTCCGTGGCTAATCCCGGATAGCTTAAAATCTGTCAACAGATTTATTGACATATCTCAGACAGCCGCTGAACAAGCTGTTGATACTTCAACATATAAGAAAAATTCAACTTCAGTTGCAAGACTTAGACATACCCAATTTTGAACCCAAAATGATAAATAATCGGTATGTGACGTGAGGCCTTATCTGCTAAAAATTTTTTAGCTTCATCGTTGTGGGAATTTACACTTTATAATTTTTACTGAGGACAATTCATTGAAGGTGACCAAATCTAGTATATTTACAAGGGTTTTGGGCGAAAGTGGACATGATGGAGGGCTATCACATCCTCGACAGAAGATATTTTTGGCCTTAGAAGACTCGAAGGGAGTTTTGTAAAAACTTTTGAAAGGTTCACCCATAAAGATAGAGTTAAGGCCCTTTTTAAGACATAATTTGTGCTCGGGAGGGTTACTCATCCCTCGATTTTCCATGTCAGGTGAGGAGATTGACTTTTCTGAAGGTTTTTTTTATTTGGAGGATATTCCAAGAAATTTTTATTTTGAACTAGGGAAAAGAGGATGGATCGTGTGAGAAAGTAACATAAAATTTTAAGATGAGAAAAATATCTCATAGGTAAAGCAATACTTTTCCTGAATGGTGCCGTTTGTCCGTCTATATTTACTTGTAATATGTAATTTTTCTATTTACAAGTGCCTTTAGTTCAACTATGTTTAATTGCGGCATAATAAAAAATAATTGCATTATTATTTGTTTCCCATTTATATTTATCATCTATATTTTCTTGAGGTAATATATAAAACAATTTTTTATTCATTGGTGCCGTTTGTTCGTCTATATTTACTTGTTGTACAATTATGTCCATCTGCGGAATTCCTCATATTCCACGTTCTCTAAGAAAAAATTTATTATAGCCATCAATAATTGTTATATTTAATTTATTAACAATAATTTCAGCATTTATATGACAGCATTCAGTGAATAGTAGAAATGTCTTTAATGTTTTCAGGCCCGTTTTTCATGAATTTATTTTGCTCTAACAAAGAAAACTACATTTTGCCACACCACTTTGTCCTTTTGGTCTTAAATTCGCATCAAAATAATAATTTAGTGGATTACAACAAAGTTTTAGTTTTCATTTGTAAGAAAAAATGTGGTGAGTTACTTTCATCAGCGACTGCTAGGGATGAAAGTTCATGGTAAGTATTAATGTGTGCGCTGCGCTTTAAAGACTTCAATTTTATCGTTAATAGGCATAGGAATTGATTCACATGGGGCGCTTCTGCCGCTGACATTTAGCGCCTGACCGCTATAATGCTCTGGATGAAATCCATTTAGTCATTAGAATTACGGGAGTGTAAGACCCTTGATCGCAATTATGTCTCTCCATTTGGTGTGTAAGTCGTCCGCCGCACCTCATCAGCATAGTTCATGGATAAAGTCTTTGTTACACCACGAAATTGTTCGTTAAGAGGTTAAGAGGTTACCATTCCTCCCTCATGGCAATAAACAGTACCATCACGTATCTATCATTTGGTTTGAGTATAATTGAAAATAAAGGACAAACAAAACATCAATGATGTTCGATTTCGTAATTCACACTGCATATTTCTTGTCCATTTTTATAATAATACTCTTCAAACTGTAATCATATATCACTTTTAACATTTTTATTGTTTAGCCATTATTACCCAAGTATTCGACAACTTGGTCAATGATGCTGGTTGAATAGAGAGAACAGAATAACAACAATAGGAGCTACAACACGAAAACTGCCGAAATTATATTTATTTGGTTGGGTTCTTAAATCATGGTAACAAAGGTTTTAAAATCATCTTGAGTCGATTTGAGTGATTAAATTATAAATTCTTCTGTGTCAAATTTACCCAGGGTACTCTTGTGAGTAAAATATTTACGCACATACCTACTTGACGCATATGATGGTCATTTTGCGTTTAAATATCCTATGCACCAGTTTATTCAAGAATGAGCTATCTTAAATGCAGGAATAAGGGAACTAGGGATCATTGCGACATATTAGTGCATTAATGCGTGGTTGTTAATGAGTGAATTAATTAATAAATGTAAGCAAACAAGAGTGAATCAGAGAGTAGTATAGAAAACTGTTTAAAACTTCCGGTTGACGGGATCAAAGAGCACAAAAGGATGAAGGCAAGAAAGAAAACTTTTCATTAGCATTTTCCGCTTTTGTTATCGGAAAGATGAATTGCTCTTGAAAAACATGCGGTGCCAGTAAAGGCCAAGTTTCGCCGTACAATGGGAGATCTGAGGCTTTACGCTCACAAAGAGCACTAACGAGGAATGGAACAAAACAATGGAGAGGTAACTCAGCTTCCGCCTTTAAGCTGATTCCACGAGGAAGAGGCGATAGCACACCAGTATCCGCGGCCGATGTTCCTCTAAACAACAATTACGCGAGCCAGCGGCAAACAACAATGGGAGATGTGTGTCCTCATTAAGGCACAGACAGTATCATATTTTGATAATGTTAATAGGGCTGGTATGAAATGAACAGCATCGGGAAACTCTACTAGTCTTCAAGAACGTAAACTAGTTTTCTTCGAGTTGTATGAGCAGTCAAAAAAGTGAAAAGGTTAGAGCCATAGTTTTAAAATTCACTCAGTATCATACTTTACCACATTAAACAGCTGTAAATAGAAAAGAAGCTAAATATTCTTTGTGGCGACCTCAACAGAGCATTTTAATGTCCTGAAATGAATTTGGGAAAGATATCACCACTTTTAGGCAAAACCTTATGAGTTATCTAAGCAATAAAGGAGTTTTAAGTTTACAGTAAGTATTATATTCATATAGGATTGAACAAATGAAACTAAACTCTATTTATATATTAAAAATAGAATGGTATTGAAATAGATTACCGCTGGTTTCAACAGGTAGAAATACATTAGTTTCTGTGGGTAAATTCTCTGGGTATGATATAATCAGCCTATTGTGTTTCAAAAAATATTTCTATAGATGCCTTATAGACGTCAAAATATTTTATTCCTTTATTTCTTATGATGATAAACTTTTAATACAAAATTGGAACTAATTTTTAGGCTAAGATAATGTGTTTTGTGATAAATACAACCATGCGTCTTCATACTTGTAGGAAATATTTCTGAATATTTACATCCTGATTAGCAGGAGTGAAGCATGGTGGCCACAGGAAAGGAAACAACCCTCTAAATATTAGTGTGTTGAATCAGTGAGGCCGATTAATAATACGTTTTTTTTTAGAAATTTCAAAAAATTATTAAGTTAGGAAAAATTAAAAGGTTAGTCAAGTTTGGACCCCTGCCTTCAAAATGCTGCAAAGTAATGGAAAACCTAGAAGCCCCTTGATATCATCAAATTACAATGACTCAAAAAGTATATTTTATACGCATATAAAGCTACTGAGAAGATCAATATTAGAACATAAAATTGATTAATCGAGCTGGTAAATAGCACTATGATGAGTCTATCCCCATCCAAAATGACCTAAAGTTATCTGAGGAAATTCATGGCTAATAGTTCCATAGAAGGAACAAAACATGAAACCAATCTTCCATGAGAATGCTTTTTCAATAACTTAATATTATAGTAACATTTAATAATATTTTGCAGCCTGGAAAAGATTTTTAAGTTTAAAATAATCTTTCACTATCATAATACATTTTTATTGGATGAAATCCACGTTTCACCATACACCATACACACCATGTGGTTTACACCATAGGGTAGCGGAATCAGAAGGACAAAGCGGAGTAATGAGACAGCGGATCAGCGGAATCAAAAGGACAAAACTGACATAGCGGGGTAATGAGTCCATTACAAGTAATAAAGGGGACCAAGTGTAATGAATTAAATTCCCTTAAATTTTGGAGGAAATACCACGAAGATCAATGCAATTCAGGGGTAGGCCATGAAGGTGAGTCGTACGAATCAGGATGTGGAAATATTTACAGGGAAAGAGAAGTGAGAGTGAAATGTGAGAATATTGAAAAATGGGATGTGAGAATATTAAAAATGAGTATAAGAATCTGGGATGAACAGGGTTGCATAGTAATGGGAGAAGTTGTACGGATGACCTGTTTGCATTGCAGGAAGGGCTACATGAATATTGAATGGAATAATGATTATTGTGAAATATCCGATTTAGAGATGGCATATGACAGGGTAAATAGAAAAGTGTTTTGAAAAACTGCTGAGTGAACGATCAGTTTTCGAATGTTAGTAGGGCGATATATCATAATACTTCGGGCTTATGGCTGGAGTAAATGGAGCTCAGATGACTAGTTAGTAAGAAAACGGTGAAATAAAACGATGTTTATTTCCACCACGGGTGCTCAACGTTTTTCATGGATAAAAATGCGAGAGCTTTGTGTAGTAATAGGATCGGTCTAAAAGAATGTATGTAAATATGCAAGTTCTTTTGTTTGCAGATGGAAATGGATTACACACACCCTGAAATAACTTCTGCGAAATAACAGAGGAAATCGAACCAACTAAAAATGCGACGAATAACGAAGCAACTGTCATTAGAATAGGAAAAACAAGGAACGGAAGGAGTGAGTATATCATGAGGGTGAGTGGTAAAAAACTGAACAGGTAGCAACAAAAATTTTGCGGAACGCGACCGAAATTTTGCTAAAGGAGGATGGATAGGTAGACGACATTTAGAGTCCGGTAATTGCCCGAAGGCAAGGGGGGTAGGACATAGAGCGAGTCCATAAACAAATGCTTGTCACAGGAAGCAAAATTCTAAGCATGCAAAAGTGTAGGCCTCCCCATATATCTGCAAGGTAATGAGACTAATACATTCCAAAATATCTTTAAAGTATATATCATGTAGAGTTTATAACAAAAGTTTGTACAAAAAATATCAAGTTGCTCACAAGAGATGGGAGGAGAACATGAGAATAACAAAATAACAAATACGTGGAACGAATGACGAACCTATTTACGCTAACGAAAAGATATGAAGTGCCTTATTTTACACAAACTACATTCAAGAGATGATGTATTCATTCTACCATCAAGATAAGAATGGGAGAGAAATATCGAATAAGATGCATCACGCTAAACGAGAATCAAAATAATAAACAATTTAATAGAATGAAGTCTTAGAACTCTTCAAGAGGCCCAGAGCATTTGACGTTTTCAACTCACTGCAAGTTTCCCACAGTATGTAATGCATCTATGAGTTTGTTATTAAAGGAACCTAGCCGAATCTTCATTTAAGAGGCATAGTATGATAATGAATATTTATGCTTAGTGCTGGATAGGAATTAGCATTTGACTCTCCATCTTTATTTCAAAATAAGCCTGACCTTATTTTAAAATTTTTTCCATATTTTTTTAGCGCTTGCCAAGGAAAAAAATGCGGCGGCGTATCGTGCTTCTAATTTTTCCGAGGCAGCCATTTTGTAAGAACTCGATAAATTTCCCCCTCTCTGCAAGAATGCACAGTTGCCCTTTCCTCTTCCACCTCACTTTTCTTTCTCTCGTCTTCTAACTTCTCTCCTTTCTTTTTCCTTCTTCGTCTCCATTCCATCCACGCCGGGCTTTTTTCGTCCACAACCCCGTCTACCTCTACCCGAAAACGAACGTTAAAAGGGAGGATTGTGAATGGGAAGAAGGAGCTTTCTTCCTTTCCTTTCTTTCCTGCTTCCAGCTCGTCCCTTACGGTCGGACCGCCCATCTCACTCCTCTGCCTAACCCACCCACCCACCCACCCGCCCGCCGCCCCCCGTAAACCCTTATCGCCCTAATCTAATTCCCTCCATTTCGACCTCAAACGATCAGCTCCGCGAAGTAAACGGTATAGTATATACTCCTTCCCGGCAGATCTCTTTCTATCTCTTTATCTTGCACTCCCGCCTTCAATAGAATCGCTCTCTTGACCCCTTAACTTGCCTCTTGCTTCATTTATGTCCTAACTGTTTTCTCCATTTCCTCAAAGGAAAATAAAAATACTTACCTTACGGAATTTTCTGCCGATTTCAAATTGCATCAACCCTGAGTATCGCGTTACTTTGGATATATGATCAGGTTTTTATTTAAACTCAATAAGATTTAATAATTTTGCTCTTGACCCAAAGGCGTCACGGTCTTATAACGTTTCTTGATACATTTGGAGCCTATTCAAATGTTCAATTTAATCCTTTAAGCAGAACAGAAAATAGGTAGGCATGCTCCCATTATTGGAGCATTTGTGCTCAATATCAGAGATAAACCTGTTGTATAAGTGAATCAGAAACTAATGAAATCTTTTCTCAGATATGGTACAATAGATAGTTTTGCTAGATGTAACTGATTCCACTTGTTTAATGCCATTGCATATCCTTCCATCTGCATTTTACTTCCCCATTGAAATTTAAAATATTCCCGTTTATAGTTTCACTAATCGTAGTAATGTATTGATTATTCCTACCACCTGGTTTATTAGCTAATCAAAAGGCACAGTAGGAACGCACTGATCATATTGTGGCTGAGATTGAACAACGACTAACACAGCATGGCTTTCCTTTTTTATAAAACTTATGATACATACACACACACACACACATATATATATATATATATATATATATATATATATATATATATATATATATATATATATATATATATATATATATATATATATATACATATATATTTATACAGAAAGGTAGAAAGAAAGTGGATAGGAACACATAAAATTAACAAACACAATGGTGGTGTGAAGATGAAATGATGGCCGATTCCAAGCAGAAAAAATTCGACTGGACCGGGAATCGAACCACGGACCTTTGGTATATATATATATTGCAATTATATATATATATATATATATATATATATATATATATATATATATAATTGCAATTAGGATCACTCAAGTGACTAATATACGAAAATATAAAAACAGTTTGCCAGAGGAAGGCAGACGATAAACACAGAGAAACAAAAAATGAACACACAAAGTTTCTTAATATTTCGGTGCCACTAGCACCTAGGTCGCAAGAGCGAAGAAGACTGAGAAGGAAGGGAGGACTGAGGTGGAAGGAAGGGAGGGAGGGGAGGGACAGGGGAAGGGGAGGAGGGGGAGGGAGAGGAAAGGTGGGGGCGGGAAGCGGGAAATGGAAGAAATTCGAAAGGAAGTAGTATGAGCAGAAGTGAATGAAGAAATCAGTGGGATTTATTGAGTCCTGGCGGAGAGAAAGCCTGGAAAAAATAAATGCAAGAGGACTCAAGATCTTTGATTTGGAGTGGGGAGGAGGAAGGGGGAAGGGAGGCGAGAATGCCAACCTTAAAAGTATTATTAAAGATGGAGTTGTGGGAAGAAACGTGGGTGGCGACAGGGAGGGAAACAGAAATAGAAGGTGGTTCGTTGCAACTGGAGCGGTGGTCATTCATGCGGATGCGGATATGTATATATATATATATATATATGTATATGTATATATATATATATATATATATATATATATATATATATATATATATATATATATATATATATATATATATATATATATATATATATATATATATATATATATATATTTATATATATATATATATATTTATTTATTTATTTATTTATTTATATATATATATATATATATATTTATATATTTATATTTATATATATATATATATATATTAGTTCACGCTTTAAGAATGATGAAGGTGGATGAAACCAATAAACAGTTAAAATATCAAGATAATTTCAGTCAAACAAAACTTTTATCAGAGTCTCAAATTTTTGTTCCTCGAGGAAAAATGCCCATTATTTACACCAATGACTGTAAAATAATGAAAAAAGTGGAAAATAATCCCAAATTAGAAAGTTGAATCTACAAATTTTATTGATAACCACCAGCACGAAAAATTAGTGGTAAAGATTACTAAATATGATATCTAGCTCTGTTTCTGGCTTTAGTTTATTTGAACTTCCTCCAGCATAGTTTAGTGCCCTTTGTGTAAAAAAGACGCAAATTTCGATATTGAAATTACACTAACTTTGTCTCGTTCTCTGATGTTGGCATACCTCAGATAACATATCCTAACTCACCAGAAAAATAGACCACTAACGGCAATGTCAAATGCAAGTACAGTAGGGTTCTGCTGGACGTCATTTCAAAGAGAAAAATGCAATATTCCGAATTTTGTACCAAGCACTGCTACTCAATAGTCATAAAGGCGCCAGAGATAGAGAAAAAACACAAACATGTTTCAATAACTGTTGGGTTTGAGTGAACGCAAGAGTATTAATGTTGCAATATGTATTCTATTTGAATATGCCGAAACAAGCTATCCAAATTGTTACGGAAAGTATGAAAAACAAACAAAAAGGCAATCCCAAGTTGCCATAAAAATAGAGAATTTGATGAATAGCACCAGCACAAATCAAGTGAATAACGTAACGCAATGAACTTGAGTCACTATAGAGCATTCAAACCTAAATTATGCAGACATTTAAGCCTAAGTTATTGGAAGTCATGACCGATTCGGATTACAAATCAAAATCTAGAATGATGAAGTATTTAAAAATTCAAAATAATATAATTTATAAATAGATTTCTTATCCTTCCAAAGTATTTTGTGTTCAGTTTATCACTAAAATTTAACTATAAAGAGGGTACTACAATTGTTTCCATAAAAAATACAATCAAATCTATCCATCTTCAAAATATATATGAAAATTTACATTGGCATGAAAATCATATCATTTCATCAACAGTTTTGACAAAAAAATTGTCAGGGCTCAGGTTTTATAAAAACCAGTAAGGGACATGTAAGTAATGATGAAAATTCTTCATATATTTGCTGCAGATCTCTTAGTTGATAAGTACTAGAAATTATAACGCCTTGGGAAAATAGGCTCTCTAGGCTTTCAAAACCTTTTATGTGCGAAAAGAGCTGAAAAGTACGCTGAAAAAATACCCATTTAATGACCATTTAATACAAAAAACATATGAAGACATTCTGTATTAAATGAGAAAAGTAGTGCTTATAGGAGAAAATAAAACTTCTATCTTCTTGGAACGAATTATACCTCTCCTAAAAAGACTCAAAGAATTCGAGGAAAAGAACATCAATGTAGATGGTTAAATGAAAATCATTTTGACAGTTTATTACTGTTCCAAAACTAGATGACAAACCAAGACTATATATTAGGATCGAATATTATATTTGCGTCTCACTAAAATGCTTTTGAACAACGTTGCTAGCCCAATTTAATGCTCAAACAGCAATTTACAATTCCGTTATTCGCTTTACAGGGACATATCCTTTGTTCAATCTTGTTTTAAAGCGCTCTAAATCTACTTTCACGGGCTTTGAAAGTGTAGTGAATTCACATACAATGGGTTTTAAAGGTGTAATGGTAGCGAATCCTGTGATATGCATTATTTTCAAAGTGCATTTCCAACATCAAGACGGAGGATGTACCTACATTTGATTGAAAAACATTCCGAAGAACGAAGGTGCAAACCGGACGTTAGCCTAGCACCATGGCGTCTGAGTTACGAGCAGGCTAGATCATAAATATTTGTGATTTTAAATTAACGCTTCAAACGGAAGAGCGTGAAAACAGAGTTTCCTGTAAAATAAGAGACGAAATAGAATTATTGCAACGTACGGGAAAATGACTTCCATGAATCAAATGCCCCACTAAAATTAAAGTACAAATGAAGAGGTGTGCCATAAAAACATATTGGTAACAATTCAAACTCAAACTCAATCATTCCTGTTCGAAGTCTTTTTTTATAGTTTTTGCCATTTTTTGTTCGTCTATACGAGAAGAATCGATCCGGGAGAGGAAGAAGGGTGGACAGTAACACAGCATGCTTATTATTCTTCTCCTAACAAAAGGCGCCAAAGAGTCTATACATTAGCTTCCCATCCAACATGGTGTTCCACTTAAAGTGCTCTCTCTTTGTGGACCCGAGAAGGGATCGGAGTTCCACCACAAACGGGTCGAACCCAGATCCTTGGCATGGGGCGTAAGTACTGAAAGTTAGTACTCTGGGGTGAAAAACCAGGAGTAGAACTCATTTTCAAGTGCTTCGACAGTTCGGACAATGTACTGTCTGCCATATGCAGACGAGAAAATAGTACCCGGAGGAACAGGAGAACGACCCTCCGAATTTGAGGCGAGCCCAACGACGCTTAGCTACAGTGGCCGAGCAAGTAGTGGCGTTACCTCTGTGGCAGGCCGTTGGGTGAAAAAAATAGGATTGAGTAGGGGAAAGAAATCAGCTCTCCAAGGTGTGATACGACAAATTTCTTTGAACTAATGTCAATTAATCCACTATTCATTCAAAACCATTCACCTTGAAAGTTCATAAAAAAAGGCTCAACCATTTAGTTAATGGGACCTGGATTCATGAGAAACAATTTTTTTTTGCCCTTCACCTGCTTTACCTCAGCGGAAAAGCTGTTACGTACGAGAAGAAAAAAATCGAACGTCTGAGCTAAAAATAAGAGGCAAAACCAAATACGTTTAATGCGAGAGCGTCGATCCAAGGTAACTCTTTGATGAAAAACGACGCTGAGACGAGATTAAGAGGGGGAGACACGGAGGAGCAGAAAGAGGGTCGGGGGGGAATGGAGGAAGATTTTTAGGATGTGAAGGAAGGAAAAGGGTGCGCGCGGGGGACAGGAGAACGGGGTGAGCGGGAGAAAGAAGTGAGGCAACGCCAAACCTCAGCACACATACGGGAAGGAAGGGAGGAACCGATTGTAGGATAGGAGCGAGAAAAGTTTAAAAAGGAAAAATAAATGTCTAGCGGCGTTTACGGAGGGGAAGAGTTCAGGATGAGAGGGAATATGGATGGGAAGAAAAGCGGCGGCGGAGGCGGAGGCGGTGGTGGTGGTGGAGGATGTGAGGGGGGTGAGGGGCGGGAACGTCGAGTGTTTGAGGAAAGGGGATCGGGTGGGGGAGATTAAAGGGGCAGGAAGGGGCGGCTGGGTGGTTTGGGGACGCAGACGACCACCCCCTCCTCTCGGCTCTTCGGCTCTCTCTTTCTAGTTCCGAGGAAAAAGGATGAAGGAAAAGAAAACATTAAAGGATGAGGGGTGTTGGGTGGAGGTTTGGCTGTGCTGGAGTACCCACTACCGTTTATGGCACAACCTGTTTCACAGAGATAACGATGCCGCGGGGGCATATTCGACAGAGATCGTGCGGGGGAGGCGGGGGTCGACGGGGGAGGACGCTCCCAGGTAATAGGGGGTGAAGGGGAAGGAGGGCGAGAGGTGGGAGGAGCGGGGGATTGAACGGTATTTATGAAAACGTAGTCGTGGGATGCGGCGGGCGTTATGGGTGTCAGGGAGGAGGTTCAGCGTTGAGGGGGAACTTGGGCGGAGAATAAGGAAAGCGTGGTTGTGGTGTGGGAGGGTGGATGTTCGGCGAGTGAATGAGATGGGAAGGGGGATGATAAGAGGAAGTGAAGTCACCAGAAGAGGCGGGAAAGGAGGAACGATGGGGCGACACAGGGATCGGCTTCGTCCCAAAGGATGGAACGCCTTCCCTCCCCCATCCCTACCATTTATTCTTCGCCCCATCGAATCACCTTCATTGCTCCGACTCCCTCCGACCGATATTCAAAAGGGACTCGGCACACAAAAAGATTTTTTAATGGAAACGATCGTCGGCGACAGCGCTCGAGGTCCTTGTCGTATGGATGTTTTGCGAACATTTTTCATCTGCCATCGGCGGGATATACGAGTACTGGTATATGGGTAGCCTAACATTGCCATGCTCTGGACGTAGATGGACAAGAAAATTCGAAACTGCAAGGGCCACCCCTTGATGCAAGCACTCAAATGTAGAATTTCACATTATTTAAAGTGCCAATGGGAGGAATAACGTTCTCCGTTTCCTGATGTGACGGAAACTTAAGGTGGCTTTCACGCATTTTTTTAAGTTATTAATCAGGGAAGCCAGTTACGATGGCTTGACTTTGACAAGACCATCGAATGACGATGGGTGTTAAGAGAGTATAACGTTTTCAACACAACACTTTATCGGCAGCCAATTACAGGAGAGCCTTTCCTCACATTATGCAGTATTTCATTTCCAGATTATCAATCGTCCTCAATAACTTTACATTGAAGCATAATTAAAAGTTACTAAGGAGTACCAGCGGTATTTTTCGTATCGTACATATTTTGGCTTAAAAATATAAATATTAATTGATACTTTACAGCAGTTGCGTGCTAAGTGTAAAACCACCGTAAGCAATGGGAACGCGTACTCTCGTCATTCTTGATAACTTCCTACTGGACGGTAATACAATGGAAATTTGAATGCCGCAGTACGTTTTTGCCACATCAAGTTGTTTTGATTTTTATTCTACTCTAAGTCAGGATCTTTGTTTCTAATTAGTACAATTTATCTTTACAGAAGGAAAATTGAATTTTTTGGGAAAAATAACTCTGCTTTTCCTTTCCTTTGGCTTTGTAAATATTAAGGAATCACATCAAGCTTACCTGAATAGCATTATTACTTGAATTGAAGGTATATAGCCATTTACATTTATATCATAATAGTTACTCTGTCGCTTTTCCTGATAGTCACTATTTTTGAGTTATTATTCCAAATTTCTCCATTGTTTGAACTCAGTTTTCTTCGTTTCCTCCATAACAGTCGTTAAAACTGAAAGTTTCCGGCAATCGATCAGGCTGGCTCGGTTAATCGCTTGGTTTATGAATAATCAATAGGATAACCATATGTGCAGCATTCCTCATTCATAATATATTGCTTTATTCTTGCCCTCATGCTTTATTCATGGCTTAAGTATGAAGAAACCGTTTCGATTGGATGCAAAAAAGTAAGCCAAACTTTATTTATTTCGCCAATTCATATATCCAAGAACAAAGCTGTTTAATGACTTAGAGGTGCCCTTTACTGAAATGAAGAAGGCTGTTTTCATTGGGAAATGAATAGCAAAACATTCATGAGATCCCAGCGTAAACGCTTCAGCATTCTACTCAATTACAGTGATCCACTCCGGATAATGAGCAAACCAGTAATTATTAATTAAGAGACTCGCGGAGGTAGGTGAAGGGACGTTATGGAATGGAAGGCCTAGCCGAGCTCTCAACACGTGATATGAAATGTTGTTCAATGTGCACCCATAATCGATTGAATTTAAGAGGCACGCAGGCACAAATTGGTTTATTTAGCAGCAAATGCCTCTCAGGCCAGAATTTAGTCTTTCGTGAAGGCAGCGGAACCTGAAAGTCTGTAAAGCAACGAGACTTGTCCGAGGAAAAAGTTCGGAAACCCCACTGCAAGAGACCATGAATTGGCTTGTGAATTGACTGTAAACCGATAGTTGGTGTCACGTAGGCATTAAAGTTATATTAATATACCTATAAAGCTCTTATCATGCAAAAATATCCGATTCCTGCTCCAGAGACTGAAGGAACGTAACAAGTCAAGCGCATTTAGCACTCGTATTTTTATGCAATAGCCCTTTAGTGTTTATCATAAATGGAATGGTGATTTTTCAAAACAATGTATCGACCTTGTCAAAGAAATCAGCTATAAGAATAACTTTAGTCATCTTTCCACATCAGTCTTAGATTATCATTCCAGTGAGAAAAAAGTTCTCGATAAATCAAATTTAAAATTAATGAGCAATGAGCTTAAGCTGGAAAATTTGTGCCAAAATTTGATGAACAGATAACAAACTAAAGATGAGATGATTCACGTAATTTTTGACGATATCTTATGCCTGAAGAGACAGCAATATTCTAAGAATCAATTGGTTTAGGTACACCACTTGATCTTTTAGAGCTTCAAATAGATACGGAGTATGAAATGATAGTCGATTGATATGAAACGAGTCAAATAGACTAACAGTAAAACGTTCGAATATTTTTGAATTTTAAAATTTAAATTCAGATAGAGTAGGAAGTTCCATCACAGAAAAAGTTTAAGACATTATCATAGAATTTATATTTTGAAATTTAAAATGAAATAAAGCGTCACAAAAAGAGAGGATTTCATTATATATTTATTAATCTATCTACAAGAATGAGCCGTATCTTTAAATGATAATTTCAGGAGGGAGGTTGCGAAATTACCTCACAGGTATTTCGATTCCCAAGATGAGCAGCAGCCATCCCAAGTTATTATTATTATCGACCAATAAAAAGGAAATTGTATCCTATAAACTATCGAGTGAGATTTATGTTAGATATGATAAATACCTTCCACGACCAAGACCTAATCGGAAAAATAATTAATCGAGGATGAATAACGTCAGATTCATTAACCTTCAGGGGCGGAGAGATCCTCGCAAGGAATACGGTTAAGATGGAGCTAAGAACAAACGTGACAAATGGATCCAACTCTTGCCACAGGTAAGAAGTACTAACAGATCAAATTACACGGAGCAAGCATCGCCATGAAAGGGCGAATGTTTATTCGAAGTGGCTAGGTAAACTCTACATGATTCTAATGAAACGTTTCCGTTTCTTTATCATAGCATTGCGCCTCTAGGTTCTCTTCCGAAAATAGGTCCTCCCTTCCCTCATGTTCTCTCGACCGTCCCGTCGTCGCTCCCCCAATTTGGGAGATCTATTTTCCTCTTTCATAAAGCTCTTGCCATCTACTTGTCATAATCAACGAATTCCTTCTGGGAGTCAGACAAATTATCTGAGTAGTATCCCAAATTCTTGAAATTAATGGGCATAACCGTTGGCTATTCTATAGCTTTAATAGTTACCAAATATATTTTCTCTGGTTGCATTGGATCCTCAATATTTCTGTAAAGTGTAGTTATACCAGATCTTACCTTCATGGCTCATAAGACTTCAAGGGTAAATGAGTACATACCGAGATTAGACCACGGGATATCGACTTCAACTTTACAAGTACGGTCGTAAACAGGACAAATGATTGCGAGATTTAGAGTGAAAAGAAATATTAAATTAAATTTATTCGCAAAATAGTACAATTTTACCAATAACAATATGGAAGAATATGAAATATCTTCGAGATTTTTAATCTAAATTGAAACGCTAATTACAGCTCTTCATTGATATCAGCAAAATCATAGCTACATTCTTAAAATTTGTACTGAACTGAACATATGTAGAGCCATAAAGGAATTATGTCTCTGTACCTAATATTAACCTTGGAATGAACTAACCCATGCATTAAACATTCATTCAAATTATTTCCAAATGTTTTGTTATTAGTGGCAAAAATGACATGATTTTCTTAACAGGAAAATAAATGTCATTCATTTTCCTGATAAGAAAGCAAATGATTCTAATAGCCATTCGTAGCAAACAGAAATTCAACTGGTGGATTAATTTTCTTGTATTTCAGAGCCTCGATGACTGTTCATCAAACCTGGCATAATCGCGCCTTTGTCGTATTAATCTGTGAAGGTACGTATCGATCCAAATGTAAGGGCGATCATTTATTTAACACAAGAAGTGAATGGAGAGATCAAAGAAGCCGGAAACCCCATGCATTTGGGGTATGGAACATATACAGGTTGGATAGGCTCAGCTACACTTTCTCCGCCATGATTACCATTTGCACGAGTCAATACGTTTTCTTCTCCTGCTCCCATCATATTCTTGGTCTCACGCCCGCATTTACCATGCCCTTCACACCGACTTCCAATCCTCAATTTAAACTCTCCTTTCGCCGCGATCCTCGCCACCTTTCTCACGCTCACAAACCCTTTCAATCCCCCCAGCTCTCATCTCCCCATTTCCCTTCCACAGAGTGCCTCTCCAGAACACCCTCCTCCTTGTACCTCTCGCCCCCTTCCACCCCCCTATCTCCCCCTCGACACGTAAGGAGATCGTCTCACTCACTCCATCTGGGTTGCATTACGACTCACTCCCCCCCTCTCCCTCTCTCTCTCTCTCGCCTTTGTGACCTCCCAGCCATTTATATCTCATGCACACAATAACCCTTCCACATCCCCAATCCGCCTAGCCTCTGCGTCCCCGGCGCCTCCACCATTCTCCTCCCTCCTCCCCTCTTGCATCCGTCCCTCCCACTTTAACTCGCATCTTACCCTCTCCGTCCCTTCCACTATTCGTCCTCACCCTCATCCTAAAATTCCTCATAATTAAATTGGAATTTTCTCATTTTCCGAAGTTGATAGCATCCCGTTTTGATGCCATTAAGTTTGGATAATCCTATTAGGAAAACACATGAAGGTGAGGGAAAGGAGAAGGAGGGATAGAATAGTTGCGGGAGATGCCTAAGAAAAGGTGGCTCTTGAAACTCTGGGGGCAATAATGAGGATGTAGGGTGTAATCGGGAAACCAAGCTCGATTTTTTATTACAATTATATTTTTTTTCTTCAGGCAAAATTTGATTTCCTCGCTTTGTACTATCCAAGTCGTAATGAATGCAGAGAGGAAAGATCTATCGATTTCATCAGCCGCGTTTTTTAAGTATTTGAGAGCAAGCAATGCACGCTTTGTATTTTTATCTCATAGAGGAAAGGAGGAAAAAAGGAATCGCCAATGAACTTGCCTGAATGCTTGAAAGACTAGGAAAACTGAATAAAAATAAAAATAAGGTTTTTGAAGGAGTATTAAGCCATAAAAGAAGACTTGGAAATTCTCATCGTAAGAGCGATAACTTATTTAAGCTGGTAAAAAGCATTTCAAATCACCTCAGAAAGGCGCTATTAACCATAAATTATTAGTAATTAACCCTTTGTAAGATATTTCAGACAGAACTCAATCCTAATTTCTTCATTAAGACATTTCTTTGTCCAACTACCAACTGCCCGTCCGTTTAAGCGATCTTTGTAGCAAAAATCCACCGCTAAGGGACGAATCCCACTCCTCTTTCGACGGGTTAGTGCCACAGCACATTTGTTCCGCACTTTTCCCAAGGATTAACTACAAAAATTAACTTTTCTCACAGTTAATTAGCGCCGTAGCAAAATCGATTTCGGTTGAACATCTGCATTACACATTTTATCCACCCTCTCTATTCATATAGCTTAGCTCATCTTCTGAATACCTAATTCCCCACTCAGGAGGTTTATAAGAGCCCCTTCACCATTCCTGGGTCATAACTGGATAGCTTTCTTATAGCATTTTCTTGTGTCAGTCCATCACTGTAGCTTTAGGTATTAAACTGTGTAATTTCTGCACTGCTTTTAATGAAACTAGAGGCCTGTAATATAGTATTTTTATGCAAAATTTTGCCATCTTCTCATATCAAAACACGAAAAATACTTTTTCTTAACATCCCTAAAATTTCTTCATTATTTAATATTCTTATGTTTTCTCATTAAAATTCATTTATTACTGATATCGCCAGGTTTATAAGAGTTTGACTGAGCACAGTGACAGAAGAATTTGGCGATTTGGCATTGACACTTTTCAGTTGCCATATTACTTGTTCTCCCAGCAAGTATCACGAAAATGTGAAGGTAGTGTCATATATCGGTTAAAGGTGACGGGGGTTAATTTACTTGGGCTAAATGGCAATATCTCGAACTTTTTTTTATTGCGAGATAGAGAAATGAAAAGCTTAGTCTTTTTAAAGCGTACTCGTGTTTTTTAATAAAGTACATTCCTGTTTAGGGCGCTTTTAGCAACTTTTTCCGGACGGCAAATATTACTCTCCGGTAGTTCCAAATGCTTTTTCCCCCTTAAAGGCAGTTGTTCCCAATTTTCCCTCACCTTCTCTTCTCCCCACCCTGGGCTTCGTTAAACGCCCTAAGCCCTTCGGAATTCCTTTCTCCTCTTTTTCGCAAACCCTCTTCTCTCGGTCCTTCCAGCATCCCTTTCTCAATAGCATTCACCCAAACACGACTTTCCCCTACCAGACCTTATCTCCAGAGTGCGGTCGGCGTGTCCAATCAGACGATCGTGATCAATCAAGCGATTGCCTAGCAATCCGCCGTCTATCTGACACTTCTTTTACATCAAAGGTCTCTCTCTCTCGCCAACTCCAGTGGTATCAGTTGGGGATGAAGTGAATTTGCACGCATCACTTTAGCTGAATGAATCAGGACCAAAACATCCAATTTGAAAGCCGGAGCCCAAAGTTCTTGTTCTGGATATTTCACTTAGCCTGATTGAAGTGATTCGTGAGAGTGCAAAGGAGTTTTATTCTCTTTCCAAGTATTCGTCTAGTAAAATTAAATGGGTATACTTTCTTTTTAATTGAGAGGACAACTTTTACAACGCTAATTACAGCTAGATCTAAGTTATTAATAAATGAATAAATCAAAACCAAACAAGGTCTTTTATCTAGGAATGCTTGAGTATCTCATAATGAGCACCTATAGAAGTGCTGTCAAAATATAGAATTCATCTCGTAATTGAGAAATAGTTCGTACTTATATATTTAGCGGCAGTGCATGTAGGATAATCACATACGCAATCAAACAATCAATTTCTTCTCACTCTTTCATCCTCAATCCATTAACTTTTCAGAAAATAAACCCGATAGCAGTTTTCCCTAAAATATTCTGATAAATTATAATAAGTAAATCTAATTAATTTAATTAGATTACAGCATCACAAAAATATTGAATACACACCAGTGGAAATAAAATTCGATTATGTTTCTTATTTTTATCGTAAAGTACTGATTTTGGATCAAAATTATAGCAACTTTGGTAAAATAGTGCGATTTATATTGAACTATTTCACTTTAAACAGCGCCTCTCCTTGAAAACTAAAGGTGTTGCAGAGCATACCTCTCATAAGCTAACATGGTCAAATAATATATCATGAAAAAAAATTTCTGAATTCACTAATAATACGTCGATTTTAAGTAACAGTTAAATCGTATAACATAGGCCATCGAACTTCATAAATAGTGTCAAGCACTTAATTTTCAAAACCGTATTTCCACCTTAATTAGCATCATTTGCATGCCACTAGTTCGGTTCGCTTTCCGATTTTGAATAATATTTTTATAGAAATTCTATAGCGACTTTGTTTTCCTTTGGTTTTCCAATTTCAATTAAATTGTAAAAAGAGATTATAATATCTGATGAGGACAGTATTTTTATCTAGCTAATGGCGGTGGTAGAGTATAGCTAATAATGGTAGGTTTCCTCCTAACTTTCATTTTATTTCCGCAACCTTCTTCTTTCCTCCCTAATCCTATGGCACTTTACATTTCTAAGATTTACCTACTCTTACGTTTCACTTCTAAGATTACTGCCTAACGGTAGCAGTAACGGTTAGGCAGTAATCTTAGAAGTGAAAAGTAAGAGTAGGTAAATCTTAGAAATGTAAAGTGCCATAGGATTAGGGAGGAAAGAAGAAGGTTGCGGAAATAAAATGAAAGTTAGGAGGAAACCTCCTAATTAAGTCACCACCCTAGGTCAAACAAATAAACGAGCTCAGTAAATAAGTAGATCTTCTGTGCACTACCTCACTTAGGTATAAGATTGCAATGACCTCTCGTGAGTCCCAATTAATGACTCACTCAAGGTTTGGTACGATTTATCTTTCGCCAGTAACCCGTCAACACGCTTCCCAAACCCCGTGTTCGACCGTGATTGAGACTCTCGACAGATCACTTCAATCGCATACCTAAGCGAGGGAGTGAGTGTAATTTTCCGTTTTTATTTTAAAAGTTTTTCCTTTGTTCGCTTCGTGTGATTGACGGGTCAGTGACTGCAATACAATAAACTATTATTGTACCTTTTCTTGATTTTTGGGTTGGCGAATGCCGGGATGGAGGTCTTCCACTGTCAGGTGGGAAGGGAACCAGCAAAACAAAATATTATCACAAAAGAAGTATATTAACAGTTTTTACAAGATAGCTTGGGGCACAATATTCGCCGGCTCACATTGCTCGGGTGCTCGCCTGTCAAAAATCCCCTCTCGTACTCTCGCGAGCGGCGTTTATATGCTCTCCGCCCATCGAATACCAGGTTGCACTTGTCTTTTACTTTTGTCTTGCAGCCCTCAGGTGGCGGTACATCTCTTACGGCCACATCAGTCAGTGGCAGCAATAAAATACACAATATCATAATAATAACAGTTTTTCCATGTCACAATTGCTCAATTATTGACAGACCTGAGTCAAAAAGTATCTCTAGCTAAATGGCGATTTACGCGTTGTTCTTGTTGCAGCAATTAATAATCCCTTTACGCTTGAATATCGAACCCGCCACTATCTCGAACGCTAAATTCTGTGATCATAATTTTTCGAGTTAGTCGTTTGAGTATTGTGAATTTGTGTTCTCCGCGGCACTTTTTCGTTTGTATTCCTTCCGGCATTTATTACCGGTATGTCTGTTATTTTTATGTTTAAGAAATTGGTCTTTCAATAGAAGGGAAAATGCAGTTAAAATGGATTCGTTTTAATACTTAAACTCATATTACCTAAATTTTGTCTAGGTATGCTCAAAAAAGGTCTACTCTTCAAAAGAATCACACATGGACCGAAATGTCTGTAATTTTAAAAATGAAAGAAAACTTGATCATTGGATTGTAAAAGATACTTCTTCTGTCTGTCTATTTTTCGCATTTTAATTATTTTATAAGCAAAAAATTTTAGCAAAATAGCATACTACTCTGCATCATTAAGCCACTAAATGGGCTTTTATTGAGCGAGGATACCCGGTCTGGCCACTTTATTTCCCGCAGACGTATATGAGAGGGAATTTCCACAGAGGAAAAATCAATTTCAATAGACAATTTCCAAGTAAAAAAACCTAGATGAGAGGAGAGGTTCCTTTATGTATAAAGAAAACTACTACATAATATCTATCAGGATTGGTTTTTCATCAGCCCTACTCCTCTCGATATCCTATACCATCCTCTTCATTTCTGAATACCGTCCACATAAAATATCCTCCCTGATCTGTTTCCATTACTCCAGCTTAGGTCTTCCACTTTACTTTTTGCCTTCTATCATCCATTCTAAAATTATCTTCACCAATCGCTAATGACGCAGCAGATGGCCTTATTATCAAACCTTCGTTAAAAAGATTCAATGAATAATCACTCGTAGGTAATGGAAACACCGATTAAGGAAGCGGGATCTTATTTATGTGGCGGAAATTCCTAATACGTCACTAAAATATTATGCTGTTGTCTAACAACGCTAGTAACCACGGATTTGATTGTGACGGTGGCACAAGTCTTTCCCCTAAAACCTAATCTCATCCTGAGATCCATGAAGCGAGCGCTACAAGTGCAGCAATCGGTCGCTTTTATAGTAAGTTACACCGTGAATATCATGGCATCCACTGCTAACGGTAATTTAACGCAAACATCATGTTTCTCTGCAAGCTTCCTCATTTCCAAAAATAACAATTTTTCTTGAACTATCCTCTTTTCCTCAAAGGTACAATTACCATAAATATTGGTCGTCTTCCGGGAATACTCCGAAAACAGGATATGTTAGGATTAATTTCATCCGATGCCTAAACGGGGAAAATCAAAAATAATAATAAAGTAAATTATTTTATTTCCTACATACAAATATTTAACAAAAATGTACAAATCGCCAACATATTGAACGCCTTACAGTAAGGCCTTGCTTCTAGCGTTGCTAATGAACTGGAAGTGTAAAAATTGGGAAAACCCTTGAAGGAGAAGATCATTCAGGCTATTTAAAAATAGGGTAATTTTCTATTGTAATGCATAAAAACATACAGGAAGAAGATAAAAATCAGCCTTGCACTTACCCATTATTTATTCCTTTTTTCAGTATTTTCCCCATCCTTCAGTTCAATGCTTATTTACAGGATTCAATTATTTTCTCAGCTTACGACAAAAAAAGTCAAACAAACGATATGCCGGCGATAACTCAATTTTTATATTTGATCTCCAACCTTTTATAGAGTCTTCTCTCTGCTTTTGGGGTATTGGCGCTCCTTCATGAAAGGAAAAGATTCATATTTGGATGATTTATATATATACCACGGGAGCCTCTTTACGGACTGCATTTTCTCAAACCTTTGGCCGCACTTGCTCAAACCCTTAGCCCCTCACTGGCCGATAACTCTTCAATTATAACTCCGACCGAGGACTCATATTCCTATTAGCATATTAATTGAAAACTTAGTTCAGGTCCCGAACAACAAGATGAGAGCTGATCCCCCATTCAGCCATTCTGGAATATTCCAAGCTCTGCATCCGGCTCTCTTTCTCTCTCCTACTTCCCTGCACGCCTCGACACGCGATCCCAGCCCCTTTTCTCCATCACCCTTTACCCTGCTCAATCCCCCCGCCCCCACTCTACCTGCCCCTTTTCATCAACAGCCCCATCCCCACCACCACACAGATTCCGTCCTTGCCGCGGCGACCTTGCATTATACCCGTTCGCGAATTCCTACCTCTCTTCCTCTACCTCCTGTCCGTGAACTAACTAAGCCTTGTCCCTCACCGATCGCCGGCCTCGCCATCCGCGCCCCCTCCCCACTCCCAATTCAACTCACTCTCGTAATTGACTCCCAAGTAATTATTGCCCTCTAAATCCCCTCCTTCCTATCGTTCTCTTCGAAACAGGGTCACCGTCGAGGGACCGAGATTTCAATCCGATCTTCGAGTCCGTTTCTCCCAATCAAAACCCGGCTAACTCGGGATAGCAAGCGTATAAGGCACTCACGGGATAGGACACCACTTAATACAAGAGATGACTGAAAAAACGAATTTTTCATTGCGCAAGTACTGAGGATTTGAAAATATGTCACAGTTTTTGGTCACCCGAGAA
The DNA here is from genome assembly GCA_963169105.1 of Ceriagrion tenellum. Lineage (NCBI taxonomy): Eukaryota > Metazoa > Arthropoda > Insecta > Odonata > Coenagrionidae > Ceriagrion > Ceriagrion tenellum. Next base: position 146,918,716 of record OY720633.1, on the reverse strand, counting down.
GAAAGTACCACCACCTTCAATTGCTCTTGTTGTCGACCTCGTTCAATTCCAATTGAATATTTTGTGCCAAAATCCTCAAAAAAACCACTTCAATGGAATTCCGCCTTGATAATCATAATTAGCTGTATAAAACTGAACGAATTTAAACAAGCATGTGAACAATACAAAGAGACTTTTAATTGTTCAAAAATCATTCTGAAAAGAATAGTTTGGGATATGGGGCAATTAAGCGGTTATAAAGTTAAACCTCCCCAAGGTTTTGCCATTTGCCTTTAGAGGACCTTGGCGGCAGATTTTGATAAAATGGCAAGAGCTCACGTTTGATTTTCTATTGCGGTTATGTCTATAGCAATGCGTTGTGCTGTCAATTGGAAACCCTTGCACTTGCAAATTACATGGTAACGTGTCATGGGGAAAATTCGCTAAAAAAAGAGAATGTCCCATCTAAAGTGATCATGAATATATTAGCAAATACTATAATTAATTACATGGCCATTAAGGCGTTGGTTTCATTAATGGCACGAAACCGCAGGGGAAACGAATGGGAAAGTGATAACACCTAAAGCATAATAAGTAAATATGGTAGTTAAAGGTGTGTTGGGTATTTTTTTACCAGCGAATGCTGGTTGCTTTTGACCCGTAGTTCTGTGTCGACCATAAGAGTAGAAAATAGGAAAAATATCATTATCTAAAAGAATTAATAAGAAGAGAATATTTGTACTCAACTTGACAACAAATGATAATTTTTGGACTTTGAAAAAAAATGAATGATTATTATGACAAGGGTAAAAGTTTACTCATACGTTCACAGAGCAAGCATTATATCAGTTAAGTCAAAATCTTGGTTAATTTTTAAAATAAACCAGATCAACGACACAGAAACGGTCGTAGTAATACCCTTCCAGTACGGAGGGCATAGTTTCCAGAATAGTTTAGCACACTTTCGCCCGGATAAATCGCATTATTACTACCCCAACTCACTCTCTGATTGCAACAAAACCGGAATCATCAACCTTCTGCCTAAGAATATAATTTCTTTTCCCTGCCATTCCATTCATGAAAACTTTAGCTTTACAGTCGCGAGACAAAATGCTGCATCCCTGGTGATTCGCTTCATCTAAAAAAAGGTCCCAATGGGGTATACTATATATTTTTTGTAATTAATTGTAGTTATATTAACTTTCAGTAGATACATTTCAATAAATGGTAATAAAGTAGACATTATGCGTGTGCTAAATAATGGCATCAACCATTTGCAAGATTTCTGTTAACTATACGCTTTGTTAGGAATTCTAATAGTGGAACGGGAAGACGTCAGACGATAGGGTGGGTTGATACAACTGTAATGGTCTAAAACAATGGGACCCTTTTTTAAATCATCTTATCTAAACCGGACAATAAAGATAAGCAGGAAATTAGAGAACGTGCTCCCGCACTAAAAATGCACCGAAGAAAATTCTGGAAATCCCATATCTCTAGGAATAATTTACATCTAATCGAGGATATGAACGTCTAATGGATGAATAAATCATTTGAACCAACAGCCATACCATATAGTACATAATGAAGTAGTCGTGAATACGAATGGAATTTTTAACAAACGCCATACATTATAGGCCTCTAAATTTTCTCATGATGGTCATTCGGATTCCAATAAGATAGATATCAAAGAGAGCATAGGCTTTTTGTAATAAATTTATAATGATATTTTTTATAACTTTTAAATTCAGTGGATTATTCTTTGTAGGAATCTCGTTTGCATTGACCCAGTAGTTCAATATAAAATAGAATGCTTAATTTCCTTTCAACGATTTTCCGTTTCCTTCAACTTTTCCTAACGCACTTTTTGAAATGTCGTCCTAATACACAGTTGCACTTTATATTTCGAAATCTATTTATGCTAAAAAAATCCTTCAAAACGTCGATTATAATTGCGCTCTAGTAATAAAATGCAAAAAATTTTGAACAACTCTTTCATGGTATTTTTTCAATTTTTTACATATAAATGAGTGACCTAGTAATGAGTGACCTAGTATATATATATAAAACACGATGGGGTTCCTCCCAGTAAAAGTTTTCGGAGGTAAAATGGTTCCCCAATCGGATCTTTGGTCGGGGACTACTGGGAAGGGTACATCAGTCAGGAAGAGCAAATGAAGGATAGGAACATGGAACGTAAAAAAAGATTGGGCTTGAAATGTTTTGCTGATTGAGTTGACTTTGTAACTGTACACAAAATGTATATATATATATATATATATATATATATATATATATATATATATATATATATATATATATATATATATACATTGTACTGTACACAAAATGTATATATATATATATATATATATATATATATATATATATAGTTCTTGCGAAGATTCCACGAACGTGGCAAACAATATAAAGCTTCGTCACAGGGTGACACTAAACATAAAACATATAAAATGGAAACTCACGAGTTTAAAATTTTCGGTGGGTCGCCCGCACCTTCATCAGTGATAGAATCATTCTATATGCTTTATATATATAGATATATATATATAGATATATATATATATATATATATATATATATATATATATATATATATATATATATATATATATATATATATATATATATATCCACTTGGCGAAAAACACTTGTAGTGCACAGATATAAAAAAAGGTCACAGGCGTGACTAGCAGTTACATATAGAGCACAAAAAAAGGTAAAACTCACAGAAATTTTGATATATTTCGGCGGACACAACCGCCTTCGTCAGAATGTTAGAACTTCTAACATTCTGACGAAGGCGGTTGTGTCCGCCGAAATATATCAAAATTTCTGTGAGTTTTACCTTTTTTTGTGCTCTATATGTAACTGCTAGTCACGCCTGTGACCTTTTTTTATATATATATATATTTATTTATTTATTTATTTAGAATGCAGGATAGCATGTATTTGTTATCTTTATACACCCATTTTTTAGTCCGCGGCCTTATGACCAATCTTCTTGCATCTATGGCCTCGCAATGGGAACATGTTCTGCATCTGGGGCGGATCCGCATCGCTGACAGCAGTTATTCTGTTCGCTCGTTTCTTCACAGTTTGCACGTTCAGGGCACCAGCCGTCGCTCCGTTCGGGTGATTCTGAATTTGCGACTCCCATTCCTCGATGATCTTCATGTTCAGAATCTTAGGACCGGGAGGTTCGTCTCGGGAGTCAATTGTACATCTGAAATTTTCATTTGAACCCGATAGACTACACAGCAGCATTATTGCATGAAGTTCTCCATTGATTTTAACAGGTATCAATGCGAGCTAGTCGATGGCATTAAAAACTTTCAAGGGCGCTCTCTAACATTGTCTTTTTCTGGTATTTTCCAAACATGAGTAGCTTAAGTAATATCGCCTTTTTGGCAGGTCCCTTGGAGGGGTAATCAGCTTCAAGCTTTAACAAAATTTCTCTCGAAGTTTCATAGCCCTTCACTAATTTAAGTTAAGAAGGATCTATGCTTAACATTATATCTAACCTTGTTTTCTAGTTCATAATCTACCATGCATCGCTTACAATGATTTTGCGTCAGCCACCCAACTTCTGCCCTTGGTTTATCTCCCGATACAAACCGCCAGCCATCGCTCTTGATAAAAAGAGCTTCAGCTTGCATTTGCCACGATTTCTTATAGTGCTTCTTCAACAACTGTAGCCGAGGATATTTTGCAGGATACATCACTGGCATCTTCACGGACACACAGAAAACGTGATCGGAGATAATCGACAGTAATTACAATATATCGTCAATACACTGAATTTTAATGAATCTGGGACCATACCTTTGCAGAGGCTTACGTGAATCATGAACCACGAACGAATGTATTAAGTGATCAGAATATATTAGGATGCAATTTATACAGGAGTAAATTAAGATACACACATAGGCGACAGTGCGTGAGCTAGTGATAAAGCCGTTGTGCCGCACATAACTCAGACCCCGAAAGTGTAGTCAGGGTGCAGCGCCACGCAGTCGCGATGGGTAACAGAGTAGTGAATGAGCTCCCATAATGAAAATATATCCACTACCCCCACAACATTTGAGAAAATCGCTTTTTCAACGTACGTGAGGTATACTATATTCAAACGAAATACCTAAACAAAGTTAATTTTCTTCTCAGCTCTTCCACCATCACTTAATACATTCGTTCCCCATTGTCTACCTGAAGCACCTCAATTTTCTTTTCATCTACGAGCAGCCCTAAACTCTTGCCCCGATGAAAGTTAACGATCCCTACTGGCGTTAATTTCCCCTGGATATGGACTTAAAGTCCACAGTATTACACAAAAGTATGGGAAGTCTAAGCTTCGTTTAATTTTCAGGCTGCTTTTGAACTTCTAGAGAGTACAGCGGACTCGTTTTCCTCTTCTAATACCATTTTCTCAGCCCTTCTAGAAAACTCTCCTGACCAACTTGAGCCGCTCATCGTTCAATTCTTGGGCCAACAAACTCCACACCACCTCCACAATCAATCCACGCCTCTTCCAAATAATCAGTCAAGGCATAAAGTCCTCTTTTGTCTCAATAACAATAAATCTAAATCGGTGATTTTTTTAAATTTCGACCAGTGGGTATGATATAGATCAATGGTGAATAATTTCCAAATCATAATTACAGAACATTTTAAAGGATAAAACTACTGTTAAATTTAAAAGCTTGGTGTTAGTTCCATTGATGATATTAAGGTTGTCCTTACATGTAGTCTAAAATATTTCCATTCAAGTCATCCTTCTTGAAGTGAAACATGATCACATCAGATAAACGGTGCACTCCGGGATTCATGCATTTAGCTTTTAATCTTTGTGTTTGAGCCATTCACTCCAAAGAGTTTAAAAATTGCAACGATCTCGTTTAATCGCATTATCTTAGACTACCTTTTAGCTTCTTAGTCATTTGTTTCTTCTTAATAGTATCAAGAGAAATGCCGTTTGATCCCAAAAACCGGCCGCATGGAACAATCCGTAAGCACCGTTGCGACGCGTCGTTCATTGCGCCAACTGAAATAAATAACGTCATCGTCTGAATAAAAGATATTTGGATGTGAAAAACACATGAATATTTCTAATTTTTTGAAAGAGATACTCCACTTGACAATTGTATAATAACATGGACTAAAAAACACTGGTAACACGTAGCAATTCTTCAACAGAAGACACAAGAGCGAGAATAGCACGCATAGGTCGTTTTATTTACAAAACGAATCACGACATGAATTATTAATCGATAAAGAAGACAAAAACACTCGTACATCATGCAACTCATGCAACGATTTGGTAAAAAAATAAGTAAAGGATCCTTATTATATATATATATATTATATATTATTATATATATATATCCGGTACGCCGATAAATGTCGAAATACTGGGGATATACGTGAGTACGTCGAGCATACACAAAACAATATCATCCTTCAAAATTCCACACATCTGATATTCTACATAACAGCAGCTACATCGCTTGGGAAAAGTTCTTCGGTCACTTAGGACAATTTAAATCACTAAGGACGACTACGCGTTGTGTAAATCGGATGAGATTAGTTTAGAAGAACAGATGTTATATTTAAGCCATATTCTATCCACAAAACTTTACTTTATGTGAATATATTTAAGTTCGTTTCTATACATTATTATTTTGTGATTTACATATGGAACTTCTACCTGTAATTTTATCGGCATTTATTCTCAAAATTTTTTCGGTACCTCATCGAAAAGTATATCCCTTTATTATGAAACAAAAGCCTAAACATTTCACTTTAAACTAGGACTGAGCTTATTTGCCTATGTTCACTAGTAGCTAGAGTCCAATAATACGTAAGCCAGCGCTGCGGGTAAAATTTGTGACATTAAAAATCAGCAAGGACGGCGATCATTCAGCGAAGGCAGGCCTTGTTTCTATTCGAAGGCCGATGTAATAGCCTCTTCATAGCACAAGTACAAATAGTACAAGTGTAAGTGTTCGTCTTACTATAAATGTATTTTTTAGCTTCGCGGATTCCCTTTAGCACATGATCACAAAACATTTTGATCGATAAAAAACCAAGTAAACTCTATTTTACCCTCATATGGGCTGCTATCTACGTAGATGATAGTTCCAGCTGCCAGTTAATTGACCACAATAATCACCAGCTGAAAATAAATTTGCACGGTAGAAGAGGAACAAGGTGCCAGTTAGCTAATAACGATTACTACCGGCCGAAAATAAATTTGCGCAGTGCAATCCACATGATTTAAGTCCGTGACCGGGATTTAAGGAAAGCTCATTTTAGCCCAATGTCCTCTTTCTCAAGCGCTATGCGTTGTGATGTTAAGCTAGAAAAATATCCACCTCATAATGCTGAACAGATGTGTTTCACGAGGGTAACCGTAATCTGGTAATATAAACTGCATTTATTTAGAAATTCCATTATTAAAGATACATGTGTCCAGAACGTTTACTGATTGGCTCAAGTAAGTGACAGAGATCATTAATCTCAATTACTTCTTTAAATTTCATGTAACAATAGGAACATTTTTTCTAAATGAGTGCAAACTTTTTATACAAGATTTAAGTTTGAATGACAATTTTTTGTTTAGCAAACAATATTTTCTCCCCATTTATAATAACTAATTTCTAGTAATGTCCTCTGTTAGGGATGGAAAATATGAACCTATTCTATAATGATTATCAACAAGAGAAAGGAGGGCGTGAATATCGTACGTTCTACTGAATATCATTTTCTGTGCATCAATAGTTGATTTGGACACAAAAGCTCTAAATAATTAGGAAAAATAATTTTTAGATCCCCTAAACTTCAGTCTAAGTACGACATCCTGCAAATCCATTTCCTACTAATCATTACATTGCTAACCAACATCCATAAAAAGATACCATTATGAGCAATGAATTTACTTAAAGAGTGTTAATAATGCCAAAAGTTATTTTTCTTCAAAATTTGATGATAAAGGTCTATGCCAACTCTGGACCATCCCTTATGGCCGCTTGAAGAACGGAAACACCTTGGTCCCTAGCTCTGAATCTTTTCCTTATATCCTAAAACGGGACCTACACTCGTTGTGGATGCGCCGCCGGGCCACTTATGGATAGATATCTTATGGTTTAAGCCGTCGAGAACGGTCATTTATCATTCGAATGCCAATGCACCAACAAACGGCTGTTGGAATCCACCACAATCAATCCACCGTCCCCCAGTATCGTATCACTCCTGCCTTCCATCTTCCTCGAGCCGAGCAGAAATGGAAATCCATTGAGAAGACCGGAAGATAGAGACCTGAGTAGTGGGGTGCAGGAGAGTATGGGAGTTAGATGGGAGGGAGAGATTGAGTGGCCCGAGGCATATTGCCGGCCAATAATGCCCCCTCCCTCCCTTCCCATCCCTCCCCCGTCTCTACCTCTCCATCACTGCTTCCCTCAATGCGCCGCGCATGCTGCCCTCTTTCTTTCAATTTTCCCGTCTCAACTCCTCCGGGGGAAAAGGGACTTATTTTATGCTCCATACGATTCTTTCTTTAAGATTCATCGAGACTGTACGACAAACGGCTATTAAACCTCATGTGAAACGGAATTGTACTAGTTTAACTCGGGTAATCTATATATGAGACACCATAATCTCGTTAAACTATATCGAAATGTGAAACTACATAGTTTTGCTACCATTAATCTTTTATGAACCATGTACTGCTTACATTTATCACTGCATTTCGTGCATAAGCCTCCTTCGGTACTTCTTAGGACTGTAGCCCACAGCATAAGGTTATTAAAAGGGACTGTGGTAAAAAATGAAGTTTATATTACCTACTGTATTTTTCAGGGTACAAAGACTTTCGACGCATCGCTTTCATCATCTGGTCGCTTTTATTAATAAAAGGGTATCACGACATACTAAACCTGCCTCTAAATTAACTTTCCAGCCTTATCTCTCGTTATTATTGGAAGTATTTGACAAAATGGCAATGGTAATCGGTGAACACTTAGTCAGGGAACTATGTTTTCGTGCTTTTAGCTTAAAGTTGGGGAACTTCGTGTTTGTGCGTAACATAGCCTCAACAAGAGGCGAGAGCAAACAGGTGCCCTATTTCAAATTACCTATTGCATGTAGGAGATAATCAGAATGAGGGAAGGAAAAGTTTTACATCTATCGACACCAAGGAGTGTACAATAATGTGACCCGTTGAGGATGGATTTGCAACATTTTGACGAAGTAGTGAATAACATTGCATAAAAATTGAGTAGTATCGACATATTACTTAATTTCACTACTATGAATAAAGTATATTTTTTTAACTCTCTATACTAACCAGAATTTTTGTTTCAAGTTTATATACTAAAGAGGTTTCTCGAGCAAGTTAAAGACGATTCACCACCAAGAGAGCAGAACAAAAAAAGAAAATTCATTAGGAGCTAATTCATAAAAATAAATGAGCAGAGGCATCCGCAGATAAATTTTAAGAATGCATTTTTATACATAAAGGGCCATTAAATTTGTCTCATCTTGAACAGGCAAAGTCCAATGAGCTTCATTCTCGGTGTTAGTCCAAGAAAACTTGCTTCGTTTAAACGCTTTATCCATTATACCATATCCTTAAATGCGTAATGAAGATAGAAGAAAAAATGCTGCTCCCCACTAATAAAAATGTTTGTTTCACGACTAGTATCGATGTTCTGAGACATAATCAAGTGGCAAGCTTAAGCATTTTATACATAGGTAATACAGTGTGGGATGGGAGCATTGGGTGGAAGAAGGGGTTACGGTTACCTCCCTCCCTCCTCCTCCCCCGGCCATCTCCATTTTCAGTACACGTACATTTTTGTGCGATACAAAATACTTAAGCTAGCCATGGCTTGATACTTAAGCCAAATATGTTTTTAGATTCATCGTAAACGAATCTCACTAATTCAGTCAAAAATTATTATTTAATACTTTCATAAATACTTTTTCCCACTAGTTTAATGCATTAATTCTTATATGCTATCTTTTTCATTAAGACGTGTGATATTCCTTCTCTTAAGAGTCACTTTCTCCACTTTCACCCATGACATTCTCCATCTAGATCTTTCTATTACACCATTAATTCTACTATAAAACATCTGTTTGGTTATTCGACTGTCATCCATTCTCCTCCGCAGTCACGGTTGAGTGTGACCGACAGTTGCCGTCATTTACTAAGCTTGGTTTAAACTGCCCTTCAGGCTGTTTTAGGAATGATTTAAAATGAATAAACAATATCCATAAGGCCGTGCAACCCGGTGGGTTCTGAAATAGGAACACAATAGCCTATCCTTAGTTTGTGGTACAAATCTCATATTTACTTTGCCTTATAACAATAATATCTCTGCACTACTCACGGTCTGTCAACCACTTTCTGACTCACCCTTTAGATTAATATTTTACTAAACATATTTAACTGACAAAAACCTGAATACTCATTAAACTGAGTGCTCTGTAATTTGTACTGCACACGATAAGGAAGTTTTTAATTATTAATAAGGTACAAGCGATGCTCGTCTAGTGATGTGATATGAAACGATGGGTTTCTCGACTCATTAGATCACAATTATAGGATTATCACATCACCATTGGTCGTGCAATCCTAAGATTGGCTGACTGCAAATCTCAAACCTTCCGTATCTAATGCTAGGTCCCTAACCTCCCGGTATCTCTTCCTATGTACTTTCCTATTTATTCGGTCCATAAACTTATTTCTGAGTCGTCCTCCGGGGACTTTTCGCTCTTTTTTACCTTCAATTGTGTTCTTCACAAACCCATTGTGCCTCAGAGTGTGTCCAATCCATCGGGTTCTTCTTTTCTGTATGGATTTCCGTAATGGTCCTTCCCTCTTATACTCCTCTGTACACTTTATCAATTCTTAGTTCGTACGTCCATTTTATCTTCAGCATTCTCCTTCAGCATCAGGTTTCGAAGGCTGCTAGTCTGCTCTGGCAAGTTTTTCCAATGGTCCATGCTTCCAATCAATAGTGTGCCACGCTCGGCACGAATGTTTTCACATATTGTTTCCTAGCTCGCAGCCCTATTCTCCTTGAGCCCACCAATTACCTTATTCCGTGAATGCCATCTTAGCTTGGGTTATTATCCAGTTGACGTCCGTTGTACTCTTTCTCTACTCTTAGTGTGACTTCTTCATTCAGCTTTTCTCTTCTGCTAACTAGGATTTTAGTCTTCGTATTCTTTATTTTCATGTTTCATTCTTGGAGGACTTGGTTCAAACCTTTCGTGACCTTTAAAGATCATCTTGAATCCCAACTATAACTGCGACATCTGCGAAGTGGAGAATTTCTTCTCCGTTTATCTTTATTCCGCTCAGTCCAACTTCTTGCGCATCTCGCACAGCCTCCTCCTAGTACATATTGAACAGTGCTGGAGAGAGGTTGCATCCTTGTCTTACTCATTATCACATATTACCCTAATATTAATTGTTAATTGAATGCCATCACATCATAATTCTATCTTGCCATTCTATTCTTAAACCTCCAATTCTTCTGCATGTATTTATGGCCCCAAGCACACTCTTGTTTCATCCCACTCCGTTGAGGGATAAAGAGAGTGGGAGTATTGAGGCATGCGCATGAGATCCGTCGGATATGAAATTGAGAGAGAGGGCATCAAGAGTTCCCCCGGGGCAACTTCAGATGTTCTCTCATGTTTTATTAGGGGTGGGCTATATGGAAAAGGAGGAATATAGAGAGAGAATACGTATCGAGAGGACTGCATGAAAGTGAAATCAGTTGGAAGATTTGCAAAACTCGAATCCAGCTACAGGCAATGGGCAAATATGGAAAAATCTAGCAGCTAATTTATTCTCATAATGCTCATATTCTTTCTCAGATTTAATATCAATTTTTAAAGGAAAAATTGTAATAATGATTTTACAGCACACTGAACGAAAAATTAGAGCCCCACAAAAAAAACTCGTATCATCTCTCGAATTTCTGTGCTGTAAACGCCACTCTTGTGTACAGTTATTTTTCTACCAAAACGATATGTCGCTTCATTGTCATGCACGAATTGCACAAAAACAAAAGTTTATGAAATATTTTATTTCTTACGTAGGAAAATCATCAGTTATCACCAGCAGAAAGTATTGCTTTTCCCTCGCATTCACTGCAAGCCCCTTTTCCCAATAAACACATGCTTGCGACATCATAGACATCGTAGTATCAAGACACCCAAAGCACGTTAAACCTCTAGGTTCCGAGATCCCTAAGATACATGTAAACCACTTACAATTTGCCAAATAAATGAATGTATCCACGTGGGTTGCGAATTATATAAAGAGTAAATGTAAGAGAATTTTTTCAAGTAATAATGATTGAGTCATTAAAGTTATGCGATAAAATAATTATATTCAGACGTTTTACAGTCGTACTATGCACCATTTTTTCTCGAAACAAACAAAAATTCCTTGTGATCAAAATCGGCCGCTTTAGGATTTTAATATTTACATTTAGGAGCTATTACAAATTTGAGACTCTCAGATTATAAACTTAAGTAAAAGAATTTAAATATAAGTAAACTTAAGTAAAATTTGCACGAAACTGAGATTCAACTAATGGGAGAATAGCGGCAGATCAAAACCTGCAGGGAATTGAAGAAAAAATTGTGGATTGTAAGATTTTAACCGCATTAAAAAATCAAAAGGAGCGGGACTTGAATAGTAAAAACAACGCAAAAGAGTGCAGGGCCTAAGCTATTGCGATCCAAGAAATTAGGATTTTCTGATAATTTGGCGTTTTCTGTTTTTTTAAGAATTGATTTCTTTTGAAAAGCGTTGTATGTACGGTGACAGCTGGCAATAAGTGACAACGGGCGATTTAAAAGGCACAAACGCTATTGAATAGCGCCTCAGGAGCCGTGACGCAAGAACCTCGAGCTAAAATAATAAAAAAATTGATCTGGGTATGTAATTCCAAAAAAAGGTTAAGGAAGACTTCCTGCTGAACACTTTTAATTCAAGGAATTTTAATATAATTTTAAAATTGAATTTAATGCTAATTGTTCACTATTAATGTAATATGATTACACCAAAAGTCTATTGTAAACTCGATAGCATTCTCGCCACAAGATACACTGTGTTGTGTGATTAAGGAGTGTTTAAATTTGCCCGGGGTTTTAATATCCTAAAAAAATTTTTTTTTTTTTTTACGTTTTTATTGAATTCTTTTTTCAACACACTTCAAAGAAATTGCTAGCTGTGATTGCGTTAAAGATAAAAACATGAAACAAGGAAATGAATCCACGACTATTACGATTACAAATTACTAAGACTAGGAGGCAAAATAACGCCTGTCTAGAGCCGATTTAGACCATCAATAAGCGATAATATTAGTTAAAAGCAAGGTATTTCCTCTCAGATGAAGTCATTGAGAGAAGCTGGAAAATATATGTCATCACTTAAGCGTTTATCTCTTTAGCCTCGTAAAAACAAATTTTAGGGCAATAAACAGACCACTGAATATTCTTACTTGAAATTATCATATCTCAGTATTAACCAGAAATACGCTGTGGCCCGTCCCTATGCTGTACGTTAATGGCGTTTACTAAGCTATGGTCCTTACTTCATCTACGTTATTTCTTAGAATTGCGAGCAACCAGGAAGTCGAGAGAAGACAAATTCGTATTTTGTCACACGCGCAGCTGCTGTGTACGCAGTCACGACACTCCAGATTTTTATTTGCAAGAGAGGCAAACTTATCTTTAGAGAAGAGGAATATATATCGACAGCATGCACAAATTCACTTAGGCTACTGTAAACTGGTATTAACAAAAATTCATTCATCGTACTCCAAAGAAGAATGTAGAAATGATAATACCCCGATCAAATACATCTCAATACAAATAACTTATAATCCTCAACAAAATCAAGAAGATAGAAACTACCTAAATCAGCATCATAATATTATGTAGTTTAGCACTTGAAATTTGCTTAACTGCCCTACATTTGTTACGTTACGCTCGTAATGGAAGTATTAAAAAAAGATAAGTTAACGAGGTATGGTTTTTCCTTGGTAAGAAAGCTTATTACTTTCCTGCAAGCACGATTCAAGCTTAATGCAGTTATAAACATTTAATATTAAGCTACACTTACATAGTAGTAGCTACCTCAGAAAACTAATAGGATATTAGGATTAGGGGATAATTTTAGGAGCACTTATTTCCAGCCAGTGCGCTACATTCTCTAAGGAAATGAACCAAATTACGGAAATTCTCCTGTTTCCCTATGCACTTCTATTTATTGCACTCTTATAACCAGTATTATAGCCAGTATTTTAGACTATACTTTTTCCAAAGAAAATAAACTAACTGATAATGTATAACATCAATTTAAAATGTATAATATTATGATACTTTGACAAAGAACTCCCAAACAGAGGTTCTCTCGGGTGTCTAATGAAGCCTTGTTCATATCACTACTCTAAAAACAATTCTTAATTCATTCGTTGCATTAAAAGTATTTATGTTGCTTCAATAGGATTCCTCCTATGATTACAACAAGATACAATTAATATAAGGATTGATAATATATGGTGGAGAGAAATTTATCGAGATAACAATTGTTAGAGCTCATTCAAGACCAATCGAGGCAAGAAACGCGGCTCAGAGTGTCACCCTAATGTAGATAGAGGGTGGGAATCTTTCCTTTACCTATCAAAATGAAATATTCAAGCCACATAAAGCTCAAATTATTTTTATAGAAAAGATTGAAGATTCATTTAAATTCTTTTGCCTACTTTGCAGCTCTATATAAATATTTTAATTACTCAAGGGGTAGGATAAATGATGGCAAATATTTTTGTAATACAGCTAACAAGAGGTCTCAAATCTCCCAATTTAAGAGACAGCGGTACTTAAAGTCTTCGTCAAAATTGAAAAAGAGTACAAAAGACTATCAAATAACAAAATAAAAATTATAAAATAATAATTAAGTTATATTGATATGATTATCAATTCAGTATTGATACAAGTTTATTTCGACTTTTTGACGTTCCAATTTCATATGATTTCACCTTACAGTTAGTGTGATTACCTAATGGAAACATATGAAACGCAAGTGACACCGGCTAAAGTGTTAAAAAAGTCACTTTCCGTTCATTATAAACCACAGATATGGATCAAAATATTTTGCTACGCACATTAACATCTTTTAATTATTTACGGAAGCATAATACAAATTTATCAGACGGATAGGTGCATGGGAACTCAAGCCTCGTTAAAAATAAGGAGGATGCAATTTTTGGAAAATAGTCGCTCAAAATAATAAAAACTCACCATTTTTCACCGCCAAAAGCGAATTTATCCTCTCATACTTCATTGGCTCCCTTTGCCATCCCTTTGAACTGACGGTTTCATTACGACGTCTTTTCCGCAGATGGTGGGCCTCACTCGCTCATTTTCCCTAGCCCACTATCAGTTGTATTCTTTTGAGGTCGCGGGAGCAGGTGAAGCATACGTCGCACGTTATCTCTCCTTTAAACTTCCGTGCTAAGGTTATGGATTGCAAAATAAATGGGAAGCAACAAGTGCTAACAATCTATCCTCAGAGGGGCCCGTGCAATACATTACGAGAATCCGCTGGCGGGAAGACATTCTTGAGCGATAGGTAGGATGGTTTAATGCTTTGGTTTCGGTGAATTGCAGCTTCCTCGAAGGGAACCAAGATAAAAAATTGAATGCAATGCTCTTTATATACAAACAAAATGGTGAAGTAGTCTAAATAAAGGAATTAAATGAAAATCAGGGCCGGTCTACCATATTATGCCTCAGTTAGAGTACTTTCCCATACTCACATAATACTTCCGCATGAATTTAAGCCATGGTCACACTGTGGAAAAATAATAAAATAGGAGTTGAATTAGTGGTCTTAATAAGACGCAAGATATCACTTTGAAAAATAATTAGAAGGAAGTTATCAAATTAGAAAAAATAAATTCCGGCACATTAAAAATGACTTCAATATGAGGAAAATCTGTATTCAACGTCTTTTTCTCCCACTCCTCTCCCCCTCTTTCTGAATGAATTTTGAAGAGATGAACTCCTTCAATTCTCCTTTTCAAGATTCATATTTTAAAATAATTAAGTACCTTATGCGCAAAAAAGTTACACAGTTTACTATAAGATGCTTGAAGAAGTCGAGACTTTCCATAAATGGGACAAGCGGAACGAACTTTTCCGACCGACCAAACAAGTATGATTTTTCTTTGAGTTCAAGAATGATTTCTTGATGAATTTCAGAGTTTTAACTAGGAATCATTTCATTAAGAGAGAACGGTGATTAACGTTTTGAAATGTTTTTAAAACAACACTACTGAAAATAGTTTGCTATTTTATCTGTAAATGGAACATAGTTTTTGCAGTCGGAGTGTTGATTCTCTGTATTTAAGGAAATTTTAGCACTTGAGAGGCGAGTCAGGTTCACAATTTTGGAAAAAATAAATAATCGACTTGGTTTAGGTAAAGCTTGTATGTCTCCTTATTGCCAATATAGTGGGAAAAGTTAAATTAATTCATAATAGATGTAACTTGATAGCATTTTCATCGTTTATTTGACAAATATTTCAATGCCCATTATAATAAATACATGCATTAACGGATCTGAAAATAACTATTTTGTTATTACACGCCACGCCGGCACGTTATCAGGCAATTATTAACTTCTTCAAGGCTAAAACATACCAAAATGAAAATTATGGAAATGTTAAATTGGTTACTCATTGCTGTAAATTTTAATACCTGTTTACGAATGGCCTAAGACTTGGCAACGATATTACATATTTACTGCACTATAGTTATTAATATTCTCTATTCCTTCCCACCTGCTTCTTCTCAACAACATTTTCTTTTTCCTTGCTCCTATATAATATTTGTAATTCTTCTAGATACTCCTAGGAAAGATAAAAAAAATGATAAAAATACTAGCCGTCATGTTTCTCCTTCGTATTGATGTTTGCATTCATCAATGCTTTGTGATAATTTCTCGATTTTAATGATTTAAATTGCGGATAGATTTGTACAAATCCTTCAGAAAAGTAGGAAAACGGTTCATGACATGTTTTATTACTTTTATATAGGAATTGTATGGTTAATAGTTGTTACAAGTAAAGATATTTGCGCCTGTCATTCTACCTTCACACCAGTCCGATGTAAAAATAATCGGACTTCGAATGTCCATATTTTTGCTTTGTTGGTTTGAAATATAGATGTGATAGTGTCAAATTTAAATTATGAGCTCCACACTTAATTTCCATGCTAAAAGACTTCTGCTATTGAATTGCAAAACTTAAGGAAAAACGCTAATACCTACTGCTTTGTTATAACAAATATACCTCATTAAAATTGATATGACTAATTTCATTCATACAACTCCCACCCACATACCCACCAGATGTTTTTGTCTCTTTCCAGATCAAAATATATTATTCTCACAGATGATGCTTGGTAAATTAAAGGCATTTAACTAATGGTATTACTTCAAATAATAGCTAAAAGGTTTCACAGCGTTCTCAAGGAAATTTCATTTAGACAGGAGAGTCAACACGGATGTCTGGGTGAAGACAGAGATGTAACCCAATATGAAATAAGGTTTTAAAATTCTGCAATATTACAACGATGGTTTTCATGACAGTCAAGAGGAAGCCACACCAATATGAATCCGAACTTCAGTGGAAATGAATTATATTAATGATTATATGTGCCGTACGGGTAAATTAAATTAAGTCGATGGAAAATATGACTTTTTTCGGAAAATATTTTACCAAGTAATACCGTGCACGTTAATTCACTCTAAATGAGTGATCTGTGAGCATTTTTAATAATTTATATTAAATTCGTACGCTTTAAAACTTGAATTTCGATGGCTAAATACATTTTACGAGGCCTAAATTCAATGTGACGTAAGAAAATAGCAAACAATATTCTTTTCAAATTATGCTCTTCCACCAATTAATAATGTTCGGAAAATTTAAAATATGGAATACAAAAAAGATGGTGGCATTATAAATAACCATTATTTAAGTAAAAAATAGAATGATCAAGCGTTTACCCTCAGGTTAAATTTAATTATCAGGGTATCTGACAAAGTTAAAAATCAACGGGGCTACAATTTATTATTCCTTCACTATTCCATTTATATGAATAACATTCTGAGCTTAGAATTTCATGTTATTGAGGTAAACCACGGAGCATTTTAGAACCCTGCCATATTTGTAACATAATATCGATTCAAATATTGTAGTCTCACGATATTGAAAGCCTTTTTTTAAATATTTCCATATCACTACGAAATGCACATAAGGCATGCACAAGGGTGCAGGTGAGTACTTAATACCTAATCAATTATAAATCGCATTGAATATAGGCGGATGGATGGTTTTAAGTGGCTAACTCAACTAACTTGCAATTAAAAAATTTGTAAGCGAATCCTGATCCAGTCACATACCTTACACCAAGGCTAATATCATCCCTTTGGTGCACACTATATCCGCAAAAATTGTACTTTTGATAGGTTGACAATACCGAGCCACTTCATTGGCAAGAATTAAACTGAAGGCATTAACTATGGAATTACTTCGTCAAAACAGTATTCATATATCACATGTCATGAACTGCAATTGGTACTCACGTGTTATCAATTTAACATTTTACATTTCTCCTATTTTATGAAGTTTTCTACAATGCATAAAAATTTTGAATACTTACCTACTGTCGATATTAGCTTTTTTGATACGATAAACGTAGCTAAAATGGTTGAAAAATGTTTGCATCAAATCGGAAAGTTTTGTATCGCAAACTATTCAGACCTATATCAGTGTCATTACCTAAAGAAATCACATTATCTGTGGCTATACTCGAGAGAGCTATCCTTGAATCGCAGGAGACCAACATATTTTTGCATCTGCCAGGGAACCTTCATATTATCTCAAGAATTTTTATCAACATTTCTTTCGTCTTCCTCCACTCTCTCCTTGCCTCCCTGCAACCGTGCGAACACAAGACGAAAAAATAAGTATCGACGGAGACGCCAGGAGCAAAGGGGGAGAGTCTCTTAAAACCAGAGAAAGTTGGACACCTCACGTTTCACATTTGTTTCCCAAACTCGATATCCTGAGTCCCCAAACCCCGGGTTGTTACCCAAGAGTATCGCGAGCGCCAAAACCGTTGGCTTATTAAATTCCCAGCGCCGCAGAATAGGAGACTAGCCAGAAGGGTTGGTCTCACCACCACCCCCTCTGCGCGCGCCCCTCCGTTCCAGCAACTCCTCTCTATCACTTTACCTTCTCAAGTCTCCCTTCCAGGTACTGTAGTAGTGGCGGTGGTGGTGGTGGTAGTAGCAGACTTATGGCTTTGCAACGCGGAAAACTTTTTCCTCCGCTCCTCCTCGCCTCCCCCACAAAAGCCCCCACCCTCCTCCACCCGCCTCTTCGGTTCCATTTTATTTGTCCAGGGAGCGCAGGAGAATGTGTGTATGTGTTGGAGAACCCACTGCGCCGCTTTAGCCCATATATCAACCCAAAACTTTGCCACTCGTTCAATCCCTTCTCCCTCCATTCTCCTCCCTCCCCCTTCCCATTTTGCAACCCTTACACCCTCTTAAGTCCCGCACGCACTACTTCTCCCTCACTCTACAAATTTCGCCTCGACTCCTATTTTTCCCCAGCTTTTTCTACTTCTAGACCATAGCAAGCCACTCCCTCGCCTACACACAGCCTTGCCGTACCGTGACCCCGACACCCAAGAGAGAGAGCCTCCAACCCGCTTGACCAGCTTGGACTGAGTGGACACTGACCCCCCCCCTCTCTTCCCCCGCCTTAATTCCTACCCACCAACCCGCACCCCGGTTGGCTATCCTTCCCCAGCGGGGATGCGGGCTCCCTCAAGTTTCGGTCCCCGAGGGGTGGGCAGGGATTGGCCGGGAGGGAGGGATCGGCGCGGCGGCGGCAGGGGGTAAGGGGAGGGTTAGCGTGTGCGGAGGCGGAGGAATTTGTGCCGCGAAAACAGCACCAAGGATCCCTCACGAGGGGAGATTTATACAAGCGATGTTTGGGTCTCCCCCTACTTCTCTCTCTCTCACCCTCTCTCCTCGCTTCCTTCCTCTCTTTGCCACCCGCCCCACGAAAACCCTGCCCTTTCGCCCCTTTTTCGAGAGTGCAACCGGGAGAACATACACGACACACACATACACAGTGTTTCCGGGCGGGAAGTTATTCCCGGCAGTTTCCACCATTCCTCGTTTCCGAATCCCTGGGATGGTTCGAGGAGAATTGTAATGATATCTAATTGAACCCAATAATAATGATATAGTTAAAAATTTAAGAAAAGCTAATATTATAGCAACTCAAAGTCTTAATGATATCGTTTTTTAGTGCCGAAGTGACCCAGTTTAGTGTCCAGGGCAAGAGATACATAAACTCACTAAACTCCGATCGACTTTGTGTCTCTGGACGGGGATTCACTCTCAGCCACCAACCTTAAAAGTTATTTCCAAGTCCTTAACCAAACTGTACGGATGCAGATATTTCATTTACCTCAGAGGGCTAACCAACTTTTCATTTGAGTTCAAGCCGGAATACTGGCGTGGAATCTTTCACGCACCAATTTTCCCCGAGTAACATGCATTAAAAATATATTTATCCAAAGTTTGAGATGCAATTACTCGCAAAACACCAGACTACTTCCTATATTGCAACTCTTCTCTCAGCATACTTTTCCGTGACGACGTTTAATGTATAGGAGTGCATCAGTTCCTCTGCAAGGCCGCGCGATCCGACTCCATGCTCGAGTTTCTCCGTCCTCACCACGAATTTTCTGCGACCTAGCAAGACTACTTTTGCAGTAATTTCAACGGATGATCTATGAAAATGAGATAAAATTGATGCTTTCGTGAGTATTTGAGAATTCTGAGGAATTAAAATTTCGCGGTCTCAATTCCGGGATATTTCAGAGGTATTCGGAAACCTAGTGCGCATTCCGGTGTCGCTTTCCTTGCCGTATCCTATCTCCGGCATGGAAACACTTCTTTCGGTCGCCTCCAGCCCATAAACCCTCCTCCTACACTTCCAGGTCCGCACAAATACTGGTGATGTGGTTGTTTTGGTGGAGAGGAGAAGGCTTTCAAGGGTGAAGTGGGGGTATGTTTTTTTTCCTTTCGGGTGAAAGGTCGGGGTCGTGAGAAGTAGGAGGTAGTTGTCGGGTGGGATCCCGGTTCGGGGTTGGAAGGGAAAAAGACGTTGATTAGTAAATGGTGATTTATTGAAAAAGAGCTTCCTCCACTTCGATCCTTTCCTTTTTCGTCTCAGAAACTCCAATTCCTTTTTTCCTGTCTCCTCTGCCCTTAGCTCAGACATCCTTAACCTCTTAACTTGGTCCCACAAACTTTTAAAAACAGTAATTTCACTTGGGTTCTCCATCAAGGAAAAGTGAGTGATCAAGCAAACGGTGAACTTTGGAGAGAAAAATGGCGCATTGTTTTTTGGCCGCCATCAGCAAAATTTCACCAAATTTTCCTCGGATTTCGTAAACAATGTCCTTGTCCATGGACTTTCGATGAATGTGACTTGATACCAAAAATACGCCCGGAGACACAATAATGCAACTCCGATTGAAAGCTTTTTACCGATAACTAGCTTAAAAATCAAAACCTTTATTATTTAATTTTTTTAACATAAGCTAATATAAATCATCAGCCTAATAGTCAAAGACGATATTTCTCGGACCAATATTATAAAACAATGATAATCTTATGTTAACGGTCTATTTGAGAAAAAATGACAGTCCGATGAATATCCTCAGGTACATAGATTATTTACACGTCTCCTTAGAGGGAATATCGGCCCTCTCATCTTTTCTCATATAGCTTATGAAGTCCTCTCTTCCCAGTGGGCTTGAATATAAAATTTCTTCAGTCATTCTGAAAGGAAAATACTGATACATTATCAAGATGAAACAAATGGGTGTCCATAACTTCGAATTTTATTTATAAATAAATGTACAGTCAGTAATATTATAAAAAAGAATGCATTTTTAAAACTATCAAACTACTCAAAATGAATAATTAAAAATATGACCGACATAACTCTTTTAAGTCATTCACATCTAGAGTCACTCCGGGTGAAACTACGAACGAAAAATTATCGAAAATTCAAAATAGAGAACAACTGCAAGAATGCAGGGTTAAAGGTGAATAGAAGTTAAAAGAGCAGTTTAATTTAACCTTGTCAGATCTCGTTCAATGGTATTCACCTCTCACATATTTCAAAATAATGCGGGTAGCAGATCAATTTTTGAATGAAGTGTAATGGTTCAAATACTAGAGCAAATATCTCTTGTAGCGAAGTGTATGAGATTGTTGGAATCGCAAGGGTAGGATGTTGGATTGAAGTTGAATGATGAAGAACTTTAAGATGAAAAGAAAAGTTCCAGAATGGATTAACTCAAAATTTCACTACTGGCGCGAAAAAAGGACCATTATATGATGCAATAATATCGTTCTTTAATTTATTGCTCTTGCAGAGCAATAAATATAATGTAGTCAGAGCAATAATTATAATATAATTGCAGAGCAATAAATATAATATAAAAGAGTCGAGTCACTTGGAACCTAAATTTTCTTATTTAAGTTATTTCCAACTCTTTTTGCATACATCAGTTCCCTCATAAACTTTACACCCTCAGGCGTCACTTAGTGTAAGTATTTTATACATGAATCCATATTAAAACAATCCTTGTACTTTTCCACTTATATAGGTGAAAAAGTACAAGGATTGTTTTAATATGGATAAGTCCCCTCATTGAACAGTTACAATCTATAAAGTATCCTATTGTAAGTACCGCAATCCATAGCCGTAGCTGTAGCATTTATCCATAAACGCCATCGTAACTGAGTAAGATAATTTGCTTCACACAGCCTGTGGGTCGTAGCCAGCAGTTTAGGGAGTAGATTGGGATTTCATCTTGAGCTGGAAAGAAGATTGCGGCTCTAGGGAGTAATTCAACCTTTGTTTCACATCCTAGAACTTGTTTTACAGTATTTTTACAGTGCAGTATAGATGTAGATACTTTATTTTCCTCAGTGTAAACCAACTTTTCATTGGAACTCAAACCGCTACAGATGCGCAATCTTTTACCCACCAATTGACCCGTAACTTTCGTAATAAAATATCCCTTACTGATATTGGGATTCTACACTCACGGAAAACGACAGGTGTTCAAAAAATTTTAATTGAATTTTGCTTTAAAATGCCCTTTGAGTTATAAATCGGCGACTCATAAACGTTGTAAAATATATGTCTCCCCAATAATATTGCTCAAAAAGAGTTGCATACCCGTTTTGATATTCATTCCAATTCATCTATTGCAACATACAAACATCTGGCATAAGTGGCGCTATCTGAAGAATCGATCCCGCCAGTACAGTTCTAAGGGTCATCAGAGTACACATGCCTTTCCACCACGATAAGATTGTAGTCATTTGTTGTAGTGGAATAGAGGAATGGATGTGATGAAGGTGCGAGTTATCAAAAGGTTGATAAGGTATACTTGCACCATAATTAATAAGTACCGAGTTGAAAAGGTCACCTTACGTCAATAATGTTCAAGGTAGAGGGTCATTCCATTTAAAATTATTCAACGACGGTTGCATGCCCATTCATTCAAATATCCACCTTTCGTACACAAATAGCCACATTAATTGGTAGTAAAATGCACGATTTTTAAAATATTATCCCTTCTCATATTCTTCCGGAAGCCATTTCCAATACGGCACTTGCTCTTTTTTGACATTTTGATGTTAATTTTTTATGTTTACTGTATCCATAATATTTCAAGATTTAACAATGACAGAGGAGAGATACTAGAAATATAATATTTTAAACATAATGAAAAACATATCCTTAAATTATTTCTATTAAAAATACCCATGGTTGAATAAACGTTTAAATTAATAAATTTCAAGCTATTTGGGACTAGTCACGGAGTTCCACTTTTTACAGAGTCACCCGCAATGCATACATCCCGGTCAAGGCGGATGATTTTTTCTCTGTGGAAAATCGCATTTAAATTAACATTTATCCAACAAAAAACTGGTCTTTGACTCGAGAAAACTATACGAAGAAGGAAAGTCTCAGATTTGATTGTTTTTGTAATTAAAGTAGCAAAGTTAAAAAAAAAAACTCTCAGCTTCTGCTAGACCTTTCGGACTAACCATTGCCGTTTTTGGAAGCTAACTAAATTACTTCACGCTCAAAATCAATTACATTTAGTTTTATTTTTTTCCGTTGCGTGAGCTATTAAAATATGGGGGTAGGAGAATTTAAAGGTATTCAAAATTACAAAAAAGGTATACAATGTTAGAGCCGGATATTCAACTCATAAGAGAAACTTGGTTGCCGTCAACTAACCTGGCGCTCTAAATCAACCATTTGTGGACTTTATTTTCTCCGTTTTGGGATCTTTTAGTAATTTTTGGCTCACAGGATAGAATGATATTCGTTTAGAAGGAAGAAGAAGCAAAAGTGTAGCATATTTTCAAAACGTTAATTTTGAGACTTGAAATTGCAAACTAGCGAAAATTGAGTCATAATATATGCTTTTGCTACCGTTCTGATTGTTCTTATAAAAATTGGGCTCAATTGGTGACACTCAAATATTGGTGTGCCAGGCATACAATTTTATTGAACCGCGTAAACGGAAACGTACGTGTTCAAGTAAACAAAAACTGTTTGCAATTAACATAGCTTATCTCCAAATAGCCAGTAACAATTATGTTTGCTAGTTACATGAAAAAGCCATCTTAAATCAAATGATTTTTGTAAGGAAAATTTCTGGACTTTCGGCTTTTACTTTGCAACTGTGTGCGTGACTGCGTTCCACATCAACTGTAGATTTGCAGTAATTAGGAGATTACAAAAGTTAACAGAACTAAAATTATTCAAAAAAGCTAATTGCTTTTCAATGTTTCCACATCAGATATATCACTATCCTTTACACAAATCAATAACACTCTAAGTTTATTTAAGAGAAAAAATATTAGGTGAAAACTTAGCAGGAAACTGATTTCAATGTTCAGATAAATATTAAAAGGGTACGACATAATTGGCATGCGCAAACAGTAAGATGGAATATAATTGGAGTGTAGACATTTTGCCTCTAGCGCGAACACTTGTAAATGGATTGTTTTGCGGGTTGGCAATAGTAGAAAAGATTCCTGCAGATAATTTTTCAACATAATTACTGGGGTGTCTAAACTCTATTACCAAAAAGCAACACAAAAGGGTAAAAATATAGTAATTAGCACAAAAATCGCAGGAATCTCACCGAGGATGTATTGTAATTAAAGGGAGGAATTTGTGATTTTAATTCCACATATACACGTGAATATTGCTGCGCAGAAAGTCACTTACACATATTTTAAGCAACATGAGACATTCCCCTGACACTAGATTAGTAATCAATGCACGGAACGCAATCAATAAATTATTTTTTGAAAGAGTGACACCTATGTAATTACTTGATTACGGTAATATATTGGCAAAGTCCCAAGTAATGAAATTAAATGTATGACCGAGTTCAAGAGGTTATCCATGGTAATTACTAAATTGCGAAATAGAGGCAATCAGCTCCAATTTCCAAAGAGGCAAATTCTTTGAAGGGATTGCTGAGTGTATTGTGAATCAACACAGTTAAAATTCACTGCGCTAGAAGGTTTTCTACAATGGAGTTTTTTTAACGCTAGTCTTGGTTAATCCTTTTGGAGGCGTGCATCAGATCCGAACAAAATAAGTTGGCGGAATGTGTGCTTACACCACCGACAATTGTTTCCGCTAGACACATTAATAGAAGTCCGCTTAGGGGAGACACGTAAATTGAAAGGGTTTTATTCAAAACTTTGGGGAGGACGCTTAGCATGAGAGAATCCTCATTTTTCTCCCGTTACGGCAGAGAGGCAGGAAGCTCTCCCGTCGAAATACTCTGCACCTGGGAACTCTGGGTCGAACGAGAGCGATTAGAATTTCTGTTCGGGGCAGGAGTAATGGAAGGGCAGTTGGGATTTGGAACCAAAAGGGGATGGCATTCCCCTGAAAGTCGGCAGCGCGGTGAGTGGAGGAGGTCGTGGGTGGATGGATTGGGGGGGGGGGGAAAGAGGAGCAGGGGACCCGGGGAACGAGAGGGCTTTCTGGCCACTATCAATGAGTGGGGAGAAACGAAGGGTTTGCGAGAAACCCAGAGGTTCTAGGAAAGAGATGGCAGGAGGCGGAAATAGATGTCTTATTACGCCGGCCTTATGAGGGCTTCTGCGTGGAATCGTGGGCTCTCCTCTCAGAGGACGTTCATGGAGAGGACGCGTTCCCTCAATGGAAGGCCGCTGCCAATTGAAGTCTCCTCCCCCCCCCTTTACCACCACCTTTCACTGCGTAAACAATCCCATCACTGCACCTCACTCCATCCAACTCTCTCTCCGCAATACCCTTTCACATGACTTCTAAATATACTGCCTCCTCTCGACCCTACGCTTCAGTTCACTTCCACTCCCATCTATTTTTCTTTTGTAAAAAATCTCACCCCTCGTCAAATAGACAGTCGTTTACTATACTTTGAGCAAAGGAGTATCCATGTCGGGGACTTGCTTCTGAGATTACTCTTCCATAATTTATTATATAAACAGCGACTAATAGCAAGTACTTCTAAATTGGCCAATTTGACTGAGCATTTCCTTTCCACAACAATTGGAAAACGGCCCTGGAATTAACTTTGTTAGCTTAAACAGTGACGGACCTTTTTGATTTTAAATTAGTCGAGGCATTAAAATTCTGTCGGTTGTTTTCCTCATTTCCTCTCAGTTTCGAAAAACTGGGAATAGAAGTTATTAATAATAAGTCTCAATTGTACATCCCAACATAAATATAAGGCATAGCAAGCCCAAATTACTCATAAACACCCTATATGCTTGCTCTTAATATTCCTCGTCGAACCAATTGATTTCATACGTAACGTAAGGTATTTGAATCAGTCTTTAGTATTTATACCATTCCTTGGACGCATATAATATTTCATTATACTTAATAGCAGTGATGAAACACGCTTTATAGATGTCGTTTATTTTTAGACTAGATATATCCTCCTCAAAAAATATATACATGAATACAATAAAGGTTACAATAAAACACATTATCTTCAATTGATTATTTTCAGACTTCATTTAAACTGATCACTTTTCAAAGAACTTTTAAATAAGGCGGTAGAATTTAAAATTGTCATCTGCGAAAAATGGCCACCATTTTTTTATGGTCACCAGCGATAATTTCAGCACACTTGCAGTATTCCATTAAATATCACGCCTCTTTTCTCCTGCTCTTAATTTCCGTATTTTTCCTTCGACGGCTAAACTTTGTCCCAATGCTATCCTTCTCCCCCTCTTACGCTCTCCCCCTGAAATCTCTTATCCTAAGTGCCCGATCCTCTCCCCTCTCCACTATTTCTACCCCACACCCCCCTCCAAGCCCTCTCACATCTCACTCCCTCCTCCCAATCCCCCTCCGGTCGTCTTCAAGCCTTCTCTTTCCCTTCCCCTATCGCTTCTACGCCACCTCGATTTCCTTAATTCCCACTACCCTCCCAATTCCCATCCCGTCTCCAGTTTTCCGAGCCAATGGAGAAACAAGGTCGCCCGGTCCCACGAGGAAGGAGCCACGTCCGCCGGGGATCCCTCCCGCCCTCCCTCTGCCGAGCGGGCGAAAAAATAATCCCGCAAAGGCCGTGGCCACCACCTGCACCCTCCATCGCCGAGCTAAATGCTTCATCTTCTGGCCTTTCGCGGCTTACCTACACGGACGCAAGAATAGTTGATTCAGACCTATTATTAAAACACTGAGCCCTGGACTAACTCACGGAAGTGGAACCGGTGAACATTATATATTTCATGAAAAGGCGGTAATTTACAGAGCTAAGAAATCCCTCTTTCATTGGGATAATGATTCTTTGAAATTAACCGAAATGTTTCCGTGAACGATTTAAATTATTTATTTCTTTATTATTATTCATGGGTTAAATTAAAGGAGTTAATTAACTAATGAATGTTTTAAAGTAGACCAGTTATCATATGATCAATGGGCTGCTACTGCTTTGACCAATAAACTGCAATAATAGCCATTTCATTATGTTATTTATTAAACAGCTAATTCAATTAATCATTACAAGAACGTATGAGAGGGTTTTTTTCTTAAGAAAAGACATGCCAATAAGATCTCAAATATGACATATCATATTTCAGCGATATGTGTTTAATGATTTCTATATCTTACAAAGGACTGAAAGATAACCGGAGAGAAACAATTAAGGCTAACTAAAATAACGAGGATTAATATACATATATGAATGGCAACTTATATACTTCTTGGACCAAGTTAAAATAACTTTGTTAGCTCCACCAGAGGTTTATTAGCACGACTCGGGTTTCGATACTTCGTGTAATCTTCAGGTCTATATGTTTACTCAGGTTGATCAGTCAGGTTGATTAATGATATATATGGGGGTTGTTGGTTGTAGATCAGGTTTATTTGGTCCATTATGGATAACTTCCACAAAGTAAAGCCTGCAACTATTTTCTATACCTCTGTTTCGTCGTGTTGACTTCAAAATTGCTTTAAAACTGGGCTTAAAAATAGATTCAGTCACAAGATAAACTTTTTCCCATTTTATTTGTCTTTGGTAACTATGTAAAACAACTTTATGAAAAGCTCATAAGCATTTGATTTTTAGCTCCAACCTTTAATTATTTTAGCAAAGAAGCCATACATAAATCCAAATAGTCAGAGGAATAAGCACATTTACGCTTATAATTAAACCAAACCAAATAGGAGTGCAGCAGTTGCATGGAATAATATGATAAAAATACGAAGGGAACAAAAAAGGAAGAACGGTAGACAAGGATAATGCCTCGGTGAAAGGGACGTAGGAGGAAACGAGAGAGAGAGAGAGCTAGATACGGGAAGGCGTGCATGGATAAGGCGAGGGTAAGAGGACTCAGAATGGAGAGGTTATCAGCGATCCATCTCCATCTACTTGTGGTTGACATGGAGATCCCATCCGATATGAAAGGCAGTGCGAGATAAGGCGAACGGAAAGGCAGAGAGGGATTTCAGAGAGAGATAGGGAAGCTAGCCTTAACCTTCGCCCTATCCTCGCCGCTCCCTACATCGCCCTATTCCATTCCCTACGGCCTCCTCTCCCCGCCCCCTCAACTCTCTCTCCCCAAACCGCTCCACGCTTACAAATAGCCCTCCCAGGCCCAAACCCTTTAGCTAGCCTTAGCTCATTTTCTGCATCATCGGATGTCCCAAGAATTTCATTTCTCAAAGAGAAGGGGACGACTTGAGATAAAGCGGACCGTAGCCTACTTTCTTTCTTTTATTTCCTCGTATTCTGAAATTTCCCTTTTAACATGCTCGGGAACCTGATCAACATTTGCTTCTTGTCATCCTTTTCCTATGTCCGCTCATTTTTTCCCTCGCTTTCAGGTGTTCAAATATTTCCGGATGAGATTTAAAAGAATGTATATAACTACTGTCGAGAAATCAGGTTTTAATCAGAAGAATGGCGATTAAAGATGTTAGTTTTTGATATTTTAGAAAAAATAACGTCCAAATAATGAATGGTTAACGCTTTTTTATTGTCCCACGGTCATATTATATTTATAAGTATGGCTAAATACCAAATCACAGAGAAAAATTAGTTATCAAGGCATGAAATTGAGAACATGATGAAATGCTTCCACTTCAGTATCAACAACGTCTTGAACAAATTAGATACCTTAAGTTCAGTGTAGTGAGATTTTGGCACACAAACAAAATACTATGACCCATAAAGCTAACCACACTTAGCTATTAATAGTCCAGCGAGAATAATTCACTATTTTAATAGCTGATAAAATCCGAAAGATAATCTAATGTACGTGGAGCAGTCCTCTAAAATTCAATATTTTAAACGCAAAAAGAGACGTAATTTTCATTTTCACTGGGTATACTAATTGGCTACACTTGAAATAACAAGACTAAGATTTCACTAATTCATCTCAAAACTATGGTACAAGGCTTAAGCCAAAAGTTTCATTTAAAGGTTCAAATAGAAATATGTGTGTTATCAATAAATATACAACGCCAAAGGATAGGATAAACTAAATATTCTACCAGATGTATAATTTAGAGTTGAGACAGAAATATATTAAAATCAACTAACATAATAAGCAAAATCGCCCTAAGTCCAAGATAAAAAGCAACTTTGGGCAGAAAAGGATTTTAACATGGCTAACTCAGTGAAACATAGAGGAAAAAATATTTCTTTCTCTCCAAATTCAACAGAGAAAAATCATTCGCCTTGATGACTATATACCTTATCTGAGTGACTCCTCTGAAGATAACCATACGATATTAATGAAAAGAATAACCGGCTGGCTGCATTAATGCACTTCTTCGGTTAGCAGAGATAGAATTGTGTAATAAATATTCAGAAATGTATATTGCATAAGAAACACAATAGTGAAAATGACTTGTAATGCATTAGGTGCGCCATAGCTACAGAATGGATTCGTCAAAATTTTGTACAAATTTTTCTCTTGAATATGCTCTTCGACATTCTTTAAAAACAGCAAATCAAAATGGCAATCGTCAATAACAATCACCTAAAAAGCATTGCTATTTCACAATTAGGAACCTCAAATGGATTAAAAATTATTTCTCATATCCAGGATAAAATTAATTGCGACATAACAGTAAGAGTAGCCTCGGTTGTAAATTATATTTTTTACGAAAAATGTTCGCCTCAGCGAAGACAAGAGGGATTGAGTTGGCCCGGTAACAATTTTATTCCAGCCAAAGAACACTTTCCAACATCTATGAGTCCATCGTAAACACATCAGGAAGCGAGGCATCTCCCTTCTACCCATTGCCTCTCACTTCTCACACGCCAATTCTCTTCGCTCCCCTTACTCACGGCTCAACTTCCTCGCCCACACTCTCCTCCAATCTTCTCCCATCTTATCTGCCCACCTATTTACCTGCTTCCGAGTGCCCCGTAAAAAAAAGTAAAAAAAAAGATTCGGCTCAACCCCGCCAAACCCCTAAACCCATCCCGTCCCACATCAATCTCCTTCACTCCCATGTCCGCGGACTTCTTCATTCTTATTCCCTCTTTTCCTCCTTCTGGCCTCATCCTCTCGCCTCTCCATCCACAATATTCTCCCTGTCTTTCCTTTTACCTCCCTCCTATTTCCCAAGCTTCCATTGCCCATCCTACCCACACATACACAAACCGTCCCCCCCTTTTCCCAGCGTGTTTCCCCAGAAACCCATCCCAGGGTATCCCACGTTTACGCCCGAGTCCCGGAGGACTCCATCTCGCTAAGCCCCTTGAGAGACCACGCGACGGCCAAGTCCCCAGGAGGAGATGCGAAGTAGAGGGTCTTGCGGGCGGAAAAAATGGGGAGGAAAATACTTTTAAAAAATAAAATAAGAATGGGAGGGAGCTTCGGTTGGCAATGGAGGTGGAGGAGGACCCGTGGAAGACCAGCGTGTGGAGAGATCCTCTTTCCATCTTTCTATCCCCCCTTGCCTCCCCCCCCCTGGACCCAACCCACCGCTTTCTACGAAAAAGCATATGGTCCGAGTGAAGGGAAGGGTGGGAAGGCAGGGGTGGGGGGTTAAGAAGTCGGATTTAAGGGTTTTTCGGGTCGAAGGGACGGACGTTTGGTTGGGAGAGCCCTGAAGGGGCGGGTACCAGAATAGAGGGGGGATGGCAAAGGATAGGGAGAAAAAAAGATGGGAAAGGGTCTGATAGGGAGAGAGAGAGGAAAACCCTACTGACGTCACCTTATGGCTCCGATTTTTCAGACTACGGCCAATGAATTCGGCGCCCTCCGGTGGGAATAAACGGAATCGTGAGTCGCAATCCTTGTAATAAAGGGCCTCTCTCTCTCTCTCTCGTTCCACCGCCCTCTCGCCCTGTGCCTTTCTTTTCCCCTTTTAAGGGGTTGGAAGGTGGGGTGAAATGCGGAAAAAGCCATAGGTCCTCCATCTTTCTTCCCTTCCGCTTTACGACGCCGTTTATGCCTTTAAAGCCCCTTCCATTCTTACGCCCCTCGCCCTCCGCCTCCCCGCTCCGTTTTCCACTCCGATTACGATGTTTTCGTCGGTCAATTGGGCATCCTCGGAAGAAATCCAGTGCGGCAATTCAAGGACTGGCGGTGCTGCGGATCACCTAATTTGAAAATTGACCCCACTGGGCCGCATAAACAGCAGGAGACAGTACCTGGATTCGGATCGAATACTTTTCCTTCAGTAACGCTTCTCCTTCATACGCAGTGTCACTCGAGATGGATGTATATTTCTTTTACTCCGTTGAAAAAACTGCTCTTCCACATTTCTACTCTTTTTCTTTTCTTTGTCATTGTGAGAAGTGATCTGAACAACTTAAGAAAAGATGACAAAATGTATTGATAGATAGTAAGGATAGTGGTAATATTGGTAGACTTGTGTGTACGTCCCTGAAAAATACTTCCCATATCTGATAACCACTGCTAGGAGCACAAACCTCATGCCTGTTGAGGACATACCGCTAACTTTTTGAATATTCAAGTGCCCAAGCGTTGGAATACCATTATAGTAAACCCGCAAATGCACGACTAGCACTAAATATTTCCGAATCCTTTTCTAGCATGTAACTTTATACGTTTCCTACAAATATAAATCTCCACCATATGCCTTAGAGTCAGATTAGAGTTTCTTGTAGCAGTAGATCATTACAAGTTTTAAAATCTAGTAAATCAAATCTATCAATATGAAAATTATCGGAAGTATTTCCATGATAAAGTTAAGGAAGGAAGTTACACTCTACTGTGAACTAATCACTAGACTCAGAATTCTTTGGTCGGGGATTTAAAATCTGCAGTATCATAAGTATTAAGGACGCTACCTAAAACGGAGTCCATACCTAAGCACTGTTTTCTGCCTCAAATTTTATTTCTAAGGATATTGGTCAATTCAGCATCAATACCGGCAATTATTATATGCTAACAATGATCTCCCATCATTAGAACCTTGGCGCAGCAGGGTAAAGTGGTTGGGAATACTATAGTTTCCACTTCATATCCAAATGATTTTACGGCAATGAAGGCCTAATACAGATAAAACCAATAAAATTCTACTATAAAAAGATGACATTTGAAAGAAAAGGTCTTCCTGCAATCTTTTAATGCCTTCAGGCTATTACAGATAACACTCAGAATGGAATTTCATCCATCCACCTGCAGGGCGAACCACAGGAAAAACCACAAATGCCATTTCAGAGAAACTAACCCATTGTTCAGAAAGAGGAAGGCGCAAGAAGAAATCAGAATGATGAATGAAGTGGAGCCAGGGCGTAGGAGTAACGTCTCTACATAGATATGAAAAGACAATGTAACTAGGAATATGAAGCGAATGAGATAGGATGTGATATGAGATGCCATATATTACTGTTTAATTATGTTATTGTATTTTTCAAAATACATACAAACGGCAATGGCAATTGGAATGGCTCTCTGTGCAGATAACATCATCTGCGCAACCAATTTCGCCATTCCTTTCTTGCTGTTGACCGAGAAAATGGGTGACACACAAGTAAAAAAATAACTTCGAACTTTGGGCACAGCACATTCTTTACTTGACGTTTCCAGCCTCTATGTCTGATATGGAAGAAAGTCTTTATTTTTAATTTTCATGGAAATTGTATTACAATAAAATAAAATTTTAATGTAATGGAGTCATTCCACGTCAGATCAGCAGTGAGTTGACACTAGGTGTCTCCGATTAGAACCAACATTTTTGTGTGGGTTCCATCTTGCGTTAAATGAAGAACTGTAGAAGCGTTTTTGGAAATTTTTTTGGCAGATCTAGAGACAATGAAAGTTTCGACCATTTTGCGCTTAGACCTTTTTTTCTTTTTGCTATACCTCCTAAACGCAAATAGCAAGAGAAACGGTTGATGTCTTATTCTGTTTGAAAAAGAATGTACAGCATTAATATATTATCATTTTTGAAAATAAACTAAATTTTATTGAAACTGTTTAAATTTTAAATGTTTAAAGTTTATTAACAAAAATACAGACTTTTTTATTTTTTAAGTTTTGTTCTAGTTTGGCACGCAAGTCTTTTGTTTTACCTCAGAACTAATTTTTATCCTGGGCAGTTCATAAACAACGGAGATATTTAACTTCAAAGATTGGACTACGCCCTAGTTCGCCACGAGGGTCGGCGTTAAAATAATGTGCCGCTGTACTTTGAGAATTTATATCTTAGTCTGTGTAAATGCTAGTGCAATATTTTATACACCAATTTAAAGATAATTTTATTTAAATTTCATCTATATTCTTTATTATATAATATAACAAAAAAGGAAGACACGTTCCTGCAATAAGCGACACCGCAACATCTAAACTTAGCAGTTTTGTCAACTTCATGAACTTTGTAACCTAGCCTAGGAAAAACTGCGAAATCTACAGCATTAACTTCTCACCAAGGGTTGCGAGAGTTGATAAAGACACAAAAAGGCAAGCAAAATTTTTTAAAATTCATCTTTTGTTGTTAATGAATGAAAATGTTTAAACATTATCCAGTCCTCCAATTTGCACAGAATCAAAAAATTAAAGCCAAGGAAAAACTTATTTATTTATTGGTAACTTTTCTGTGATTCATAATATGTAAAAATGTTATTATATGTTGATGTTTATTATTTCAATTGATGCCGCGTTGCCAAACTGGACGGCGCCGCACGGCGACCGAAAGTCCTACGACGGCTAATTATAATTAATCGAATTACTCCCGATTGTTTCTTAGATTCGAAATCCCCTCCACATGCTTAGTCATTTAACTGTCGTTACTTAGTCGTCAAGAGTTAAAATTGAGTAAACTATCTTCCTCAAGAATATGAGTCGTGAAAGATTGTATTTGCGCACGATAGTATATAAAGTAAATTCTATGTTTTGGGTGATTTCGTTTTGTTTTCCGACGCTTATAATTAGGAGAGGCATAATTTACAACAATATAAGCAACTAGTAATTATTCTAATAGATGTTTCAAATTCTTACATATCAATTTCCCACAAAGTTTTTACTGTTGCTAAAACAGTCTGCAAAGAATTCGCCAAATAAACACCAAAATCGATCGAGTTATTACCGCTTATTCATAATACTGCATACGCAGCAGAATTGTTTCTAATATATAATTAGATTGTTTGCTACACATGTTTGCCCCGAACCAAAAATATATTAAAAGCCTTTATACTAGATTTATTGAGCCGCTAAAATTTGAACATTATTAAATTAGTTTGATATGATACGACTCAAGGGGATAAAAATATCCATTTTCTCCTTTTGATGAGGCAAGTAACAAACTAATTTTAAAATGAAATTCTCCGAATAAGTTATGAAAGCATAGACGAGATATAGCGATAGGGAGTGGAGAGCTGAGGGAACCCGCGGTAAACGATTCCTTCTCGTCCGGTGAATGCGAAGGTGGGCGTGAAAAACCCTACAGGAGATAAAAGGCCTAAAGGGAGGAGCTTTCTAACGGAGGTCCCTTCAGGGAAAATCTTTCGTCACTTTGTCTGCAAGCCTATTTGAAGTAAATTGAAAGGGACTCCATGATAACGGCTAAAAATGTTTCATTTACGTTGAAACGAGTTCTCAAAGTGTATTCAACCGAGGTAGCTCCATTGGCTTGTCTTCACTGAATCCTTAATCCTATTTTATACATCACTGCGATCAAAGGTTATCAATGCTTACGGCAAATTAAAATAAAACATTATTAACAAATTCATCAGTAAATATCATCAAGTCTCCTCCAAAAGTAATATTTAACGCTCATCATACGTATTCAAAACAGATTTTATAACATTTTCGTTTAATATTAAATATTATGAAAGTGAAAAGTGGTCACAAGTATGCATTGTAGTTATTTCACCATCAAATAGATTCGGAGGAGTTTGTTCAGCTTCCATCTTTTGATCCTGGATAGCCTGCATATAAATTGTGTGGATCAAAAAGAAATCATCAGTATTTGCATAATAGTTTCTACTTCTAAACTTTTCCGAGACAAGCATCATTTTACAAACATTTTAGGATAAAACACTAAGTGAATGATGTCAGTATAGTAGCACAGAATAATCTTTAACATGTATCTAACCCTATACATTAGATATGAGATAATGTATGCAGCCATATGTTATGTTTATACGGATGAATATCGTGGTAGGATGAGAGAAAAAAGAACGCCCTCTGATATTACGCCAATTACATAGGGTATACGCGTACGGTCTTATTTGTAGGTCTCCCTTCAACTTTCTATTATAAACCGTACTCATAACATCCATATCCGTAAAGCACTTTTGGTCCAAGTCGCTCAATACATGAGTTGGTGAGTGATGATAATGTAATTTACCTTAACTAGGTGAGATTTATCTCTCGGTTTCTTTATTTCTTGTTAAGAGAATATGAAAAGCCCAAAGAATTGTAGCTCCAATTATGTTGCGGCCATCTAAGAGATGGAGACGGATAGTGGCATAAAAGAACAAGCTCAGATGAAAAGCTTACTCACGACCACTTGGTTCTAGTTAAGGTAAGCGTGGTTAATATCTCACGAAATAATTCAACTCTCTTCGATTTTTTGCAACGAGCACTCGGATTTTCGAGAGGTAAATTGAAGTTTTGAGGTTTCTATTATTTTCTTTATCTTCCAACATATTAATTGCATTTTTGTAGGCTTGGAATCCCATTTCAACGTAACCCTAAGACTAAACCTCGAGTTGGACGCTTAGCAATCTCTTTTCTTTTAAAAAACATCTGATTCCGAGAAGCAATCAACACTATTGTCACCTAGGTCCCGGGAGAGGCATGCAAAACGTTTTATTAAAAAATTACTAACTTTTCGCAGCTAAAGGACCCATTACCTCTGCCGAGGAAATATACAGTTACTGTAATAGAAACAAGACTAAAGAAGGAGAATGACACAGTATAATGGTTTGAAAAACCTCAATTTGCAGCGATTACCCTATAATTTAACATTTTAAACCGTCTCGTAATCAAAAGTAGGAAGTGTTGCCAGAGATGGTAATTGGAACGGTTGCAACTGAAAGCAAGGAAATTTTGAGTAATTTTTTACACATTTCTCCCTCATGGGCTGGGGTGTTGGTGATAGTCAGCTACAAGAGACGGCAATGTCTACTGATAGAATCAGGGGATTATTTGTTTCCAGAGAAGACTTACTGACTCCGGTTTTCTTTAATGTGGCTTTCAATCTAACTCCAATCAGTCCTTTAATCTTCTCCATTTCTTGGCATTATCATCTGGGTGGTATGTAAGCCGATAAACAGTCCATCTCTTCTTAATATGGTCGTATTAAAGTCGTGCATTCTAGGAGCTAAATTAATCGCTTAAAAGTTCCAATATTTACAAAGCAGCTTGTTGCTCTTTCATAAAAATCAGCTCTCTATAAATGACTCATATAAATGCCATTTTAGGTATCACGAGTTTGTCCTAGAAAGCCCGGAAAACGTCCTTATAACTCAGATCTCATTTGTTGATATAATGCACAGTTAACGTACTGTTATTACATGTTATTCATTGATGTACTTAGCAGTGCATATACTTATTTCTCGAGTGACTGGAAAAAAATTAAGAATAAGAGTTCTTTGAGTTTGCGTATCTATTTCGGTTCGCCAAGTAGCAAATGTATTACGTGTTTCCTAAGTATTATTTATTTTAACAACAGGTACTCCAAGCAATAGAGTCCCAGTGTATGCCGTAAAACCATAATTAGCATTCGTGCTTTTTAATGTACTACGAAGGAAGTACAGTCTCAGCATCTAAATACAACAGTTGGTCTCGAGCATTAGTCACAGTCCACCGATCAAAGCAGGAACATCAAACCACCATCCTATAACAATAAACGTAAAAACTTTGAAAATTCCTAACTGCCTTCAAACTTTGTTAGCGTATGAGGATTAAATAACGGGTAACTTCATACTACTCCACTGGCGTAAATATTGCTTGCTCCATAACTATTCCCTTAAATATAAGAGGGCATGGGAATTTCGATGGGACTTTCGGGGCTAACCGCGTCTCTCTTCAGTTTTACTATTCATCACAGGAAATAATATTTATTTTTGAGAGAGTTCTCGGGCTCTCTTCGCGTTTGACTCAGTCCTACAATCGAATACTATTATTTTTATTTTTTAATGAAAAAATTATTTCCTAAATTTTTTACAGTAATGTGAATGGAATTGACAATTGTGAATATCACACAGTAGTTAGCCTTTCAATGCAGAAGGTCTCAAGGAATCTACATTCCGGCCTTTCTTATAAACATACCATTTGATAAAATGAGCCGATCATCTATCTGTGTATATTCTGAGACAGCTACTTGAAAATTGCTATCAAAACCACCAGTTTAACGACGCATTCATTTTTTTATCATTGAAACATTAGTTATAAATGCCTCATCAATAAGAAAAGGATGGTTGTAACACAAGTGGCTACCCAGTTCATCCACATAATTGCAAAAATAATTGATAAATTGATATCGGTTATGGCATTTTATGACTCGGACTGACCAAGGACATTTCCTGCTACAGCTTAAATCAGTGGTCCCAGTCAGGTATGAGTGGACCTCAGAAAGAGAACTTAAAGCTTAAGTATTCAACTATTCATTTATTCATATTAATTATTCAAGTATAATAAATAAAAATTAAAAGCTTAACTGATAAAGTATGTGAACATGAGACTATAATTTCCAAATATTCTGACACGATCACAATCCACCTATCCAAGTTGTCATTTTACCGTTTTATAAATTTTACTAATCATAATTAACAGAAGGCATTTAAAGTATTTATTTACTTCGGGTCTCTTCGATTGTTAAAAATGTGTCACTCACACAGGATATGTAAGTATCATCACCACGCCCTTTCATTGTTTAAACATTTCAACCTAACGGCAGCACCCTGTTTTTCTTAGGAAAAAGTAAAAGCTTAAATGATGCCACCACTTAAGGCATTCCTATCGCCTGATATATTCCTTTTACTCTTGAAATAAATGGGGAGCTCACCTCAACTCTCAATAGCATATGTGTTGAGAACCTGGGAGTTCATTAAAACTAAGGACAGACGGGTAAACAGAGCCGTTGGCGTTAAAACAATTATGCTTCAGAGGATGATATTACGGGAAACTTCATACTACTCCAATGGCATAAATATTGCTTATTTCATAGCATTCCTCTTACATATAAGCGATGTTAAGGGACATGGGAATTTGGATGGGACTTTAGGGGCGAACCGCGTCTCTCTTCGGTTGCTCTACTCGTTTCGGAGAATAATGTTTGTTTTTGAGAGAGTTCTTGGGCTCTCTTAGCAATTAATGAGTCTTTTGTCGTGGTAGAGGCATTTACCATGTTGTGTTTGCGTAAGAAAAGTGTATTTAAGAAAAGTTAAGAAAAGTGATTAAACTGCACCGTTCCAGAAAACAATTCCACGCAGACCGGAGACAGCGACGATATGAGTAAATTTGCGCACATATACATGCTTACAACCATCTGGACCTCACTCCCCCGACGAATACTACATAAGACCTTTTGAATATGGCAATCTGAATTAACGAGAGCTCAAAGTGCACCTTAAATACCGATGTAAATGTTCTTTAGCTATTAACAAAGTTAAGTCAAACCTTAATTTGGGCTTTTCGTGCAAATTTCTTTAAAAAATATCAGTATGATAAAATAAACCTTCAAGTTGAAAATGCCAGTCAGTATTAGAAAACACATTTTGCAGTCGACTTTATTTTTATTCCCTAGCTTCAGATTTTTACACTGCAAGTAAAAGGTTGAATGAGGCATTTAATTTTCACAGGATAAGAAATATTTGGTCTGCAAATCAACTCAAATTGATCCAATAGCATATCTACTGTGCCACTTCACTCATTTTAAAGGATACACAGTATACTGCCATCTAATCCATGAATTAGACAGCGCAACACTCTAATTGACTGGACATCCAACTCGTACTACAGAGTAAAGCAATAAAGAAATAAACATTTTCTATGAATTAAGGTTGAACGGAATGATAACTAAGCGGGTAAGCAAAAAAATTGCCATCATCTCGCAAATAATTAGAGTTTAGGAGCATTGCATTTCCGAAAACTATGACTTGAGTGTGTTTTAAATTTGAGTTGTGATGTGAATGTTGAAATAAATGACTTTGTAAATTTCACATAGGTGTTATAGGCTTGCCTTGGTTGCAATACTAGCGCACATGATAAATTGAATGGTTTGCGGCGTGACTTCGTGAAATTGCTTTATGAAGTCACGCCGCAAACCATTCAATTTTGTGATGTGAATTTAAATTTAAGAGTTAGTGATTCTTACACAAGGCGCTGTTACTCTCATCTTGACGCGTTTTATGATTATCTTAGTTTTTCAAGACAAGGGTTAAATAGAAACTACAGCTTAAGGAGGGAAAAACATATATTTTAAGTTGAGGGGACCGAAATGAAGGAATTAGACGAAATAGAACTATTAAGCATACCCTTATTTTATAAACATCCGGTTTTCTCTCGAGTAAAGAAAAAGAATTCACAAGTTCTCCCTAAGCTTTTTGTGGCACCAAAGACTTAGCGTAGCGATCATCGCAGATGTTTTTTCTGCGATTCAAATAGCTGATGATCGCTAGAGGTATAGAGGAAACGGGCACAATGCAAAACATCGAAGGTGCTTTGTTGGAGATGCTTACTTCGACTCTGGAGGGGAGTTGCCGTAGGTTAATTTGCGTCAAAAGCTCCTTTTTTAAGCGAATGGACTCTGAGGACGTAATGCATTAATTCAAAGTCAACGTCAGCTCACATTGGTTCACCGGAGTAGCACTGGGTGCAAAATTAAAAAGGTAGAATTCGGGATCCAGGAATTATTTATATCGTAGAAGTCTTTAGAGTATACTAGAAATATGTACAAATATGTATCTGAAATGCACAAAATATTTTTGAAGTTTAATTTAAATAATACAAAAAAAGTTATTCAAACGCGTTAATCAAATTCAGGTATATAAATTAGTGCCCAGCCCTCGACCTAACCTGTACATCCCACCACTTGAGAAGCACTAGGAATATTTTTAAAGATTTTAGGCTCTCGAGTGGAATTTTGGCCATCGAGTTCGATAGCAGTTTCATAATCTCGTCCTTCTCGGTGAGTTTTTCACACTTCTCGATGTAAAGACAATTATTCATTATTACCAACACGTTGCTTTTGACTGCTTTTAGAATAATTTGCGCATCAAATTCTGAAAATCGTCTCTTTTCCATCGCCTTTCAATTCTGTGCCATAAAAATTAAAACATTTTTCTTACAGGGAGCTATTTTGCAGTCTATAGCAAAGTTTTTAATACCTTTCACAGAAACTGGGAATTCGGTATCTACGAAGGGAGATCCAAAAGTAACCGGATGGAATTCGCTGCGCGCGTTGGTTTTGTTTTTTGAGCTTCTCCCACGAGGTGGGTATTAAAAAAACCCCTCCTGAGTCAGTATTCCAAGCAACTTCGCTTGAGTCAACTGTAGTGAGCCCCCGAGATAGGATTTGTAAGACTAGTATTCGACCTCTTCGATTTTTTTCAAATGGCTGATTGTAGAGAAAAGGTGCGGCGTTGAAATTTTGTATTATGCTCAGTAGAAGTGCATCGGACGCGGTTGATGTATTGTCTAAGGATTATAAAGAACACGCCTTGAAAATAACTGAAGTTTATCAGTGGTATTTGTGATTCAAACGCGGCGATATGTCGATCGAAAACATTCAACGCCCGGGCCGGTCTTCCACGTTCGGAACTGATGAAAAAGTTCATTTCATTGCTCATCGCTTGGCATTCTTCGCTTAAAGTACATTCTTAATGATTACACTGTAAACCAAGTCCTCTATCTGAGTGTATTCAGGTGGTTGTGCGAGATTTATCGGTTGACAGGGCCCGAATTATGGCGGAGTAGGGACTGGTTCTCCAACCATGACAATGCTCCAGCTCACGCAGCCATTTCTGTGCGTGATTTTTTGGCGAAAATCCGCATGAAACCGCTTTCTCACCCGTCCCACTCACCGTATCTCACCCCTTTTGATTTCTTTTTGTTCTCCCGAATGATGAAATAGCTGAAATGGAGGCGTTTTGCTGATATCCGGAAGTCAAAAGAGAATCGAAGGCGGCACTGTAAGGCATCAGAGAGAACGATTATAACAAGGTGTTTTTCGCAGTGGAAAAAAGTATAACTAATGTATTGGTGTTAATGGAGAGTACTCCAAAGGTGACTTAAGTTTGTCACTTGAAGAAATAAATTTTAGATTTAAGAATAATGGTATCCGTTATTTTTACGTCCCCCCTAGTACTTCAATCCTCTTTTCCAGCAAGTTTATTTCCTTGGATTCCAATTATTTGGTATATAGACTTACAATTTTTGGTCCGTAGTGGTTATAAAAAGATGAAAGAGATTCGGCCAAATTTTCCTTGAAATCATTTGTTTCATTTTCCTTCCGAGCCTCCATCTTCTGATTATTCATGGCTCTCTACTGAAAGAGAGCAACGATCAATCAACATTAAATGTTTTTGGCGTTGAGGACACTAAAAAACAGCCACCCGATCAAATGAAGGTCGAGTCAATTCTTTGTGTCGTTGAAGATTAATCGGGATTTCCACCGCGTCAGGTTCTCCATTCCATGGAGTTCGCCGGGAAAACCTTCGATCGTTCTTCAATTCTTTGTGAATTAATAATAGAATGAGGCATATTTCATCCCTTTTGACGCATCAATCAGGTCACAACCGCATAAGCCATGTTAAAAGTAAACATTTTTGTCATCCTTGATATAGAGATCCGAGTTCTTTCATCGCGTGCTTCCTCTAAGTGTTCCATAAGTTCCATAAGAGTGTCAACACTATTTTGTTTCTCAGCCAATTATGTGGCATGACTGAAATTCGTGCATCTAGTGGCCATGCTACTCCAGTGGCACGTTTCATTTGATTGGTTATTGTCAGCCTAAATTCATTCCTGGAAATAATTAGTCTACTTCTGCGCTACATAACACCAGGCAACACTACTTAATTTAGGCTGCTTGAAAAATGACTGTCTCAACACGTCTGTCCTCCATTTATCTTTTTTATTAATGAAATTTTTCTCTACTTCCTAACAATCAGCTCTATCACAAGGTATACGAGAAATTATCATGTATCTCATTTGGCAACGAACCATAGATGAACAGTCAAGTAAAATATTAGCGTTTGTTCCAGATAACCAAGGTTAAAAGACTGCCTTTCATAATATTTGACCTACACACATATGTAATTTCATAAATGTATCCATATGCTGAGTAAAATCCATCCCAGACGGTACTATCTCAGTAGTTTTTCCTGCCTATCCTTTGTATTGATGGTTAAGTTGGACTGATATTTTTTTAAATTTCCATTTCTAACTGTAACCTCCTTTTCCGTTCAACATCCTCCAATTATCTCTCCCACAATCTTAGATCAGAAGCTTATCCACTGCAGTAGCATTCTCTCCCACGTTAGCTCTTCACCACCTAGCTCATATGTGATCTTGGTCAAAATTTCTCCGTTGGCTCTGGTCACAGACGCCATTGCGAAGGGTTAATTTTTTTGCACATACCTATCTACGACAATACCGCGCCCTAGTATGAAGTGCTCCATAGCAGTACCAAGAATGCGCAAACCATCCGGCAAAGGACGCTCGCCTATTTAGCAGCTAAGTACCACACTAATGTGATCATTCGCAACTCGACTTCTCCAGCCTCCAAAGGATGAGCCCAAGCTGCTCAAATCGCCCTCTTACTCGAACTCCGACACGCGATGCCGCACCTTTCCGCAACATTAAGTCAAGTAAATATTGCCTAGTGACACCTTCTTCGACACGGTAACCGTAGATACAAATGGTCCGTTCCCGAAAGCACGTAGTTCTCCAAATCCGCTCAACGAACTCTCAGTTCTTTGCTCTCGAGTCTTCTCACGATCCATGGGCTACTATATTCCATTCCTGTAATGCGCATTCCATTCTCGTCGCCATAAAAAAGGCTTCGCGCTCAGCTCTGGAACTTCAAACCACGCTTTATGAATTTTGCAACCTATAGTGCTATGACATCCTAATGTATTTATATAAGGAGCTACTTTCTAAGAGGGTCAACAGTACATCCGCTTTATTTCTTCCCAAACTTCCCAACTCCCAAAAATCCTATTCTCATCTTCGTCAACAAAATTCTCACAAGCAAAGAACCATGAAACAAACAAAAATGTAGAATATACTGACTAAATAATAACTCTTTTAATGTAACAAGAATTAGATAAAAAATAAAAAGAATTAGTCCAAAAATATGACAGAAAAAAATCAAACGCTACATTCCCGGTATTTTTTTTCATTCGCTAGTCCAAAAAAATATCTTAAAATATTTGTGAATACGATGCTACCTCAGAAAGTACAATGAGCTAAAACCCTACTACTTTCACATGGGATAACAAGGGTCGAATTATAACTGCGATCAACGAGTAAATTTCTTGATACTGCATTTTCAATTGACGAAAATGAGGTATCTACACTTAACATGTATGACTACAATATAACTAATAAATTCAGGCTTCACTTTGTGGAACCTCTCCATATCGGAAATCAAAAACTTTTAACCTGAAAATGTCATTACGTGACGAAACCCGAAACAATAAAAATATTAGTGTACCATTACTTAAAAGTTTTTGATTTCATGTATGACTACATTAATTTTAATCCAATTCTGTTAGCATTCATCCGATTCCTACCATCTCCGCAAAAATGGTCATTATCTGGGAGATTATGCATACTGTCAAGCAATTAACTAGTTAAGAGTAACTACCC
Source organism: Ceriagrion tenellum (assembly GCA_963169105.1). NCBI lineage: Eukaryota > Metazoa > Arthropoda > Insecta > Odonata > Coenagrionidae > Ceriagrion > Ceriagrion tenellum. The sequence continues at coordinate 146,874,732 of OY720633.1, read as the reverse complement.
TTGATAATGGATAGTAAAATTTATATGAATTTTGAACGATGAGAATTATATTGTAATTCAATGTACCAGTGATTCCTACTACGTTATGTTAACTAATGTGATGTAATCATTCATAGTTTAAATGAAAATTTCTGCTCTGTGCCCTGTTTGATTCCCTTCATCTTTAGCCTGTCGTCAAATGTATGGAAGAACAGGATTTTTGCAAATTATATGTAGCGTGGTCCAGATTATCCGCATTCCAAGACGCACAAACACGAAAATATGGTGTTTTACATGGAATCGATTTAACTTTCTTTTCTCTTCATATTTTCAATATTCAGAGCCAAATAAAATGGTACATCCGCATTTGAAGCACATATATATTTTTCTTGTTTGAGCAAAACATCCTACCGCAATCACCACTATCGACATTTACGTGAATTCAAATCAGTGATAAATAAAACTCCTTGCACGATGACACCGTAACGCAGCTGCTACTAGAGTCCCCAACAGCAAACAGCATGATTCCAACAGCAATAAAAATTTTTGTTGAGTAGTTATTTTTTGTCAACTACACTTTGTAGAGTAGTTGGACAGATGCGGAGAACTCTGATGGTTACCGCAGCTGTCCACATTCTTTCAATTCCGGTCTATGGCACTCCTTTTTTACTTCACAGGCCTCATTGGCGCTAATGCTGAGTACAAAAAAATACGTAACACAGCTCCACAAGTGTTAAATGAACTTTTACATTACTTTAAGGGCATTCTTAAGGCTTATTTACTAGCTTATTATGTGATATTAGACTATGATAGTCATCAGTATTGAGTCAACGAGTGGAAGTGAACACGGAACAGAATACGATTTCGTAGTCTTTAAGAGGTGCTGCGGAGAAAATGAGTCATGGCAGGGAAGAGAAGAGAGAGAAATGTTCTTCAGATTTTCATTGAGTCGTAAGCATCTGAGAAAAAAGCCAATGGAACTCAAGTACCATAAACTCCGCTTTTCGACCAACCCAACCAAAAACAAAACCACGAAGTTAAGTCAAGACTCCCGCATCCAAGAACTTTCACAAAGTCGCGAAGTCCTTCGGACTAACAAAAATGGGCATATTGTAAAACACATTTGAAAAAGTTCATGAACAGAGGGTACGATGAGGAACATTTTGTTGGTAAGAGTATACAGTATATACCTAGAGTTTAAAAAAATATGGAGTCAGCTAAAAATCAGGATGATATTTTGAATATTTTTCGAGTGACGACCGGGGTTCACCTCCCAAAACCTAATCTCTTCCATCTTTACACGGCTGGTGTTCTAACACCCCCTGCGACACGCCCACAAGGCGGCTCGCATGGTAATATGTAGGTGTAGATGAGTATAATTGTAGTGTAGACTTTTTCTTGTTTTTCTGGAACTGACTGTGCGAACGAGATATATATATGTCAAGTCATGGAAGGATAGAAAAGTAACAGGGTATTGGCCGTGTTTAGCGACCTTATCCACCTGACCCGTTACAAATAGGCCCAGTCAAGAGCTGCTTTTGGCTAGGTTGCGTTGATTCAAAGAGAACTTGGTGAAAGTTAAGAGGGTAAAAATGACTAGATTAATACAGTCTATCCGGATTATCGGTTTCAAAATTGACATTTATTTCACCCGTAACAGTTATATTTTCATATAACGGGAATATTTCAAATAATGAGGTTAATGTATATGAATGTATCATTATATGAAAATGAACAAAGAAATTAGAATAAATGGGATAATTAGATGATAAAATGGGAAAACAACAACAGAAGGGGTTTAGAAAAGTAAATGATAATTGAAAGAGAACTGATAGATGTTGGAAGAGGTTTAAAATTGGTCAAGTACGTACATAATACAGATATCAATTATTATAAAAATAATGAGTAGTTTTAACACAAAAGTAAAGTTGGAATCACAAAAAATAGACAAAAATTTATTTTAAAATTTTCAAAATGACATTAAGGAATAAAATTTGATCTATTCTCATGGTGAAATCAATTGCTCCCTAAGTGTATTTTTCTTATGGTCTTTGATTAATAGCAAAGAGAATATCGGCATTAACATAATGTTTAAAAAATTGTAATTCCAACGTAGAATGTTACGTAGTAGTTATGTAATGTAATAGCGAGATATTAAGAATGAATACTAGCAATGACTGGTAGTAGCCTCAAGTTTTAGGCATGCTTGACGGAATTCGTTACTCAGAATAGTGGTTCAAATGCATAAGCGTACTTGGGAGTGTTTTCTCTGCAATATCAAGTGAAATACGGAGACTCGAGCATAATTCATTTAAGCATTTGCGCTATGACGGCGACTGAAATAAATTAAGACACCCATTCAGCGTTGCGTTTTTGAATAGTGGTACTGATTGGTGAAATTCATGGAAATGCACTCATGCATGGAAAAGTTACAATAAACACAGATTAATTGAGGAGAATTTGAAAGGAAAGAAATAGATAAAAGACGTGCAGAAACTGGACGTAAGACTAATCAAGGACAGTTTTGAAGCGACAAAAGACGGCCTAACCGTGGGATCAAAAGCAATTGTGCCTAATTTATTTATTTCTTTTCAATAAAATGCAAGACAATGTAACTCGTTCGTACAATAATTATGCTCACACGAGCAGCAAAATTAAAATTTCTTCCAAGTATCCCTAATTTTGAATATATTACACATGAGGCCTTAAGTTCTGCATAGCCCCTACGTCAATGTTTTATAACTGTTGATGAACCAGATAAGGTACTTTTGAATGGAAGAAGAAATATCTTATGCAGAAGGCCTCCACGTCTATTCCCTTTCTTCCCCTTCCCACTTGTCCATCATCCTACCTTTATCACGGCCTACAGCATTCTTTAGCTCCTCAACACCTGCTACAACCACCTACCTAGACTCTTCCTAATCCTCCTCCTTCCTTCCTAATTCCTCCAGCAATCAGCTCCCCTAGCATGCCAAGGCATTTCCCCGCTCGTCTTAATTACCATCCTTCTCACTTCCTTAATTCTTCCCCACAACATCATCTTAATCTTTTTCCTGTTTCCTTTAAGTTCAAGTTTCTACACAACACAACGCTATACTCCATATATGTTCGATTCCTATCTATCTATCTATCAATCGGAGGGTAGTATGTAGATGTGGACTTTCTTCTTCGACAGTCTTTTGAATGCATTCTTACACAAAATCCCAGTTTGTGAATGCTAACATCATCATTTTCCTTCCAATAACTTTACCAGCCATACCCATTTTCTCTCTGCATAATATCCAAATAACTGAATATCTCCTACAAGTCAAGTTTGCGCCTTCCAACTTTTAGAGTCAGCTTCCGTTTTACCGATCCAGAAATCCTTACTTTTCCTGCGATTGATCTCCATTCAATATTTCCCGCACCGCTTTTAAATTCCAATTACGAATTTCTGCAGCACTATAGATAATTTAATAACAAACGGCTAGTTGTCCGCGAATGAAACCGGCATTATCGGCTTCTCTCCTCCTTTAATTCCTACATCGAGCTCTTTCCATGCTTCACCAGCAATTTCCTCGGTATAAATTTTTAAAAACAAGGTCACAATATGTACTCTTCTCTCACTCCCCAATCTACAACTTCCTACCCATATTCTCCAACATGTACGCTTAAATTAGTCTTTTATTCTACACCCTTCTATTTTCATCAGTATTATCAGAATTTTTTTCAATTCACTCTGTTTAGTGGCTTTTAAAAATCTACTTAGCAAACTCCTTGATTGCATTCTAATCTCCCTTCTAAGTGGCTTCTCTTCACGGCTATCTCATCTTTTTTTGCCTTCCCCTTTCTAAATCCAAAATGGTCGTCACCTAAGCACTCATTTTCTCTCCACCGTAACCTTCTGATAATTAAGAATACAACATTTGCCGCGCGAAAAATAGATCTCATTCCTTTGCAGTCTACTCCCATATCTTTTCTTGCCTTCATTTCCTGTAGCGCCTTCTCTATTCTGAGGTCTGGTATACCTTTAGCAAAGTTATTATGGCATTCAAGTATTATTTGATTAAATACTCTTTTGTATAAGATCAAACATTCAAGAATAAATGCAATAAAAATTATGGTCCATATGAAATATTCAGGTGTAACTATGTGGAAATCATTCATTATGAGTATAAAAGTTGAAAGAGTAACACAGTTTCATTTATGACACAGCAATTTCTCAAAGGTATTTTATTGCTCATGACTCTCGTTTTGTTACCAATGCCACCAATCATTATTCCACCAATTGATGATGCTTTGAAACTTAAAGAATGAAATGCCTAATGGAAAGAGCAATAATTAAATAAAAAACCTTTTGCCCTTTAAAACATGAAAAATCCAATTTTTTAAGAACTGGAGATAAAAGGCAAGTCTGATTCAGGTGAAAATAATAAATAATTACCCTGTTTTCGCGGCAAAATGGAACATTAATATCAACTCCATTTTTTATCAAATTTGTTATATCCCGCGAGCTATAATTCGGATCATTTCTGTTATCATTTTAAATCATTTCGCTAACATTATGTATTGCCAACCATTCAGAAGTTTCATCTAGGCATAAAATATCCCTGGCCCCATAAATGTCTCTTGTACTATTGTGAAAGGAAGGGGCAATATGAATAGAGAAGAGGAATAAATGAGATCAAAAGAATTTATTCATCAACGCTAATGATAGTTCAGTTGTACTGACAATACCCAATTAAGTTCCACACTAATTTCATCTGATAATGGGTTGTTACATCACACACAAATGTTACCTAGCTGATACTAATATTCAGAGATATCAGCAGCACAGCCCACAACATATCAAGGAAACTTAGCTTATTTCGACCTATCGTCTGTAATTGACTTTAAAAACTTCTACAGTCAAATAGCACTAATTAAAACATTTTCTTAGAACTATGAAGCTTATCCATTCCCTTAGAAAGCATAGAAATCAACGAAAGTTTATAATGCATTAGAATATTCATAGAAATACGGATCCCGTACATCTATAAACATACTTTCCAATTATAAGGAATGAATAATAGAGATTAACCGGTATTTTAAATACATAGGTGAGCAGTATAAAGAAAGTTTGAAAAAACTAAATTTCACGCACCCGAGGAGGCGCACCCAAACATTTGTTTCCATTTAGAGGAAACATTGGATTTCGTAAGTTCACTAAGGGAGTGTTACAGACCATGGATTTATGATAAATTTTTCTCTGATCCTGCAAAGTTTCTCTAAAATTGGGCAAAATTCAGACGCAAAAAAAAAGATTTGGGAGGCGTCGAAGAAATTTGATCCCGCATCACTTGAGTTGATGGAAAAATGCCTGCACTTCTCAATGCAGGATTCTCGTAATTGCGGTCTCTCTTCGACATCACAGTTTTTTAACGAATGTGCACGAATTCAAAGCATCAATCAATTTCATGCCAGATAACATCGTATTTATTTAGAGTAGTTCGAATATGAAAACAAGAACTCTTCAATGGCATGGGCTCTAAGAAAGTTGACTTAATGTGCTGCTTTTAAACACGATGAACGTAACATACACGAATTTGAAGGAGCCTTAACGAACTGGGGACCAAATTAATCGGAAAAACTAGCCAACTTTTTTTCCTTCCATTTTCGTAATGCAAATTTTATTGTAATAGCCAAAACATCCATCCATTATATGAATAATACGGAGAGCCGATACCATATACCGATATTATTGCTTCCTCACCATAACTAGAAAAAAAGAAAAGAACTGACTCATAGAGGTCGGTAGACAAATATTTCAGATACCTCGGCAGAGCAGAAGTGAGGGGAAGGTCGGCGTTATCTTCCAAAAGATGACAGGCTGGAAGTCTGGGAATTCCGAGAGGTAGAAACGAATAAATTACGGGAGTTCCATTCCAGCATTCTCTGATCTACGCCCTGAAATAGCTCAAAAGAGCCCAGCCCTTCCTCGATACATCCTTGTTCCAACCTCAAACCTATTCCGCCCTCATGTGCTTTCCTTCTAGACGGAACTTCGTACAGCTCACCCAGTCTTGAAACCACTCCTCTAAGAGCCCTCCAAGAGAAGGTGGTCGATCTTTTCCTCCATGCCGCTTCAACGGAAGCCATCGAGGCAACACACTAAGGATTTACAAGAATTTTTCAGACTAAATTGAACTATCACGGACATAACATTGTACCCATAGTATTCAAATGTATCTGGGAGTAGAATTTAAACGTAAGAGCATGTAAAATTATCACAAAAGATGAATCAGCCATGTACTTATATGAGTCAGTTTCTGTCGGTTTCACCTCAGGTTCAAATCAAACGTCAATTAATAAAAGGGATCTTGAATAATGTATTAAAACTAAAAGTAAAAAAATAGAATACTCTTAGATCCTGCGAATTGTATAATCTGTAGGTAAATATAATACAGTAAGAATAGCAATATGGCGTCATTATTTCAATGTCAAAGAGACACTGAGTAAAAAGAGGTAAAGTAAATGAAACTAAAAGGCAATAAACTACACAAAACAGATTAGAAATATGACTTGGGGAAAATCACGACATTTACGGTTATTTGTGATGACCTTACATTAATGACATAAATATTTTATGATAGTAAAATTGAACATAGATTAAAAATCAATAACTCTTCCAATGCTAACTCTCTCTTTCTACCCAATGTTCAAATTTATTTTGCCACGTACGGCCGTCTACTGACAGTACCACGCTGTAAAACGGCAGATAGTCTATGACATTTACGAAGAAACTACAATTATTTCCACTGAAAATAGCTTTATTTCATATGCTTTTGAAAATACTGTAATATTTAATTGCTTTTTCAAAATTTCCCATGATACATTTATATTTATTATTTGTTTGATTAATGAAAGAGGAAAACCACAAAAAATTTTCTCGCGTCAACCCGATGAGTGTGACACGCCTACAAAATTTTCAAGCATCGGGGAAAGCACAGACGACGAGTCCAGAATGTTATCTTTTGATATATTTTATACACACGCAAATTATTACAATTTTAAAATGCTAATATGAATCAACTGAACATATTCATACAATTCTCCTCCGGGGGCATCACTAATCCAAATTTCTCTGGAGTTGAAGGTCAGCGACCTGTCGACTTTTTCATTACCCAGGGCGCTTTCATGTTCCATATGAAATGTGCTACATACTAGAGCTCTTAAGTATATATATATATCAGGTCAAGGTAATGAAGGAAAATGTGGAGCAATGTAAATGAAAATTATCTTTTAACCAAAAACAGTCGAATACTGGTATTGATTTCAAGTCTACACAGTATTTTTCTTGCACATTATCAAATCAAAACCGAGGATTCCCATGGGAAACAAATCGAAATCGATCGATCTACTGCAACTTCAAAAAATGTCAAAAATATCTCCATGAAATATTAATATGGAACGAACTGCTAATGATGACATCCTACACCGCAACGCCAAAACAGCAGAAACCCATGCAGGTAAATCAAAATACCTATTTCCACCCGTGAAACGAATTCATATGGTATTACGCATTTTGGTATGTCTACCCACAAATTTTTCAATGATACTTAAGTTTATGGAGTAATATTAGGCAAGAGAAATGCGAATGAAATTCCGAGGCTCGAGAAAAAGGTATGAATTGGTCCATTCATAATTTTTGTACTACTTAATTTTGCTCAAAAAGAAACAAAATAACGATATTAATGACACACACAAATCGAAACAAAAGTCAAAAGAACAAAAAGAGGCCATGAACACTTTCTCTTTATAGTTAGCATAATTTTAGCCACTTAGATACGGAATGCATACATGATATACCTTATACATTGGTAACACCTTTGGTGACATTGAGTCCCGTCTCAAGAGCAGGAGAAATAAAATGGCATTCAGAAGCTAAATGAACAGAGAAAAACGGTGAAGTAATATTATGCGTCTAAATTATGTAAGTAAGAATTATGCGTCGGAAAATCCATAATAGAAGACGATGCTATGAAAACAAGCGACATAGGAATATGGATAATAGGCCAAGTCTCTCGAACTCATAATATTCCAACTGGAAATTAATTAATAAGTGTTTAAATTTACTACCATTTACTACTTTTTTAGACAAATTTCATGTTTCACTTCACCATTATGCACACATTTCACACAGTTTCGCGAGATTCTTCGGATAAAATAAGATCTTTAAACTTTTACAAGAAAATTCAGCCCTGAAGGAAGAGTGACTTGCAGGTAGACGGAAACTAGCGGTAATAAAGGAAAAAATGAGGAGACCTGAGGAAGCAAGCATGGAAATTGTGGAGATATTCCGTCCATCGCTGTTTAGATCTAGATCAAAAATGTTAATACGGTTCCTTGTCTAGTAGCCCTTACTGAACTAAAGGATTTCAAACGAAAGACTCTTTGAGTGTTATTCAAGGACTGCGCTACATAAACCTGCTGGAAGTAATCATCATATGCATCGTATCGATGAAATGCATAATTTACTGTAGCTTAATAGGAAACTCTAAAATAAAATTTATATCAATTATAAATCCTAATTCCTTTCACTTGCAAGAATAATATGCCTAAAAATGGCTAGGTATTTGAACTTGACTTCAATAAAAATCAGGCTCAGGATGTTCTGAGAAGATAAATACCGTTCAGTAAAATTTTCCAACAGGCGAGTACCTGAATCTTCTGTATTTCACATCACTAAATATCAACGTATCTTCACATAATGCATCTTGTACAGTCATTTGATTACAATAACATTTACACATTTCAGTGGCATTTTGAACATGTCCACTTTTTCCAATATTTTAAGATTTATGAGCTACATTATTAAGTCTTCACCATGTGGTTTGAGTAACTTATTTTGTCCTTCTGCCTTTCAACAGCTGGTGCTACCATGAGACACTTGAACGCAGCGTTGGAGTGCAACATAATTGAATCCCAAAGACCACGGCCATGATCAAGTCACTATATTCTGTACTGCGGCTGCATTGAGCTTTAAGTTCACCCTAAGCGATTGTAATCATGTGATTTATAACAATTTCTAAATACTAAAAAAGAACAGTAAGTGACCTTGATTCATCGAAAATGGAGCGTAGCCAGGTTGTAGAAGTGAATCACATACACGTTGTTTGTAATACATATACATACATTCTGTATCGAGAACCTAGTGATCAAAATTTTCTCTTCCTTACTTGAACGCTGCCCGAATAATGCGAAGGCGCCACTTCGAGGGATTAGCGTGGACACTTGCATCGTGTCTCTCTCACAGCTAAAAGAGCTGGCTTCTCTGAAGCCTTCTGCTCACATCATAGTTACACTGCTTGGAGGATGTTGTAGCAAATGCATCCCCTGGGTAATTGAAGGGCGTTTCACTTTCCAACGTTTGCTTCAACACTGACTGGAGTAAAGAAATGAAAACTAAAATAAAAAATAGAATGAGAACAAAAGGCAAGAGTAGGTGGAATATATTCCAGGAAAGATAATGAATAAAGCCATGTGAGGAATTGTAGCTGGGGTGAATATAAAAAACTACAATAATGCATGCTGTGATGTTAAAAATGTGAAGAGCATGAATAGTGAGATAGAAGCGGGAAAGTGTGGAGATGAAGTAAGTGTGAGAGCCACTAGTAAGGACGGGCGAGGGCATTCAGCAGCATAGAGAGGATTAAGCGATAATTCATCCATTTGGTTCCCCTAATTCCTGCTTTCCGCTGCCTTAATTTTTTTACTTCCAAACTTTCCTCTCTGGCGTGTCCTTTTCAGCGCGCTTACTGCTCGCAGTGCTACCATCTCGACGGGCACCTCACTCCCCTCGCTGCTCACTTCATCCCGATCCGCAACGCTTGACACCCGACTCATCCCATTCCACCCGGTGTCATCGATGCGAATTTCCGATAAACTGCGAATCTCATTCACTCCCGGGCCCACTCCTCTCCCCATACCTTCCAACACCCTCCTTCTCGACTTAAAATAGTAAAAAAAGGAGGGCCATTTCCCCTCGATCCATCCCTGCAAGCCTCTCGATTTCCACCCGAACGACCCAAACCCACTCGCTCACTCCAAAAACCACCACCACCAATTAAACGCCACCGGAAATGAAAGCGAGGCATTTGGACGGAACGGTAGTTGGGGGTGGGTGGGTGGGCGGGTGGGAGGCTGGGTGGAAGGGTGAGTGGGTCGAAGGGGAATGTTTGGAGGGAGAAAAGGGGAAGGAGGCGGGAAGGTAAGGGGGATGGAAAAGTTCCCCGAATCTTCTCATCCCATCGATTGGTCCTCCTGCCGAACCGAACGGCCCACCGGCAACACCACATCCCCCACCGTCCCACGACCCAACATACGTCTGTGTACATGCGCACCCTTTCCTTTTCGCCCCACTCATACTCTTTATCCACGACCGCCCACAAACTTCAAGATCTGCTCCGTACCTCCAGTAGAAAGTCTATCCCACCTCACGCTCCCTATACCAACCCCACGAACCTCGCAAACCTTCCTTTTCCCAGAGTCAGCCAACCGACCTCGCCCAACCCCCACGGCATCTCCTCGGGAATTTGCAGGAACTCCCTCTCGTGGCCTCCACCTCCGCCGTCTGCCCACCCACCTCCCACTCCGCGATAAAAACGCCCCCTCTCCCGCCACCTCCCTTGCTCTCTCGACCTCTTATTTCCCAAACTCCTCACGAAGGGAGCAATCTCCTGCCCCTCTCCTCAATCCGCCTCCCTCTCCCGACCTCCGCCTCTCAACTTCTGCCTCAGCACACTCCAACCGAGTCATCCTTCGCCCCAGAATCTTCAGCGCCTACCTTCGGCCCCAGTCTGCAGGAGGGACAAGATAAGGAACTGCGGGAAAATGTGACGAAGTAGGGAAGGACGTCGCTACACATTTGAGGCTCATCGAAATACGGTGCTACAGTTATTCTGCTGAACACGGGAAAGGAATAGAGGAGAACTTCGTCGGAACATATGAAGAACTGGTAAATATTTGAGGCTCCTAAACGTGGTCGTTAACTCAACCTACTGGAAAATTGAGTAAGAAAAACTGAGATAGGACTCCTTCAGAAATAACGTTGAGTTTAGGGTTGAAAATCAGAATAATTCACTAAATAATAATTCAATGAAAGACGATGTAATACTAAAATAATAATGACCAAAAACAGTCCTATCTAAAGGTAACGTTAAGTACACCAAAGAGTAAAGTCATGTTGGGAGGGATCAATTAATTGCAGGCAAAAGGTAATTGGGGGATCAAAATCATTTCTTAATAATCCGGGCGTGGACTTTCCATAAATCTAGATATTTTACCTTCCAAAGTCTTGTATATAATCCCCTGAGGGTCACTTTTTTCGCATTTAGAAACCATTGCCTCCCAAAACGGATAGACAGTTCTTTGGGGAGGCAACCTGCTTCAATGGCCATTTACACCATAGAATAAGTGGGTAAGAAGGTATAGGAATGGGAGAAATAATCGAAAGAAACCCGACACCGTGATAAGCCTGCTCTTATTGGAATGCACCAAGGGATCCACAATTTAATGCCCTATTTGACGGGTAGATGACTACTCTTAAATGCTCTACACAATTCATCAAAGGACGGTTCGAGATACTACCACAAAACAACAGCTAACGATGGTATGTGATCCCGTGCCCTCGGAACAGGAAGCTACTACCCTACCCACCAAACCACCTCGATCAGCCATCTCATAAATGAACTGATTATGTTCTCAGAAAAGGGAATGCCTAGAGTAAATCACCTTTATTCTAAATATTAATTATTTACTGGTAATCGAATTAGCCTTCAAAGGCACACCCATCAACGCACAAATCACTAAGCAGGATAATTTTTTATAGAAATAAGCGACTAAACAACACTTTCTCTTCATAATAGTTGAAAGGATTTTTATTTTCCGTGCAATAACATCAGTATGCCTTCCGCAAATAAGTCGACAAACTGCGATCAAATTTTAAATATATATTTCCGTTTTACAATGCAACCAGAATGGACGTTTTCGCAAATAGTCAAAACTTTTCCATACTCACCGTCGTTAAAAATGACAAGGAGAACAACAACTATTTTTGACGTCGATACTCTATTTTGAGTCAGAGCTATTTTTTATCTGAGCATGCAACACTGACTTCAGTTCTAGGTTACACAGGAGTGATACCAGGATAAATGAAAATAAATCGAAACTGACATTCCATGGCTATTCAAGAAACCTAGCTGAGAGATGATATGCCAGACATAAATATGTCATATGAAGTAGATACTATGTGTAATGGAAAAAGTGATGGTTTTTTAAAAATAATTTTCAATTTTTAATTCATTTAATTCATGATTCAAACATGTAATTCATCCCTCTTTACATGCGATAAGAAGTGTGGAAAATCAATTAACCCAAAATCACAACCCTAACTTCAAAGGTTATCAAAATTAATTGTGCGTCGATAAATCATGGGTGAAACGCGAATGATGTATTTTTAAATAAATGGCTATGAGTAACTATTTCAATAAAGTATAGTTGTAGTAATTAAATGAGTCGAAGGGAGCCCGCAGTGGTAATTTTGATGGGAAAATAATTCCATAGTCAAGTCAAGTAGTTCCCAGCCTGGGATACACGAATATTTTTATCCAAATAGCGATTTTGATTCAGGGGCACGCGACCACTCCGAAGGAATACACCCTTAGTGGTATAGGGGTTTATACATATGCATATGTATATGATGGCATACATGTGAAAATCAAGCACATAAACAGGTAGGAGTACGGTGAAGTTTCCATGTCGGCAATCGACGCCTATGTACAATTAAGGCCGAAAAAGCTTGTGAACCACTGGACTTAATTATATTTTAGTTACCGTGATTTTTTCCAAAAGTTGACTTGTATACAGAATATTAAGTAGTGTTTATCTACTTCACAAAACGAGCTTCGCTCAGCCTTTATGTTCACTGTATAAATCAAGCTGTTGTTTGATAGATAATCCAGATTACAATTTAAACCAATTTCCTCGAGAAATCCATGGTATCAGCCACAAATTAAAATATAGAGTTAATCCTATTTACAAGTCAAATTCTACGCACAAGAAACTTGCCTTGTAAATGGTTATTCAAAATGACTGGGTGTATTGCGGTTGAGGTGAACTAGTACATTCCTCGTGAGCAACCTTAATTCTAAATAGATTACTTGGCTAATTCCTGGGCTGATGTTCGAAACTGATACTTTCCTTGTTGATTATATAAAAACAGTAGTTAGGTGAGCACTCAGATAGGTTGAAAATGGATCACCATGACATCCATTCTTCCTTCCTTTTGCTCCCGTGTGCGTTCTCCCCATCCCGAATCCCGTCAATTTCCACATTTCCTTCCTCCCTCCCTTCCTCGCTCAATAGCTCTCGCTCCCAATTTCACCGCATAAAAAATAAATAAATTGTATGGAGTCCACACAATAAAAAAGGAATCGCTCTCGGAAATCCCCCATTCCGATCTCACCGCTCGTCTCCCTCTTCCGCCGGCACTCCTGGTCGCCGGCCTCCTCCCTCGCCCTCCCTCCCCCGCTGATGTGTTATCAACTCGGGATTCCCCAATTCCTGGCCGGCTAAATCCCCGAGCCATTGATTTTATTTATTTAGTATTTACAACGCAAAGGCTGAAACCAAATTACATGACGTACGATAACATCCATACGCATTCACGCATACACCGACGCACGCGCGCTTCGAAAATGCGAAATTTAGGGAATGCTCGTCGCCGGAATCACGGGATTGCGCGCCTCTCGAATTAATTGCATTCTCCTTCCGCGAGAGGCGTAATTGATCGCCGTCCTTTTGAAATAAACATAGGATCTAGAGCTTTGGTGAAATGGTTTCTTTTTCAAAAATAATAGATTTAATTTGTGAGGTGTTTGTTAATCTGGGGAGAGAAATTTGTTCCAGCAACGTAGCATCAACTTTAACTACTTTGTTGCCGCACATACAATGTAAATAACTCGAAAAATAAACATAAAACTGAAAATAAGCACAAATATTGTAAAATAAAATCAACTAAATGGATCTGTAACTAGCAGGTAATCATATAGGCTGATAAGAAGGCATCATGAAGTACTGTAACCTCGTCACTGAATAACATGCTTCTTGGTACCAAAAAATCCTCCAGAAGACATACTTATTTGACAGCAAATTGCAGAAAGGTATGAGCACAATATTTATTTCCTCTCTACATGTTGTTTATCAGGTCTCGTGAATTGAAAAAAAAGCATTTTTTCAACTTCGAGATACGGCTAAGTAAACATTACTCACCGGCATAAATCCTCGACAATGGTATCAAGAGAAGGTAGTGCATTGAAATTAATTCTCGGAATTCCTCAGTGTTAATTATTTTCTAGTGATGAACAAACTCCACGCGGTGACCTCTACAGGGGTCTGTCTTCCAAGAGGATTGCATGCTTATGAACTTAATGTTATCAAATCAGATACCTCATTTTCAATCTATCAATATTTCACTGTTCTTATAATTTATAGAATTTTGGTTTAATTAAAATGCACAAAATAAATATTAATTACTTAATATATTACCAATTTTTCTCGCATATTGTGTAATTTATCCATTCAATTTAGTTTGGAGAAAGAAATGCAATACAACTGGGGCTACATTGCTGATCCCATCCTAATCAACCTCTTGAAATACAGTATTGAGGACCAAGCCGTGATTCAAAACCGCAGCCTTAGTTTTTCAAGCTGATGACAGGGCTGTTTGATAAACAAACATTTATTACTTCTCCTACTACGAAAAATTTATTCAATTTTAGTTTTTGTCCAGATTTCTCCCCGATTAGAATGTTTTTGAATTCATTGAGTTACTTAACCATACCCTTGCCAATTGTAGCATTAAAATCATTCGTAGAAAGGAAGAGGGAGCTTCACAAGGTCTGGTTGTCTCCATGCTTACGAATCATAAAATCAACAATATAACCTTAATCACCTTTAAATTTCACCATTCGCAATGTAAAATAGATGAAATCTCCCACTGTGGTTTTTCAATTACAGTATTCCCTTCCCTAATGAATGTTTTAATTTACTATACTAGAGAATAAAAAAAACAATAGTTAAATATCTGTTAAATATTCATGAGAATACTTAATAGAAATTACTTCGTTAATATGTTCATATGGGCAAACAAAACTGCTCCTTAAAGACCAGGTACAAATATTAGTTGTTGAAACATACTGTCCATTGTCCCAGTCGTTTAAGAGAGGAAATATAGTACTGAAAATAATGAAAACGTATGCTAATTACTCGCAGTAATTGATCGATAAAGGACAATAAATAGGCAGAAAAAACAACTAGATGCGTGATGTTGTACCCTCAAAGTCATATTCATTGTCAAATGGCACAGCGAATTCCTAAAATTAATTTTCGGAAAAAAATTTTAAATGCCTGATGTATTTTAATTACAAGAAGTTTTAGGACGAATCAATGAGAATTACTCCCATTACCATATCTGCGAGTACTGGCTAGAACGCCTGGACTGCCATTAGATTCAATCATAACGGTATTAAGAAAACAAATTAATCATTAGGCGCATTGCAGGAGGAAGCGTATAATCACTTGAATCCACAAATTGAAATCGGCCCTGGGAATCACGCCGAGGAAAATATGACAGTTGATGGATACTTGCCGGCCACACGTGAGCCACAAAATACAATTCACGGAATCAGTATGGAATAACGTCCAGCAGAACGCACTTGCAATACAAATGCCGTGGCCCCTGCAGCGACCTTTCTCTCCTTTACCAATTCGCGTTTTCATCCCGCTGTGTGTGCCGAAGAGCGAGCGAGGAACACCGAGAAGAGTGACGCAGGGCAGTGACGCCGTCCACGGCATTCATTCCCAGCTGGCAGCAATCGAGGAGGCTCGCCTCACCCGGGCACTTCGCCTCGGCCATCACAAGAGCCTCCGAGGCAATACAGAGAGAGCATAACGATCAACTGCACTCAGACGGCCAAGGTGAAAATGATTTAATCTCGCCAGCACATCTTGCAGTCTAGCACAACGGAACTAGGGTCACTTGATTCCCTCTATCTCTGGACCCCATACCGTTTTCCACCATATCCAACACCTCATTCAGAGGTTTCTAGGCGGCACAAAGCCATTGATAGCAAAGCATTTGTCACCCTAAGGCAACAATGATTGTGAATATTCGGCTCAAGCAACTTGCATATCACGGTCGTCCCGGCCACCAGAATATTTACCAACTCAGATGACTGACGGTATACTCCATTTCTAATACCCTAGTGACAGAACTGTTTGAACTCATACACTTAAATAAGTTATCTCCACAATAATCTCCTTAAAAGCTGGACTCACGTTTTAATGAGAGGCAGAAAAAGATACTAGTTGAGATGAGATTCAGAGAAGGAATAAAAGAATCATGTCGCAGTAAAAAGAAAAGCAACGATAATCCGGATCACGAAAAACCTCGGGTGAAGAGAGAAAGTCTTTAATGAGTTCTCATCTAGCAAGCGATCAAAGACATTTTTTCCTCTTCTTCTTCTCCAAAAATTTCAGATATTGGTACAAAAATACTTTAGTGAACCTCGAAAACTAAAACCAACAACCTTGGTAATTTTATGACCTTATTCAAATCACAATGGTAAAAAAATAGTATCTCACATTATCACAACATCATCACGAAGTTACTGCTAATAACAAGCTAGTTTTCCCAAAAGAGTCACAAGCTGTCAATACTTCATGGCATAATCAATTACTCTCCCATAGTTTGAAAATGCTATGCTAATCTTAGATTTAAGGTATAGTATTCTTTCCGAGCATTGATTCCCAATCAATTTATTTCGGCTATTATGATTTCTTGTTCATACGCTTGAAAAAAAATACACCACTCCTATCCTTCCGATACAGACGCCATTTCCATTGCTTTTACACACTGCGTCTTCTGAAATATACTTCATACGATAGATACCTGAGATGAATTAATATTTTTATGCATCGGGTACGCCCATTTCCTGCAAATGTGAGTCTTTGCCTGCATATTTATACTCAGGCGATTCTCTTACCCTTCTTTTAAATAACGAATTTGTTTCTACATTTCGCCATCTTTTACCAACTCTGCTCCCGAGTACTCTGTTCTTTTTACTCTCAATTTCCCCCTCCAACGCTCGTTAGCTGTCCCTTCCCATCCCTACCCCCCTTACCAGTTCAATCGTTCCCTCCTCCACTCACCCCCCCACCCCTCTTCCCCTCACACTTCGCCCACACGATCCCCGTGGAACTCGAAAAACTCTTGGCAATCCCATTCAACCTACCACCCTCCCCCTTCCGCCACCACCGCCTCACCCTGACCCCTTTCAAAATATTATCCCTCAAGTGAGGATGTCCGTGCTTGGAATCATGAGTTGATGATGAAGAAAAGGGGTGAGTTAGCTCTTAGCGTCGAGGTGGCGCGCGGCGTGAAAACGTAAATCATATAAAAAAGAGGGAAACGGACGTTTTTCTTTTTGCTTCACGTCCGACTGCTCCTCTTCATTTCTCGGCCGATATATTTACGTCCCCCCTCTCTCGTTCCCTTCTCTGAACCCTGACCCTGTACCACTCCACCACCCCATTCCTCCCCATACCCTCTCACGGCTCGCCCGCCTCCCGCGCACACATTCGGCCAGCCGGCTGAGCTCCGATGACCCGCTCGCTCTCCTCTTCTCTTCCCGGCTCCCACTTCACACTCCATCTACGTCGAGGCAGAGTCCTTCACCACTTCAACCCCCCCATCCCCCACCCCACTCCCCCGCACCGGCCTCGGATGCGCCTCCGGTTCCCCCAAACTCCGCCCCCTCTCTCGTCTCGGTCTGACCCCTTCAATGCTTAATACTTCTCCCATTTACTTTCTCTCGCTCTCTAGTTTCACCCAATCAATCGATCGGGAGGCCACACTCAATCCCAGGGTCAGTTTCCGGCAGTTCTCCTCTCCTTTCCCCTCCCTCCTCATGCTCATCCCTATCTCCCCCTCCCCTCCTTCCCCATTCCCAAACCACGCCAGTTCCATCACTCCGACGTCGACTCCTGATCCCGGCCAGCGTCCTCCCGTGAAACCCCATTCCGATTTTCACCTCCCACGGTTTTCTGACCGATCATCGTCCGCCCAGCATTCGATCCCACGAAAGCGCCTCTACATACCATGCCTATGCCTACTCAACTGTTTATCCCCGTTGAAAATCGGCCGCTCGCCGGAGATATAGATGTAGCGTCAATGGACAGTTCTACCTGCTTTGCAGCAATTCCGTGTATATTTCCTGAATACTAAACTTTCCGTTCACTATCCAAGATTACTGGATTCCTCTCCCACTCACAGAAACATCTCCCAAAAGTGAGAGGATAGAAGCCTCTCAGCTTCGTTTAACTGTTCCTTGCGTGAACGCTCATGCGCTTCTTGGGATGTGAAAGCAGCGGTGACTTCTGGCTCCGATTACGCTTCATTTCCACGGTCAATACAAAAATAAAACGTGACTCTAGAGTGGTATCTGGATTGATAAATTGATAACGTCCATCGAAAGTCTTACTAACTTCTCATTTGTAAAAATATTCAAAGTCTAAAAGTTTACGTTTTAAATTATTTTGAAAGGTTCACTTCGAAATCCTAGGACAGTAATGAACACCATGCTGCTTATTGTCGCAGGGATATTAGGAATTTCGGGTCACATAAAATAGTAGGACATAATTGGCCCTCGATGACATGAATTAATTCACGCAATGTACATTTCAGGAGATGATATTAGTTGCTTTGCCTCTATTAAAGTAATTCTGTGACTAAGTCTGCCTTGACGGAGACCAATAGCCTGAGATCCCGTATTCTGGTCCTGATGATCTCCGGCTGGCCCACACAGAACAGCCCGACCCAACGAAGCGTTTCTGCCCCACTGGAACAAAGCTGTCCCCCAGTGGCGGGAAAACTAATATATACCATTTGCAGGACACAAAGAGCAACGCCAGGCAACCCTCCGGAGCGGGATGGGTCAGGTACGGAATAGCCCGGTGGCGGACAAGTATCCTAAGCATTTAAGCTCTCCAGAGAGAAATATTTATCGAATTATGATGTCCCAACGACAAGGTTGCTTGCATTTTTTCATCATTGTATCCTATTTGATGAAATCTTTATACGCACGTAACATTAAGTGCGAAATTCTATTTATCCGCAAAATTAGTTAGAAGTTATGATACTACACAGATATCATAATCTAAATTTGGTTATTCATTGGATGAATACAGTTAACAAAGCTGAATACTCAAGTTCTCCTGCAATAAACTAATCAGGAGCTTGAATGCAAGCTACTATTTGCTACTTGATGGTTCAGCATCGAAGGTTAACATTTATTATAATAGCAACTAATAGTACATATAATATTAAATAAATAATATTTTAGCTAGACTTGATCTACTATATTTATAAGCGAAGGTTGTGTAATGATGAAGTGTAAAAGTTCAGAAAACGAAGTGTAATAATGAGCGACTTAAGTCATTAGTATCGTAATATACTATAATTCATAGCAATAAAATTATGGCATAGTTGCACAGAAGTAGCTTACTATGTGAAGAGAAAGTTGATAAAAAATATAAGTTAATCTATTTTCATCATTTGTCCGGCTAGCTAAGGGGATAAATTAGTTCGAGTGCATATATCATTGTCTTGGATTAAAATTTAGGTGTAAGCCGACATTTTTAGTTTTTTTCTGGATCAAATACAGTAAATAAACATAGAGTTATTGCTCATTTACACTATTACAATATTGGGGTGATTTTTTAAATAAATGATTGGTTTCAAGAATTCAGAGCTTCGTCTAAGTTTTTTGTTTGCTAAGGATGCTACGTTTCCTCTCTAAGGTTCCGCTCCACGGTTCTACGTCGTTTATTTCCCGTGGCGCTTAAAGGGCCCTACATCCATACTCTGAAACTTCGGTGAGACTTCACTTACACTTCCTTAATCCATGGGATGCGACAAAAAACCAGATACCAACGAGACCTCTCACCTTTTTTGTCATTTTGTTACATGAGATTGGTGTATGGTCTATGTCTCTTCCATAAGCTAAAACTTGGTTCAGAAGACATGAAAATATTCAACATGTGACATCTATAATGATGAATTTATAGGACTCCTATTTTAAAAGAGATGTGTTCCTGCATTCACCGAAGTATAAGAGGCTCGCACAGCATGCGCGGACGAGATTACCAAAAGAGATTTTCACTGCATTGTTTTTTCCTGAAGCCTAGTCTAGTTACCGACGGTTCTTCTTCCTTCTGTTATGTCCAATTTACCACTTGTCAGAAAAATCACAATTGCTTCATAAATTGACAGATTAATTAGCTTGGTGTGCCGACGGATTGAACCGTCACGTGGACAAAAGCGACTTTTAAAATTAAAGATTGCAAATGTATGTTTATACTAAATGAAATAAGAAGTGTCAAATACGATCAAGGTGAATAAATCTGTAATTACTAAAGCTAAATTCCAGATATATATAAATAAGTTGGAGGTTGTAAAATACCAGTATCATTTTTGAGGAACAGAAATTTTCAATTAATAGTCTTAAACAAGCTTCTTTCCTACAATATCATGACGCGACTTATAAGATGAAAACGAAAGTATTTCCAATACAATCACCAAGCAGTAAATACAAAATGTAAAGAACAATCGCACATCATATTCTCCACTCCAAAAGGACCACCCATTATAAAATTAGCGTTTTAAAACCGCCATAACAGTTCCTTTGAGATAATCAATTTTACTATTATTTCAGATAGACGTGACAAAGAATTTTCTTAGTAAATTCCACGCTTAAAAGTTTATTCCCGACCTAGATTTAGACTGCAAAGCAATCATTTTTAAGGTGAAACCTCAAAATCTAGGTTGGAAATAAACTTTTAAGCGCGGAAATTACTATGGAAGTTTTTCGTCATGTCTGCGAAAATAGTACTCATAGTTGCGCCTTCAAGCATTAATTTTATTATTTCAGATGCTGTAAAACTAACAGCAAACCTTGACTAATATTAAAACAAGCCTTACGGGAAATCACAACTAAATACGTACACAGATTTCCCATTAATTTGTTCGTCCCAGTTTTATTTCTCATGATCAATTACTTTAAAACTGTGTTCTGTCGGTTTTTTTATTTCGAACTGTACAACAAACGGTAGTGGAAAACATTTTTGCATGCAACCATCAACCTAAATAGATTTTAGGCGTTCAAAGATGAGGGACAAGACAATTTGAACTCAACACTCACCGATATCATTAGTTTTAACGGAATCAGAATCAAAGACGTGTGCTGAACTTCAATAACTGCGAATTACTATGAAGGACGGTAGTAAAGAGTATGTAGAAACAAATTCGAATAATACTACAAATAGGTACGAATGAGCGTAAAAAAGTTCCTTTAATTTCACCACAATGACAGAAAATAGCTTACTGTTATTTACTTATATGTTGATTTCGATATTATATTTTATTTGGTTATTATTAGAGCACAGAGTTCCTAAAGCGCAAAAATATTTGTCAGCTCAAGTCTACCGGACCTTATCACCATATTATATTATATCACCCAAAATGGGCGGATGTAGCCCACTCGGAAAATCGTCGTGTAATAAAAACGGACACACTGACGTGAATGCATATTTGCGTTGAAGTGATTCATATTTTATAAAGGCGCGATCGCCCGTATTAATAAACAGCAGTGCTGCATATGGTCATAATTAAATTAATGAACATCAGTGGCTATACAATTACATTTACTGCTTCCATAAACATGTCATTAATTACAGTGTACCATTCGATTTATTGGATTCATTTCAAGCGTGTTCTCTGAAGATTGACACTTTGTAAATTTTCGGAGTATTTAGTCCACACATCAGATTCTTTATTTTCCGCTATTCTCACTTTGTATTGACCAGGCCGCTTATCACCATGAGTCTTTTGAACCAGTGATGCAACTTTTACTTCACTCTCACTAACTGTAAGTATTCATTACATTTCATTGATAAATCAATAGTTATTTCTACAATAATTATGAAACTCTCGCATATATTATTCTCTAATTAATATTCTCAGCGTATTTCCTCTCAGTCTAACTCGTCTCGTTATCTGTCAATTTCTCCCATGTTATTCATCTCTCCAAAATAAGAACTTTCGTCAAATCTCTTGCAACGGTTCTTCATTCCTCGAACCAGTCTCGGAAGAGAGGATAGAGGGAGAGAGGCATTACGAGAAAATTATCCATCATGGTCCCATTATAAGACTTTTCAAATTCACCTTTAAGTTGCTTTTGCAGGCATAACTTACATTTAATCCAATTCCAGCAACTCACATATTCATTACCCATGACATAAACAGCTGTAATTACTGTAAATATTTAATTAACGTATTTCAATTTCGCCGGTTACGGACGCTTCAATTTGACGAATAAGGTATTTTTGACTTCTTTACATTAGTTCTCATTTATTTCTTGATTTTACCGTACTTTTTACACTTTCTCTATGCTATAATTAAGCTTGTTGAAGTATGAGTTAAACATAGTTCAAGGCTCAGCATATATATTTCCACACTGGCTAAAAAAAACAAACACTTGAGAAGAGTTTAAATTTTCAATTTTAAGTCATTTGACCCGCAGTTGCAGTGCCCCTATGTTCTCTTTGAAGCTTAAATCAAACTAAATTGCAAAAGCGTGCGCAAAAGTTGTACAGGCACCTCATTTTGAATTTAATACATATTATTGCTTTGCAATGAGTGGCAAATTTGAGTGCACGCAAGAACTAGTAGGCCAAGAGCTCCTGAATTTATAACAGAAATAATTCTTCGCTCACTGAAATCCTTCCTCCCTTAAATGAAATTTTCTTTTAAGTAAGTGATACTTCCGGTGAGACCAAAAGAGACATTGGAAGAGTGAAATTGTTTTCTAATTAAATATTTTCATATATATACTTAAGAGCTTGGCATAGAGCGTAACGTTGCATAGGGCAGAAACTGGACTCTCAGATAAAATGACGTGAATATGTCTCAGGCGTTTGAGATGTGGGTGTGGAGAAGGGAGGAGAAGGTGTAGTGGACGAACAAGAAGGCGAATGAAGAAATTCTGAGTATGGTGGACGAGGAAAGGAAACTTCTGAATGAAATCCGGGATAGGCAGGGTAGGTAGGTGGCTCGAGGCAGTAATAACAGGCAGTAGGTTACTCGTGAGTATCAGGGAAGGATGTTGGGCAAGCGTGGAAGGGGAAGAAAGAGAATAGGTTTTATTGATGAAATGAAGAAGGGTAGATCGTATGCTGAGACGAAAAAACTGAAATACTAGGGATGGATAGGACCTCGAAAGAAAGCTGGGTGGATTTTCTCTATTAACAAAGCATGTCTTTCACCAGTAGAGCACATAGAAAAAATATCCATGTTGTCTACAGTTGAATACCTTGGCTTTTCTGTGCCCGATATGAGCCTACGTGTCAATAAATTGCGTTAATACCTGGGCTAAACATTTCACATTTATGTCACCCATTTCTTACAATACCAATCAAGCGTCTTCAAAGATGAGAGAGACGTACTTGGTATATCAATTAAAATAATGAATGCTATTACTTACCATACGATGAACTCCGGAAATATAGTTGTTCATTAGGTTCAAAAGTATTTTAATTGATAGAAATGTTTAAAATTTTATGATTTAAAATAAGTAATTTCTACTGGTGGTGAACTACTTCCGAGGTCATTGATGATTATGTCATCCGCACGTGTAGACCAACTTAGATTCTATTTTCGGAAAGTTGAGATCGTTAATTTTCGTTAAACTGGTAATTTTAATTGGTAGAAAATTATGCACCAGTAAGATTACACCCAATTAGGGAAATAAAAAATTGTAATGCTATCTAATATATCTCTTGATAAAATGTGCCACCGCTTCTAGAGAGCCATATACCGTAAACGTTAAGAAAAATATATAAATAAGAGATGATAAATACATAGGTAATTCCTATACTACGCCATTGATATCTCCAATATTGAAAGCATCACACAAAGCAGCGATCTTCGAAACTCCCCACCATCGCTTATAGTCCACACCATATATGCCATAGGAAGGAAGAGGGGAGATTAATGAAAAGCCTTTAATTAGGAATAATCAGAACAAATTTTCCCGAGAGACGTCGATTAAACTATAAAATTTCAAAAGTATGAAATCGTGTTCCACTGAGCAAATGACCGATTGATTAAATGACCCAAAGTAGAACTCAAGATACAAGCTATGGAAAAGTATTGGAAACCAAATACCCTTAAAGTTAAAACTATCTTGATCTTAATCACGCAGCTAAGTTCGCTACTATTAGGTCCTGCCGATTAAATTTACTAATAATTTATTGTTCAATAAATAATAAACAATTCTCTTGAGTACGAAAAAATATGACAAATTAAAAGTACCATAGTGAAACATGACTATCAAAAGTATGTACAAATATCCACACAGACAGCAATAGAAAGGGCTATTCGAGTATTGCAAAAACATTGGAGAGAAACCTGGCCCCGGCATCTCACAAAAACTCTTACCGGAATGTGCCGAATGGACGGCAATTAAGGTCCTATACATCACATGGAGCACCACCCAAGGAGTGAGATTCAGGTAGCAACCAGAATTGGACTCTCACTGCAAAATCTACGTCACTCTCGACATTCAAATTTGAGGTCTTTCATGAAGGAAGTAAGCATTCTAGCCAAGATACTTTCCCAATTCCCTTGTTTTATGGAAAAATATCACATCCTCCTTCGGCAAAAACTATCGAGCTTGAAATAGCCATCAGTGAGGTGCAATATACACTTGTGAAATAAAAAAAACATAAAATGACCCTGAGATGATAGACATGAGCCGGAAATGAAATGAGTTTAGCAAGGAAATTATTATCATTGGATAATAAAAGTTGTCTATATCCATGGGGTGAAAATGTAAACATCACTGAAGCTGACAACTCACGATGGAAGGTTTGCAAGTCTAACCCCAGTCACCTCTGTGGCATCGCCATCCAATTATACTAAGCTGATACTTGGTATTTTAACGAAAGACCCTGCTTTGACGTATTAAACCAACAAATAATTTTTTGCCAGATTCACTAACGTAATTCATTCACAGGGTAATTTGAAGATGGTGCCATTAACTGCCTTTAAGAAATGGATACTGTAATGATATGCACAATCTCTTCTGCCTCGGGTACTAATTTTCGCCATTGATATCCCCAATATTGAGAGAGCATCACACGCTCTTCGAGACTCCTCACCATCACTTCTAGTCCACACCCATTCTTAAGGGACATGGGACTTACGCAAGTGCACTCTCAATGATTCTACTCTTATCCCCGTATTCTATTCCTCCAAAAAAGGATAGGCATTCTTCTCGTTCTTCGTCCTCTGAAAACCACTTCTCCACGCATAACCCCCCTCTCCACATCCCGGCACACCTTCCAATGTGCAAAGGAGGAAGAGAAGGAGACAACCCCATTGACGCCCATATTCCGCCCCATCCCTATCACCCCCACCTCTCGCCATCCTAACCTGGAATTACCCTCTCGACCCCCTTCACCCCAACGGCCGACTACCACTCTCCCGTCGATCCACCCACCCTTTGCTCTCGTCCCTTGCATGCAACTTTGGCGCTCAACTCTCCAACTACTACCTCAGTACTACAACTACCTCCACCGCCGCCGCCGCCGCTACCAACCGGGGAGGAGGAGGGCCTCTCAACTTCCGCGACTTGCCCCGTTTTCCCGCAACGTCCCCAGTCCTATATAAGCGATAAGGCAGCGAACGAACCACCCGCCAAGACCTCCCAACTCTCTCACCCTTCCCCCGCCCTCCCCCCCCCGTGCGACGATCCACCCCATCCCATCACGAACTCACCTCAACCTCCCTCGCCTTCGAATCCACTTCCCGCTCAACCCCCAACCTTTGCGCTCCCCGAGGACGGGGCCGTGTCTTCCATTTTCTTCCACCTCGTCCCCCCCTCCGCAAGGATGCCTTACCTCAACTATCTTCTCCTCTCCTGTACCTTTATGGCGCGACCCAGACACCTTCGACCTTCCTTCCCGGAACTCCCATCCCTCCAGTCCTTACTCCAAGCGCTCCAATCCCCGGCTATCTCTCTCCATCCTCCTTGCTCCTCTTTAAAGCAGCTCCTTCCCTCTTCCCGACCCACGGGCCCAATCTAATACCCTCCCTGTTGCCGCTAAGCATCCTAGTCGATTACGAAAGCAAACCCCGAAAAGGACCGCCTTCGTCGTTGTCGAATTTGTTGAATATATTTTAACGACGATAAATACGTACGCGGGAGGGACACATTAAAAAAAAGACCTAATTTCCCAAACCGACGGTAATGGTGCCCAGGACTCAAATTAACCACATTCAAATTGTTCATGTTTTAAAAAAACATGCATGTTAATGCAAAGACCATCTTAGTCGGGTTCACTTTCAAAACCGAGGGTACATTACATGAACATTAGTATTTCGGCAAAATTTCCAAACTCGTGTTTCCAATCGTTTCTTATGTGGATGCATGAAAACCATAAATCCCCACAGCTTTAAATTTTTTCCGATTTCTGTTCTAGGCAAACAATACAATGAATTCTAAGTGCTATCAATTATCTCTTTACACTTTATTACACAAAGTTTTTGCAAATTTAATAAGAATAATGAAAATTAATGGGAATTTTACTCCTTACTTAATGAGGATAATGAATAAATAACGGTCACAAGCGCAATCCGTCTTGGTTTCATTTGCCACGTTAAACATCGATTCACAAAATTCATGAAGGCACTCACATTTTCAACAATGACACGATAACATTATAATACCTCTGCGATGTTGCAAAACACAGAATACGAATCCATCTGCATAAGTGCCTGAGAATGTGGGCGGGGCGAAAGGGCACCGACGCATGGGATGGGTGTAATACTTTGAGGGTCGCGAGCAGGTCACAAGAGAGCGAGGGAGTCACAGTGCCGGGCGTTCGTTCATTCACTCGCCCATGCGGGCTTAAGCGGAATAGTCAAGTTGAAGGAGTCAGTCGGAGAAGTTCACGATATTGCGCCCCAAAACTTTTTTCCCGCAAACGGAGTCCATCTTCTCTCCAAGAGTCAAGAAGGAAACTTTTCCGGCACGTAAACGCGTTGCCATACGCTATGGTCCGTGCATTTCCATTAATTAAAAATATGCTCCCAGTATTTTGCTTGATATTTTTAACAGTTTAGTTAATATCTATGGTCCACTTCAAGACTTTTGAATCAAGGCAACACAAAAAATTAAACGATTCGCATTTATACAAAAAAGTATCCAGGTTTAACTATTAAAAAGTTAATGTCGTAAAAGCAAAAAGATGAACTGCCAGTAGTGAATGCCTCAGGGGCTTGAAAACTTCATAAGAGCATTTAGACCCGTGTCTTCGTTCTTCAACTCCAATTGACTCTTTATTTCCTCACAATTCATACATGTCAGTCATTTTAACTTTCATGAGAGAGCATGAATCCTCCACAATGCCCTGAAAAGCCACAATCAATTTATGCAGCAAAGGCAAAAGTGCAATGCTGTTTAAACCTCTCCTAGTAAATTACTCCAGACAAAGAAATGCAAAAAAGCTCATGCAAAGAAAAGCCTGTGCTAAGATAAATACGCTAATTACGTTTTACACTTTCCCAAAAAACATTTGTCACACATAATTTGGTTAGATAGTATATTAGAAAGGGCACATTTTAGAGGAATCCTTGATTTTTGGTAAGTCACAAAAGTATGCCCCATAATTAAATCTGAGCGTGAATAAATGCATAGGTTGCACTATTTTTCCATAAAATATATAGCAACAAATTAGAATACGCTCAAATATTTCCATTCCCATTCGACATCAACGGTTTGGATACATAAGGCTCCACAAATATTATTGGCAAGAGAAACCAGGTGTATTTCCTTCGAGTGATGTTAGAAAATAATTTTATGGACGTATTGCAGGGATCGAAGCCGTCTTTGATGGACCCAGTAAATATCATAAATTTAAAAAACTTAAATTTCTTTTCAAACTTGTGGTTCCATTTTTTGACGAGAGCATTTGAAAAATAATTGCCCTCTCACTTTTATAAATTTCTAGTCACTGAGTACTTTAGCATGCAATGTCGAAGCTCTAAGAAAATGCTCACAGCTGAAAACACAATTCGTTCGGTAATTTAAAGATTCCAGCATTTTTCCGGTTTCTGCATTAAAAGAACTACAGAAACTGAGGCACTGCATCAATTTGCATGGACCATAACTTTTTTTAAAGAATTATAATTTCGGACAAAAACTTAAAACGCTCGCCTTCGAAAAGAGTTATAAAATTATGGCGAACTGGATCAACATGTAGAAATATGTGTTCATGAATTTAACAAAAGAGCAATGGATATGTGAAGAGCAGGTGGACGAATAAAGTTATCTTGGGTGTGTAAAAGCCTGAGGGAAAGGGTTTGGGTCAACGGGGGGGGGGGGAAGGGAGAGTTGAGGAAGTGGGGAGGGGAAGAGGGAAGGAAGAAAGGAAGGGCAGAAGAGGCGGGGAGCGAGGAGGAGTTGGGAGTTGGCGATAAGCAGGGATTTCGGATACTTGGCATAAGTAGTGGGCAGGTGGGAAAGTGAACGCAAAGTGTGAGCCCAGGGAACGAGGGGATTTAGCAGATACGACGCAGACACCGAATCGAACAACTTTGGCACGAACGCGAAGCGAGAGGACGAAATTTAAGAGGCGCATGTGCGGCGGTCTGAAAATCGATCTTTAATTAAGAACCTGCTAAACAGAGTGAGTGCCATTGAGACTAAACATATTCACCCGGAAACTTGACATCAAATGGTGACGCGTAGTCTCCATGTCTTCTTTTGTTCAACAGGCACTAATGAATCTCGCCTGGAACCCTTAAACCATGACGTAGGAACCCCACGCCATTCAGGAAGGTCTCCCACGAAACGATAATCAATACCACTAAATTATGTTTACTTGGCCCATGTATTTTACCCACGGCACATTTCACATTATTGAACCATTAATTCATGAAATACCAGTATTTTCAATCGAGTTAAAGAGATATAATTCACCAATTATGACTACGTGTCATGATCCGAGGAAATACAAATAATCAAAGAATTACTGAAAGTGTTGTGTCTATTCGGTGCATGGACGGTTATGGTCACTTATACCATGCTCTTTCCGCTACCTTTACTCATCAATTAAATATTTTTTAATGATTGAGGTCTATAAGTAGGTGCTGCACTCCTGAATAAACTACAATTAACGTTATTATATTAATACGTATTTCTGAATAATGCCAATACCTGGATTACGCCATAAGTGCCGACACTATAGAGCCTTTATCAGCTTCCTTATAGTAAATTTTTCTTC
Organism: Ceriagrion tenellum; assembly: GCA_963169105.1. Lineage (NCBI taxonomy): Eukaryota > Metazoa > Arthropoda > Insecta > Odonata > Coenagrionidae > Ceriagrion > Ceriagrion tenellum. Next base: position 146,845,329 of record OY720633.1, on the reverse strand, counting down.
ATATATTTGTAAGAGGCATTGATAAAATTACGCAAGGATTTTTTTCATTGACAATTTGGATCGTTTAGAAAATTTGCTTAACAATTATTCGTCAACGAGATCAGTGTTTAAAACACATGTATGTTTCGATAGTAGACTATTCTGCAGCGGACTTTGAGCAAGGAAAATTTATCACTTTTCCATAATCTACCTCATTCAAAAAGATAAGGATGATATGTATTTTTAACACCTATAATTTATAATGTAAATATATTTATGCGAGTCACCCAAAAATAAATGCGAATGCGTCAGTATTTGAGTAAATAACGAATGACATTCAATTGTCTCCAGTCATTTCAAACTTAACAAATCCCGCCTGTTTTCTTTACTTATACGCCGATGCTCATAGATTCAACACAAAAACCTCCAATTCCGGAAACATTTCATAAGGGCTAGAAACTGCTAGCTTTTCCATGGCGTTGGCCACAAGAGATTATCAGATGCCGTCGGGGAGAAAGCAGGCGGCATCCGCAACGATTACTTTTGACTTTCAAAAGCTTTTCACTCGCTATCTGCTGTGGCTATATACCCTGCTGGCTGTGGACAATGGCTCCAGGGAGGTTTCATAAACTCAGCATATTTTAAAATGGTCAGCTCACCCGAATGAGATTCCATGGGATTGGAGTTCAACCCTTACACCAACGGAAAGTCAATACTGCCCCTCTCGCAGCTATGAATAGGCGCCAGTATTTTCCAGGTATTACTTCAGAGCACCATAGTTTTTCCTATTGGCAAAATATTAATAATTATTAGGTCATTCTGATATACAGATAAACATTAGGGTTTTCAATGCTCTATTATATGTTGAGACCATAATCAGGAGAACATATCCCCTCTGCAATCTCCAGTCATGATGCGATCAGTAATAAAACGCTGCGAAATAATACGTTTTCAGCATAAATGTAAAGTAAATTATAATATGCAATCACCAACTATTTAGGGATGAAAATAGTCCTGACACTCCTTTCTGGTACACGATCCCCATCCTCACCATCAATGAAGGTCTTCGATTCTAGCCATCTTTAAAGACTTCTGAACTTCCAGTAGGCATGAAAAACAAATTTTGAAATTGCTTAATTTTGTCTTTACAGTAATATCATATTTTTACCAGATTAAAAATTAAACTAAATTATCATTTATTCTCACCAGTATAAAAGTATAAAAACTGATGTGTCAATCTAAGATACAACAAAAATAGCAGAAAAAACGTCCTTCACCAGAAAATATAAGTTTAGACATCAACTGAAAAGTGGCAACATAGTTTGTTTTTTTTTACATATTTTGCTCTTGGTCTTTTGTTAGTTATCCCTATTATCTAATACTATAGGTACCAAATCCAAATAGAACAGTCTATACGTAGGAGTCCAAATTTTGAACCTGTCAATTTGAACTTTGCTCAAGACCATCATGTAGAAATGGTGCATCTGAAAGAGTAATTCAAAAAGAGCTTAAAATCGAGTTATATTAGTAATAAAAATGTAAAACTAAGAACAAAAATCAAAAACATATAATAGTTAGACACTGACGAAATACACAAGGTTTTGGTTCATAATCCTCTCCTGTTCATTAGTCTATGCGAGTTTATGGAACTATTTCATCAAATTAAGTGTATCGCGTATAAATATCAATATTTTCTGGTGACTAATATCAGCAATTTTATATAAAAACTATAAAAATGCACAGCATTGTTCTTTTAATTTATATCACTTCCAATAGATAAATTAAAACATTCAAATAGAGTACAGTAGAGAGCCATTGGATGAGAGACTACAACCCAATTCCTTACGAATGAACGAATCCCGGGTTATACCCCATATTCACATTTTATAAAAATATAGCAAGCCTTTTACCACTAATTTTTCATTATAAGTATCCAACTACTAAAACTTTTCGCTAGTTTTTAAAGTAATTAAACTAGTAAGTTTTAAATTAAAGGAAAGATACGAGACACATGATGGTACATTATAAATTTATACCGTATTAATAACATGATTTTCTAACCATATAAAATTCCCTCATTATTAGTAAAATATTTATAAAGAAAATTATTTTGAGTTCTTTGCCAAGAAAAAGTAAATTTTTGGATCATGAATATCTATAAGTGAACTTACTCACTATGCAGTAGACAAAAATAATAAATACCTTAGGGTATGGCTACATAGCCCTCGGTAAATAGAATAAATATGTGGCGTTTACTGAAAACATCGATGAGAATCTAAAGCGTAAAACAAACATACGAATGTATAATTGATAAGAACAACATTCAGCCCTCCAAACAAATTAACATGCCAGCTAGCGCGATGACAGACGTTAACTCTGAGTCAGCTTGATAATTTCAACATAACCCTCAGGAAAATGAGTAGGGAATAAAAGACGTCCGGGCAATGTCATTTTTGACAGATTTTGTATTATTTCAAACCCCAACCACGTGCACTTAAATAATCCTTGGGAATTTTATGCTTGCCTCAAAAATACGAGAAGGAAAAACTCTTCGGCCGCAAAACGTTTTTTAAATGAAATGCCACGCTTGCACATCAACAGGCATGCGAGAGGGAGAGAGAGAAACAAAAAAATTAAAAAGAATAACACTATAACTTCAACGTCCCCTTTTCGCTAAAATGAACTGCTACACCCTCATTCCTGCGCATGGAAGCATCAGCAGCGAAGAAGAGAGCTTTCGGACGGAGGGGAAGGCACAAGAGGGGGAGGGGGAGGCAGAGGGGTTGGAAGAGGGGTGCTAGGGTGAGTGGGTGGAGAAAGGGCGTGGACCTCGGGGAAGGAGGGAAAGCCGTGTTTAAGGGCCGTGTGTATCTCACCCTCCTAATCCTCCCACTACCCCCCCTCCCGCCCACTCCCCCACTCCTCTCAACACATGCCTCTCCGCCCACCAACCTTCCCGCCACTTATGGAGTAATCTGCGAATGAATGAGCACGACGCAGCCGTGGACAGTGATGATCTTTTGTTTCGTTCGTTAAAGCCACTCTTCGACTAGATAGCATTATCCCCGGGAAAGTGGAGCCCCCAGAGTAGGGAAATGTTGGGGGTGAGAACAGGTAGGTGGTTCGTGGGCTTTTGGCTGAAGGAGTGGCGATACCGGAATGGGAGGATAAAACCTGGAGAGCGAAACTGTATCGCCGTAAACACGACAATAATGCTGAGATTTACAGGGAGTTAAGTGAGGAATTTTGCCCACTGAGTTCAAGGAATTAGCCCCTTCCTGGATAGCATGAAATCGGACAACAATCCGAGAACCCGAGATTAAATATACGAAAATAAGTTGCCTTGGTTTCACGCAGAGAAAAATACGAAAACGCAATCGTACCAGATACCTCATTTCATAATTGACCGACATTTTAATAAAATAACTATCAATTTTACTTAGTGCTGCTACACCATTGTGAAAATCATTTTCTGCCAAACGTGAGGAACGTGCTAATTCAAAGGATGATAAGGGCGTAATAATATGAATTAACGAACAAAATCACGGTGTATTGTTTAAAGTAAAGTACAATTACTTACACGAGCAGAAATAAGAGTGTTAATTTGTTTCCAAATATCGCATAAAAATTGTACTAATATCAACGTTTTAAACATTTTGGCATTGCAGAGATTCAGAATATGGAGATGTCGTTATTCATAATTGTAATGAAGACCAAGATTCAGGAAAGGACATATTTCCAAGCAACCTAGCAAAGAATACGACTTTGGAAAATATAGGATTACAATTTCAAAATTCGCGCAGGCAAGAAAATAAATATAAGATTCCCTGAATTTAATGAAGAGCATTATGACACTACTACATATAATAGGAAAAATTAAACGGAGAATAAAACAACAAGGTGCATTTGAAACTTTTGAAGATCCTCATTATGCCATTCACTGCAAGTAAAATCTGCTGTTTAATTTATCCGTGGACAGAATGGAAAAATATATATTTCATGAGGTCTCATTCAATAAATATCTTCTTTTATCCTCGTCGTGACGTGTTTTAAGGAATTTAGTCAAGTAAGAACATTATAGCATCCATTATTGCGATCAGCCTTGGAGTTTGCATAAATATTAATAGTCAATTCAGCCATTGGAATTTACAAGGTATGATACCCAGCTCAGAGGTTTTGAGATTAAGCAAATATGCAATAACAATTAAACGTAAATGGGTTTTGATAAGCTGTAATAAATATGAAACAAAAAATCCTACATAAGACACAAACACCGAGAGAAAAGGCTACAAAAGTAGATGATAGCATGTTTGACTGATTTTTAAATCAGTTCCTGTAAAAATTTTAGGAACAAAAGAAATTCAGGTACGATAATTACATTAGCAATTTTGTCGGAATCAAAAACCATTAATTAATTCTTTTAAGCTGAATTATTATATAAGTGGGTACGCACCGAGATGTTCCACGAAGAAGGGAAATAATATCATTCTTTGCCGGGGCAATCTCATTAAAATGCGTGGTATTCCTAACTGAGAGCCTATCCCCTCGTTAAATCCAAAACTTGCATGTATCTCTTAGAAAAGGCAGGCTGGAGGGAGCAGATCAAAACAGTAATGTTCTTTACAGGAATTTAGTTATATATTTATTTTTTTTTTTTTCAAAATTTCATTCTTTGTTTCGCCTAGACACAAGTTCATTATGGGGGAATGAGTGAGTAGCATGCGGGGTCGGAGAGGGGGAGGAGGGAGGGCGGCGCGGGAAAATGCGGAGTTGGCACAATTAGTTATTCGAAAAAATCGGTGGAATAAAAGCAAAGATTCCCTCGGAGCTAATTACGGATCTCCGTGGCCTGCGATGAGCAGATTCCTCCAACCCCGCGACCCGTAAACTCAACTCTCCCGCTCTCCCAATTCCCTTACCACCACCCACTCCTCCACCTCGCCCCGTCCACCCACCCACCCCATCCCCCCAGGGAGTCGAAAACTCCCATCCTCCCTCCCACTCCCCCGTATTCCTCTCGCCTCCCCTTTCAAATCCTTCCCCGTCATACTCCACCACCATCACCATGCTCCACGCAACTAAAGCCTCCCGCCCCTTACCCCCCCCTCCACCCCCCTGCCCTCCCCACCCCACGGTCTTCCAACATTCCCGTGATCTCTCCACCTTTTGCTCCAACTCGTACGCCCAGTCATTTGTTTTTACGCTCCGCCATACTGTACCCCCGTTCCTCCCCCCCCCCATCCTCCCCCTTTCGCCCAGCTTTTATCCGCATCCGAACTTCAAAAAACACCCATCCCATCCATTGCTTCCCACCTTCATCCACTCACAGATACCGCCCCACCATTCGGAACAACCAAACCATCTCCCAACCTCATCACAAAGATTCTTTCTCCTTCTCTCTCGCCCACTCACACCTTTTCTTCCTCCTCCTCCGTCCCGTTCGTTCGTTATCCCTTTGCCCTCTCCGCTTCCCATTCCCTTAAATTCCCTCTCCATTCCCTTCTCCCCATCTTTTCCTCCGACACCGACCTCTCCTCATGTCCAGCTCAACAAATTCACTCCCATTACACACACTCCCTGCCCTTTAATACGTCCCTTTCGTCTCGCACACGACTCCCGTCATCCTCCTCTACACTCGTTTCTTTGATCTCTTTGCTTTTCTCGTGCGTACCTTGTGGCGTAAAGATTTCGCCGGGCTCGGCCGAATTGCCGTTGACTACTGCTTTTGAGAAAAATAGTCACCATCACCACCGCATCGAATCAGATACACTCCTCGTTTCACGTTTATCTAACTCCTTTTCATTCCCAAATGAACGGAACCACAAAGCCCGACGTCACCTAGGGAACGATGATGATCAAGGGCAGGGATTAGGTCATTACTCTATATTTGCTCAGAGTTGATAAGAGAAGCCAATAAATGAGTGTGACATGTCGCACACTTAAACATCCATCTGAAATAGGAATTCGTCCTTTCCCATGGCGTGGATGAACGTCTCAATCATGGAGGCAAACCAAAGTACGCACAGGACTGCATCAAAGCTTGGGTGAATCTTTGAAAGATCATTTCAGTTTACTCGAAATCAATCCAGCTACTACCAATGAATGGAATAATACCCTAATTATAAATTCTAATTCTGAGAATAATAATGTAATTAATACCGACATATTCGACTCAATAAGTATCTCAAGAAGATATTTCCTCTGCGTGCTTAATTTTTTTTAAAAGGAAACCCGATTATGCCAATAAATCTTTCTAAGTATTTTAACGTGCAGAGGATAATACATAAGCAGACGTTTTGGTTACATATCGTGAGTGTCGTGAGACTTCTACACTCTTAATCTATTGAACGCATGAATTTTATCGTGCACATCGTATTTTTTAGTTGCATAGCCACTTCAGCGCAATCCTTCTCCCTCTATTAATAGAAACGAATATTTCCGTATTCTTTGTTATCCTCATTCCCCAATTTCATAAAATGTGTTTCACTGATTGTTTCATTATTTGGATGTTTTAACTCCAGTCAGACCAGAATGAAAGCAATTTGTTTGCTTCCGCGTATCAAATAATTTTTTATCCGAATAATTTCTTGAGTTTTTAATATGTAACGTCCGAAAGTACCTCGGAATCTTCAAACGATCGTTTCAGGCTAATACTGAAAATATCCAAAGATCAAAATGTGAATACCTACGGACAACGCAGCAATATAACTTATCTCTGAGGTATTTAATAGGTTTTTGAATTCTATAACTCAGGAGGAATGCAAATGAATAAATGATATATTTGAAGAAGAAAAATAAATTATAATAACAATGACATCAATATGGACTAAAAATCCCAGCATCCATTAAATAAACCGAAATCGCAAACAGTAATCAACTTTGTCATCATTTGAATATTCAAGTAATTTACATATTTGATTACAAAATACTCTCTGACACAATAAGAGGAAATGGTTGCCATAAATAACATGTATGTATCCCTACAAATATTTTTAATGGAACATACTTAGCACATCTGTCTCTTAACTTAATCCACGAGATTCAACAAATATTTCAACGCCCCTTAAATTTTTCAGAGAGTTTGAGAAGCCTATTACTCTATAATTTATGGCAGACTTTAGCTAGACACCTATTTCAGTACTCCTCGATTTTCAGCGCTAGATCCTTCTTCCTCTGTTAATCAGCATCAATATTTTGGTATTTTTCGTCGTCCTCATTCCCCAATGACATCCCAATTAGAATCATTCATACACCTGCTCTCCCAAGTATTGTATCTAAGTCTCATTTTTATATCCATTTTATCGTCTTTATCCGCGGAGAAACCTATGAGCCAACATTAGATTATGCGGCCGAGAATGTTTGGACACTATCTATTATTTGTCTACAACAAAGGAGCACAGTATTAATATATACATGGGTGTTTGGCCATGGTAATGACGTGGAAGCGAATATGCTGGATGTAAATTCAGGTAAGAGACCGAAAAGTGAGATTATTTTCGTCATTAGGGGAACCCGGGGTAGAATGGGGTACGGGAACACAATGGGGTTCGAGGTTCTTTACTCAAGGAAGTGCTGTCAACTATCGGAGAGAATTTTAATTAGATCAACCTGATACTACTAAACAACGGCAGGTTTAGTTCTATGCGTGCGGGTGAACTTTTAGTTGTGTGATTTTTAGCTGGTTTTTTCTAAATGTTGAAGATTTTGCTAACAAGGTATTACGTATTTACTTGCTTAATTCACAATAATTCTTAGTATATGTGCGAAGTACATTTAATGACCGTTAGTTTCGTGTAATTAAACGTTTGATTAAACGTCATTTTCGGGAGTCAGTTCCTCTATAACCTTAATCGTGACCCTGGGGCAGAACGGGTGGGGCGGAATAGGGAGGTACCCCATTTTGCCCCGCATATAGATTTTTCTAGAACACCGGTTAAGTTGGTCCCTAATTTTTTTCATCGATTTTCAGATGGTTCGGGACTATAAGAGAAAAACGAACAGGCAATCATTGTCAACAGAGGCAATGAACAATGCTGTCGAAGCGGTTATTCTGGGCAATCAGGGTTTTTGTTAGGGCATAAAGTGGCCGTTGATAATTTTTTCCGTTGCTTACAAATTGACTTGACAAGCACAAACTAACGGCTGCCCAAACCTTCAAGTGTGATGAAAGAGGCGTTTCAGTGAACCCTAAAAATAAATCCAAAATTATATATTGCAAGGTAAAACGATAAGTAGGATCATTCACATCCGCTGAACTAGCTGAAACTGCCCCATCTCTCAATTATATGTTTGCAAGTGGAGCATATATGGCCCCTATGCTCGTCTCTCCTCGAAAGAAGAAGCAGAAAGAATTTGAGTTCGGGTTGCCACCAGTAGGTTGGGCTGAGATACACAGCCCTGGCTGGATGGCTGCAGAATCATTTCCTATATGGTTTCTAAAGTTCGTGGAATTTTTAAAGTCATCAAAAGACTTATCTGTTCTTCTAATAATAGATGGGCACTCAACACACACAAAGAATCTAGAGGTCATAGATTGCTTGGTAGAAAGGTTTATTTTCACTATGATTACCTATTGCTCTCACCGACTTCAACCACTGTACGTATCTTTTATGAAGCCTTTAAGAATTCATCATGGCGACGAGATACGAAAATGGCTACGAAGCTACCCTGACAAACTTGTATCTCTCTGGTAAGTATAAGTATTTGGAGCATATTTCATTCAAAATGACACTATAAAAACTGCAATTTATGGTTTAAATTCTACAGGAATATGACCAAGCAATCCATACGTCTTTACTGACTTGGACTTTCTTCCGGCAGACGCAACTGATATCAACCTGATCCGAGTGATTTGATCCAAATTAAGCCTACATCAACTAAAACGGACCGATCAGAAACTCTGCCTATTAACCTAACGCCTAGCACTTCTGTCGAAAATAATGTCAGGTTAAATAATGATGGAAAACGAGGCAATAATTTAGTCAGCTGCGATGATCAGATGGTTAAGATGGTCCGATTCAATGTGAATGATTATGCTCATCCTGAGTGTTTTTTGATGGCAACAGGCAACAGACGTACTTTAGTTAATGTGTCACCTGAAATTCTAATGTCTATTCCAATATTTAAATGCAAAAAGCAAAAAGGAAAAATCGAAAAAGGGGAAACCACTGTTTTAACAGCTTCACCGTACAAGGATGAGCTAGAATCTGCTATTAAGGAAAGAAGAAAGCCCACAAGCTAAAGAAGAAAGAGCAAGGAACAGGTTGTTTATGATTGAGACTAATCTGAAGAAAGAGAAAAATATCGAGATCCGTCTGAAAAAATGGAAAAGGGAATCATACGATAGAGAGTCAACCAGAAACCGACGAGAGTGTAGGGGATGACCCTGACTGTGAATTTTATACTGCGGCGATTTTCATTCAAAATCAGTTGACAACTGGGCCGCTTGTTCCATTAGTAAGAAATGGGCTAAAAACTCTTATGTAGGAGTGGATAGCGAAGATGATTCTGTTCTTGTGTGTGAATTTTGTGAATAGACTTTACGAAAAGACTAAATAAAACTAAAGTACGTCTAAAAAATGGTAAAAAGTTGACTATTGGTATCAGATTACTCTTTTCGAAACGCACCAAGAGGTCTACTGTTTAATGTCTCATTGAATAAATGGTGTACTACAATAAGTTGCTCACCGTAAGACACTTTACAGAGGATTGAGTTTCACTGAAAAACCTAAGCCACTGTCGGGACTCAAACTCCGGGCCTCATGATAAGAAGTCAGCAATTCCGTCACCACATCAGCCCAATCTCTCAGTTAAGAATTTAAAGAAGAAAAAATGAGGACTTGAACATGCTACTTCTGGGAAGTATCACTAATATTTTACACAAGTGATCAAACCTACCGACGTAGTAAGGGTGCCTAATAACCTATGCGGAGTCAGAACTATACTTATTTACGTCCTCTTTCCATTCCCCCATGTCTATATTTTCGTGTACCGGAAGGACACTCATTCTAGTTTATCCAGTATATGACTTACACTATGCTACTTTGTACAGCAGTTTTTTCCTTCAAATCTGCCAGTAATTCCTTGAGCTAACCCTATTCTTTCACTAACTATTTCCCTCACGGTGTCCAAAACCTAATTGCACCATGTATCTTACACATTCACGCAAGGGCGGCAATATTAAGGTAAAATGGCATTCTTCTCTGACTCTCATTACATTAACCCACCACTCGTCTAATTAACGGAGGTTTTTCATCTCTCCTGCCGCGCTACCATAATCCTTCGCTGGTTTCAGTCCCAGACCCACTTTATCTCGATAGTTCTCCACGACTTCTTCCCCCAACCAACACCAGCGGGCTTGCCACCCACTCCAACGCAGGCGAACACCCGCGCACAAGCAAGGACGCAATGATGGACCTCTTAGGCTCTCTCGTCCCCCATTCCGCCCCCCCCCTCTCCCATCCCCAAGCGGGCGTGGTCTCATACATCACACGCAGTCGCGACGGCAGTGGTTTATGAAACGAACGACTGGCGGGAGAGGGAGGGAGAGAGAGAGAGAGGGAGGGGCGAAAGACTAAAAAGGGAGGGCGAGAAAGAAGTTGAGTGACGAGGGAGGTTAAGTGATAGACGCCAAGTAGGGAGAAACAAAGGCCGTAAAATTATGCAAACGTCCACGGAGAAGCAAACTGTCGTTGCTCCTGCTCGAATGATATTTTTGTCAAAGACATTTGGAGGACAATGCAAAAAAAGAGTAAGTCAGTAAAACCTAACTATTTATAACACCGCTCGTGAGCAGCTTCAGCTACTTTTAAAGACATAAAGCTGAAAATAAGGAACCTGTGCAATATAATTAAACAAAAAAACTCTACTTTTTTCATCCGAATGAATGAGAATACATACATCCTAGTCCAGAAAGTTTACAATAGAAAATCATTCTAGCTTACACTAGATACCAGTAGAAAATTCATTGCGATAGGAATGATCTTTTTGAACCTCTTACCATCATAAGCCTAAATGCGATCCTCTCTATCTTATACCCTACATCGAATTTCCATCAAGTATGATGGGTATCACCAGCATAGAAAGTTCATACGCAAGAAAGATAAGATTTTGATTTTATTTTTTCAGAATTCGCTTCAATGGAGGTTCAAAATATTCAAAGTAAAATAAAACTCTGCGTTTATACATAGCCAAAGGAAATGAAAACCTATAAATTCACTCGCACGTAATATTTGATAATTTGAAAAACCACTGAGATAACATTGATGTGATGAGCTGATTCATCCCAATCAGTTCATTTTCTCTCTAAATCTCAACCACAAAAAATGTGCTCCTTAGCTGAAAATGAAAATGATTGAAATATTTAATAAGAATTTAATCCCTACTTCCTATACTTCCTTAACAATTGATTTATCATAAATAAACACTATCAAAAAATAATCACTAAGAACCGAAATACATAATAACTTCGTGGAAATTGAGCGCTATGGACACATTTAAAAATCATATAAATGAGTATTTGAATGATGATTGCTTCATTTTTCATGTTCAAACAAATTTTCGATTACCAGCAGATAATCAATTAAAGTAAAAAATCCTAATACGACTGCCATTCAAAATTTATCCTAATGGCATTAGTAAGTATTACAACAAACTCGATTACATGAATAGACTATATCATTACATCAAGATTGGTGGCGCTAAAGATACACACTCGGAAAAACAGCATGAATATTTTAGTTCAAATGATTACGCAGTTAAATGAAAAGTACTTAGGACGTGGAAATAAACGCAATGGTGTGCATCAGAAGAAAATGGTTACAGAAATATTTGTAATGATCTGTCAGAAGTCGATGCACTAATGAAGAGTCTATTTATCGCATAAAAAAAACCATAGTAACTGATTAGCTTCAATGAAAACTACATCAATTCCAAATAAAGGCATAAATTAATGCTTCAATATGGTGACAGATATCTGATACTCACGAGGCTCAAGAAAAAGATCAGCATTTCTTCAATGCCACTCTAAATAAACTATTCAATAAAATCGAGAAGCATTCCTGCAGTAAAGGTGCTGCGTCTTGGAACCCTAATTCTAAGATAGGTAACGGCCGAGGTCACAGAACTAAGTGGGAAACTGCAGGTGGGTCGGATTTTTTAAAAAAACTGACCCCCCTCCTCCGTTTTCTCAGTAAATTTCATTCCCTCGAGGGCAAGGTACGTGGTGAGCTAAGCCCAGCTCACATATCCAAACCTTTCCCGGGGTGGATTACTGTTCAGAGCCGCGAAAAGCAGATATGGGGTCAATTTTTCATTTTTTCCCTATTCTTTCAGTTTGAAAAACGTGTTCTAACAAAAGGGTTTAAATTTCGTTTGATCGGGTCACCTCCATCCTCCATTTTTCCCTCCAAGTTGGATAATCCCAATCGATTCAAGTGGAATAACTGGAAATTTTCACGGGAGATAAAATTACCTTTACAATTTGTGCTAGTGTAAAATAATTCTTAATCCACTGCTTGTATAATTGTTCCTGGAGCGGGATATAAAAATACTTTCGTTCCTTGACGGACGCATCACCACGGAATAATTAACACAATGCAAATTGTAATTGGCAGAGAATATGACGCACTATAAAACTTTTTTCCGGTAATATCTAATAAGGTTGGGTCTATCATACAGGAAATTAACTATCCTGAAAGATAAGTTTCACGGGAGATAGAATCATTTTTCGTTTTACGCTTCACAAGTTTTAAAAATCGGAATTCTGGAAATATTACTTCATGCGATGCCTTTTTTCGTTTAGTGGAAGAAGTTAATGTAGCTGGATCTAAGTTGCGTGTCATCAGATTTTCAGAAAATGAGAAGAAACAGGTCAAATTTAAACTAATGGTCTCACAGGTCAGAATTCAATTATGGAGAGTTAATAATTTATGACTTACCTATCAGTCTTTCAAAATAAGACATTATGAAAACGGAACTCAATTTACCACGCATCCCATTAATAATTTAAGTTTTAAAGTTAAAGAAATATCATTCAAACACTAATGGCTCATAGCGTCGATTGCATCACATTCCAGTAAAAGTCAAATTTCATACTTGTACACATACATCCTGACTGAGTATCGTGAAAAAATTCTTAACATATGATCAAACTGTTGACCATATCGATAAAAAAGTAATAATTTTTATTAATTCAAGAAGATGACAAGATAGATTACCACTTAAACCTTCTATGAAGTTGAGCAGACATATTTTTCCTTTACTAAATGCCAATATTGTTCTTCATCGCCGGATAGGATGCCATTGTGCATTGAGTGTAAAATTTGTTTTCTGAGCTTCGGCCGTTTATCACGAAAATGACACCCAACGCTGATGATTCCACGTCGGTTAGATGAAGAGCAGCTTTCCTGAGATCTCTAACCATTGAATTTGAGCAGAAACTCTAGCTGCCCCAATCATGGGTGACGAGAGCCTTTGTGGACCCGAAATCTATCATAATGGAACAACTCCTGGTGACAAGAGTCTCGGATTTTTCTCGATTTATAAACATAATGGCACTAACCATTCTCTATCGACAAGCATACGAATGCTGTAACTAAAAATTAAAACTAACTAAATTGAATAACTAAAAATTAAAACATTTTAGTCTACAATTTTTCCTTAAGCAGAAGCGCGAGACGAAAATTAATACGAAATGTTCTGAGAAGAAATTTCATTTTTATTTATTGCTAAGAAAAATTATAGGAATAAATAATAGGCCCCTAGTACAGCAGAAAGTTTATTTGGGCCAAAATATGAAACACGTCTTTAATCTCAAGAAAATATGAAAGCATACCATTTTTTTCTTCCCAAAAACTATACAGGTTGATACGAATTGGTCATTATCAAAATCGAATGGAAGCATATCTGATGTACTTTCACATGTTTTTATTAAGTATTACGTAAATTATGGACACAAATGATTTCCCTACATTACGTAGTAGATATCTCAATAGACGGTAAAAGCCTTAAGTAGCCAGCAATCACTATTGCGACTTATTTTGTACCTTTTCAAAATTATAATACTGAATCAATATTTATCGGAGAATGGCAAGAATTTAAGATGTCAAAATACAGGAATATATTTATACATCCGTGGTTGTATTTTCCTCGTTCCCTGCACACTGTAGCCATGTTGTAGAATATGGTCGCTTTGGGTAAAACATATACCATACGATATTTCCCAGGGTAATTGCTTTATGCAAACACCCCACAAATTTTGGTATTTTCATATCGATTCCTAGTATCTCCATGAATACATGTTTCCATTTCTTTTCATAACTTCGCTCCACTCGTTCATGAGCATATGTGCAGGAATGTTAATTATATATATATATATATATATATATATATATATATATATATATATATATATATATATATATATATATATATATATATATATAGCTGGTACATAATTATATTAAATGGGGGTGTGGTTACGTAGGATTTTGTTATTCATGTCAAAGGACACATTTTTCCATACGTAGCGTAAATTTAAATTAAATTCCATTGAAGCCATATGGAACCAATATCAAAAATTTAAAGTGGATATTCAATTTGTGGATCAGTACTTTCTATTTCTAGATTACCTTAAGCCTGTTTTTAACTTTTATAAAAAAAATTTAGCGTTAAAAATTTAAACTTTTAAATTTAAATTTAAAAGTTTAAAAATCTCTGTCCATCTGATCCAGTTTTAAATGTGCATTATTCTTTTATAATAGATATAAGCCTACTAAGGTGCTGAATTACGTAATCGACGCTCAATAGAAAAGCTGTAAATGGTTTAGACAGCGCCACAAAGAGTAAGCGCCACGTAAGAGTCGTCCGATCACGCCAGTGTCATGTCATCGTTATGCAAAAGAAAAGGTTATGAAAGCAATGAAAAAACAGCGGGTAGGATTAGAAGGAGCCGTGTAACTGATTAAGAGAGTCATAATTGCAGATAGCCGAGTGTTAGAAGATCGTTCAAGGTACTGCACGCATTGCTATATTCGTTGCACTATCACTGAGCGAGGGAAGAGAGGATGGTTAGCCTCAAGATAGAGGAAGTGAAATTTTAAGTTCAGTAATCAAGTACAGGGACATAATTCTGAACGAGAATTGAAAATAGGCAACATACAATGAAGAGGAGCAAAACTGGTTTTAGTGACAAACATACCGAAGCCTGAAATCGTGACACCAGAACCTGAAAGCCTGTTTATTCGTAGAAATGAGAACGGATATTTTATTATAAAAACCGCTCATTAAAAAAGGCCATTATTAGTATAACATTCTACATTGTAAGTGCTTATCATGCTTTTCGGTATATTTCTTTCTCAAAGAGGTATTTAATAATAATTTGCATAAAGATTTGTAATTAATGATCATTATGTACGCCTAGTTACGCTTTTGTCACATTTATATGGAAAATTATTACAAATCACGTTACTCTAGTTTTAATTTAAACTGCAACCGACACTGTATTAGCAGTTGTAAGTCCCGCAGAACACGATAATGGTACAAGTCTGTCAGAAATTATTAAAGGTAGTAAAAAGTCCCAAAGTAAAAATAGTGAAAGTCTCAGATTTTAAAGATTAGAGTGATTAAGAAATTGTGAGTGCTTAGTACAATCTCTTAGTCGCATCAATTAAGAATTGATTACGTATTATAATTTCATACGAATTTACAGAATTCCACATCTCGGGCAGCTTAATTACTGCAAATGAATTAACCAAGAGTTCAAAGTGAGTCCCAACGACATGAAAATTAACGGGTTTGCGAGAGATTTTCTCATGGAAGGAGCCTTCAGAGCTACGCGAGCATGTCTACGAAATTCTCTCAGCAACAGCCGCGAGTGCTGAGGCTTTACGCCGGCCTAAACTCCTAGTCCCCAAGTTAAATATTACCACATTGTACTCTCCTAATATTATCTCCATCGTGGATGCTGCTAACAAAGATTGGCCGCTTTGGCCGGCCTCGGTCGGCTCGTCGTCCGATCTCTGTTTGCGGGACGCATTTACGCTAGCTTGTAATGCCATCCGCTCAGCTGGCACCGAAATTGTTACGGGCCGAAGAGTTAGGCGGATGAAAAATTTAAGCAGCTAAAGGTCGGCGGCTGCGAAACAAAATGTGGGATGGATCCAAGCTCTCGTGAATAGATGAAAAGGCGGAAGAACCGAAGATCCGAGGGGAAGGGAGGAAGCATGCATTCCCAGGAAGTGTTGAGTGGACGCAGGGTGAGATATTGGAACATTAACACGTTGTCTGGCGTCGAGTTCAATGGAGGCAAGCCAAAGGCGTACTCTACATAATTGGAAGTCCTTAATGTCATATTTTCTTTCTCAAAACAGCCTATTAGTCGCAATTTATGGGAATGCATTAAGGAATAATGTAGCAAATAAGATTATACTTCTTTTCATAGTGCCGATGCTCATATTGTTGTTTTTTACAAGGAGTGAAATATTATTAAAAATCCCAGGTTTCTCAATGGTTTGAAATCGCTATTATTATTAAATAATAGCGACAGGTGTACAGATTTGTTAAAATATGATGATAGCCATGTTTAAAACACGATGGAAATAAAACGTCTTCATAATATCAATTCCAAAAAAATCTTTTTGAAAAGGTAGCTTTCACCCTTTCCAGCGCAACATTTCCATCAAAATTTATTTTTATATTATGTTTTATTATAGTTAAATAATCAAAATATCTTAATTTTGATAATACTTCAACAATTAAAATTTATGGTAGTCAATATGTCAACTATAAATGCACAATTATATTCAAATGTTGCCAATTGGAAACATTGGGCATCTCTGGGAATATATGTGTTTCTATGCTCCCTTCGCAGCTATATGGTAACATACTTGCATATTTAAATAAAACAGTTGTGAGCCATAGTATTATTTTATTTTTCATTAAATCAATTTGTCACTATATGAAATAAAAAACAAACATTTAGGATTTACCTAACCGTTATAGAAAAATACATATAAAAATATATACCATTTGCAATGTTTGGATATAAGGAATTTAGAGTATTAAGTGTGGCATTATTTTATTCCATTTATTCATTAATAGATTATCTTTAAATTTTACGCAGTACTATGCACACATTAAAACTAAAAAGCTTTTTTCAAAAACATGCATCTATTGAAACCCACTAATGGCACATAGTTGAAAATAATGACTGATCTACATAGACATCTAGTCTGACGTAATGTCACTAATAATGTGACAATTCAAAGCTGTGTTCTGGGGTATTCGTAATAACAATTGTTTCTTGCAAATTGTTTCCTTAGACTTCGTGGAAGAAATTCGTAAAAAATTACTTTATGTAACTTCTTACACTCCCAAAATTTGGCGATACAAGGTCAAAACCATAACATCTTACATATTCATTAGGTATTACAGAGCATTTTCTTCCATCAAGTAGCTCCTAATCATCATAATTTGGTGATGGCCATCATTGTATGGGCTGGGTACATTGCCAGGATAAAAAGGTACATTGCCAATGAATATCTGAGTTCGACCGAAGTCATATTTTATCTGTCGTTTCTAGTCAATCCTCCTATCCAGTACTCTTGTACTTACTTTTCAAGGTCCATCAAATGGAATAATTCTGAAAGAAAACCTACTCTTATTAGTTCCAAAGCTCAGGTCAACTGCACCCATATTACTACTATATTCTTAAAGGACGCCCGGTAAGAGAATTTCTTCTCCTGCGACCTCTTTCCGTCTTCCCTATTGGTACAAATACCATATTAGACTCATAAAATCGTATGTAATATGCACACATTTATTCCATTCCATTGTATTGTAACTATCCTACTTTTTTTCTACTGAAATACTGTCGTAACTTCCACGCCCTTTCTTTAACTCTTTTCTCAGTTTTGAAAAAGCAGAATCTACATAAGTCCTGCGCTTATGCCGACTGTAAGAAAGCTGTATTTTTTTAGCAATGGGTAGCGGATATGAAGAAAATCAAGAATAAGTAAAACTTAAGATATCTTTCCCGGAAACCATACATGGAGTATCGATAAAAAATATCCCCAGAGACTCCCAATATGCTAGTGCTAACTGTAGTTCCCAACCCCGTTATGCACTCGGGTACAATTTAAAAATCATGCAATCAGAAAACGTTATTTTACAATTATATTTGATGTAGCCGCAAGGGTATATCGGATTCGGGGGCTACAATCTCTGCCGTAGAGACCGACCATTTATCTTGATGAATGATTTGATATAACTTTCACGAAGAAGCCTAAAAGAAGAATGAGCTGACATTTCAGTCGTTGAATTGGCTGTGACGATTTGTTAACCTGACGATCAAATTAACTGCAGACACAGGCATAAGTTTCACTCAATAACAAACCAATTTATAGTGCTGTCCAGCTTTCGCCCCATTCCGAAAACTCGCGGAAAATAAAAATCTCTACAAAAGAATGGATACCGACCGGAGGATTCCCTGGGACACTCAAAGTAATTTATGAAGCCAAGAGCCTAAAAATATGTGGCAGCATGTCTCATGCAAAATTCCATGCAAATTTAAAGGAAAAAACAGGTAGTAAGTCAGAAAAATAAAATAGAAAAGGCGTTTGGGCAGGAGAGCTTTATTTCAGGCGGACATAATTTTATGGGCAGGGAGAAAACAAAAGGAATCGAGAGGCAAAACAAAATGAGATACAGCTCCCACGTCGAGTCCGCACCCACGCCATCCTCCCCGACTCCCAGCTCGCTCAAACTTTTCTTTGCTAATCCCGCGAGTTGTACAAAGAGCGATAAAAGTTTCACGACTAAATGGCCCGAAACCGCCTCGGAGGGTGATGCGGAGTGGGGTTTGGCCATTCAACCGCAAACATTCAAATGTCACACGGCCATGGGAGTGGGGGAAGGAGTCATTGAGGTGGGGGGGATAACGGAGGTTAACAGGGAGGAGGTAAAGTATGAGAAAAAAAGAGGCATACGAATATATTGAAATAGGACAACGGGGATGTAAGGGGAGGAATGAGTGATATACGCACCGAAGGGACGGAATATCACTGAATGAGACGTCGTAAACTATTTCGACTGAATAGTAAAAAAATGAAATTGGAATGGTACAAAAATTGCACTCGGTTATTTCAAATTGCGTGTTATATGGGAACTAAAACCATAGGGCAGCGGAGCATTTAAGGAAAAGATAATTGTTTTTCCTCATAGAAACACGCCTATATAAGATTTTTACAATACTATCACAAGTTTTACGTTGCATACATATTAATATCTCATTTCAATCAAGTTAAGAATATTTCCATTACTTAACTTTCTCTTTACCGCTACCAAATCATTTATTAAAAATTAATTGCCTTTTATCCTCTCAACGAAACTGTTTTGACCATCTCCGGTGAAGAATTAGTCATGGAAAAATACATGAGTTAGAAGAGAAATCTAATTGACTAAAATGTAGAGATACCACCATTTGAAAATGAAGCAAAAGACGCAAAGGTATGTTGACTTCTATTCTAATTTCGAAAATGGTAAAAATCTGACTGAAGTTTTCACGTCCACTAAAAGAGAACTCTCAAATAAAGAATGATTCCGGTATAAACTCAGGACAAAATTTGGTCAGCATTAACTAGCAAATTAACGTCCCTATGATAAAAACAAAATATTTCACTGGTGAGTAGCTATCGGCTAGAAAATCTGACGAAAACATAATTCAAATAACCATTTTAAAGTATTAAAAATAGGTAACTGGAAGAATTGAAGGAACCAGTCTAATAGTTTAGAATATCATGATAGAAACCATGGCTAACTTTAAAGAGAAGAGCAAGCAAAATTATGATACATGCATAAAGAACAAAATAGAATTCATGACGGATGCCGAGTCATAATTCATAGTGATTCATAAAACATAGTCACCATAATTTTTATAGCATGCTCTTAAAACATAAAAAGATCAGTTTATCCCTGGATGGACATTATTTTATTGCATTTTTTATCATATTGTAGTAGCCGTTAAGGCGAATGCAAATTGTAATGTTGGCATTACCTTAACTCAGGGATCGTCATGATATGATCAATCTAAAAGAGGCGTGGCATACCTAATTACCGATTGGATTAAAAAAATAACATCACGAGCCGATGTAGTTGATCTAATTAGTAGCTCATTCTCGCATTGCAGTTATCTGATGGCTTCGAGTTTGAATGTCACCGAGGAAATTGATGCCGTGTTATCCTATAAACATTTCCCTGATGAGGAAATGCAACGTGCAGACATAACATCAGTTGCTGCGACCCCGTAAGCCATGTAATACCGTCCTCATCGTGCTACTACGGCGAAGCCATGGAATACTTCAACTAAAGGGAGATCCAGAGGTTGAATACTGAGCATAGTCCTTGGATCTCCTCAATCAAAACTCAGCCCTGATATGAAACAAAGCTTAAGGCTAAGAGCATTGTTTTTACGATGCACACAAATACATTCTGACAAACAAACGATATTCAATCATGACCTAAGCAAAAAATGGTACTAAAATTGTGTGTTCAGTTGTTTTCTTACTTGCAACAGGTCCATACAAATTTGGATTATCAAAGCAATATCTAATACTCACCAACGCAATGTGTTACAAAAGCCAGTATTTTACAGCAATCAGTTTCCCCTCTCTTACAAAATCGATTATGGATACGATACAAGAAGGCATTTAGAACATATAAAATTCATTTCCTTGTCTTTAAATTTTCCGTCATCACCTACCTCTTGATCTTACCGAAGAATTTTGAAAAACACAGCATAACTCATAACTAAAAAAGATGTCCTAATGAGGTTACGGAAAGTTCAACTGGTAATTACTACAGTAGGTAGCAGAGCTCCATGCTTAAAACATGATTTCACAAGAGAATCGTCGAGAAATACACAACGAAAACTCGGCAGCTGCTCAACGAGCCAGGCATTTCCTGGATAATATAAGCGAAGCGTTTCATGGACGACTATTTCGAATTAACCTCGAATAAAACATAAGCATAGCCAAGGAATATCTCCACTGAAATTATACTGATTCCTAAAAACTCCGCATAAATTACAGTCATTTCACTATGGATTTATGGCCGGTACAACGAGGGAATACAAAATTGTATAAAACAAGAGAATGTCCATTTAATGTTGTATTAAAATTTAAAATAGTTCAAACTATTAATTAATGGCCACAATACCAACCGAATTATGCTTAGAAGGCACAGATATAAATGTATTCTCTCGACGTAGCTTTCGTAGTTAAGAAACAGGAAACAATATCAATGCCGACTGATTCCCAATACAGCGCAGTTGGAAATGTTTAAACTGCTGTACAAAACACTGTTAATGACCGTAGCATGCGTGGTCAAGTAAGAGAAAGCAGAGCAGAAGAAGGGAAGCAATATAACCCGACAATGAATGGAGTGATGGGGGAGCAGAGCCGAGTGGAGTGAAATGGATGGTTGGAAGGATTCGGAGCGGTTGGGAATCAAGATGTCCCAGAGGAGGAGAGGGGCATGCCGCGGACAAAGGACTTCATCCGCTTGGAATGCAGACATAGATATATTTCCCTTTTCCAGGACAACAGAAGAGAGAGCAGACAACATCATAGGAATGAACTCAATTTAACCGTCGGGATGAAAACAAGAGTCTTATTTTTAAAACCATTCAACCCGGTGGGATTTCGAAGCTCGTGCTGCTAACGACAGAGTCCTACATGGCTAACAACGTTTCCGTTGGTGTACCGGTAACAAAGTTTACAAGATTCTTTTTAAAATATTAAAGAGCATGGTACGTTTAACAGTTATCATTTGTCACTTTTTACGATGAATATAACTTTGTGACATTAACAGTAGAGTTGTAGATCACCCGTTGCTTCAAGCTCCCCGTAATAAAATAATAAATTGGCAATTATAAATGACACCGTTTGATTACGTTATCGAAATACAACTTTTGATGCATCTTCAAACTAGCAATGAAATGGTATGCCTACCTTAAATGGTGGCATTAACTCAGCAGTGAACATAGAATCTTTAGAACGGTTATTTAGATGAATGTCTACTGCTTTGAACAGTCTACAGAATTCTTCCCCAAAATCCGTCAACAGGGAAATAGAAACAAGGAAGATGATGCTTTCAGTGATATTATTTATGACCTCAATATTGCACACCATTGCCTCTCATTTATGACCCAGATACATCTTAAAAATTACACCGATGATTGCTCCAGCCGTTTAAGTAATGCAATTCCATTAGCAACAAATGATTCGCTATCCATGAGAAAATGAGAGACTACATTAAATTAAAATCTAAAAACTTGTTCCATCATTTACAGTAAACAATTTCCTGTGAAAACGATTATACTTTCAGCATCTTTATCGACACACTTCAACAAGGAGACCAAAACATGTAGGCGATAATTCATCAATAAGTAATGAAATGTTTGGTAAAATTTCAAATAAGTCATCATACTCACCAAAAGGCTCAGAGGAAGCAAAAAAGAAAGCATCACTACGTAATAGGCACATAACTAGCCATCTATCAGCACAAAAACGTTCATTAGGGTAGTACATTTCTCATTTTATCGAAATTTGAACATCTCGGGGCGGAAATGTTTCCCTTTGAGAAGCTAAGAAGTTTACTGCGAAATTACAGTAAAATCAAAGTATGCCTCACCAAGCCTCCATGCGATTGAAATTTGAAAATTTTCTTAGAATCAGGCGAATTCCGTGTATTCACCCCGATAAAGCTGATTCCCGGTCCACTTAAAATATTCCATTGGGTGGGAATTTAAACGCTAACTTTGCCAATAATTATCAGAAAATATTAATTTAAGGATAAAAATTCCTACCGTGAAGAAGAATCAGTTTATCAAATCAGGCAAAACGATTGTGACGGCTGCAGGAGCGTCAGAAATTCGACAACAGTGCAAGAACATCAACGTCCGCAATATAATTATTACTCACTAACGCTGCCATCTTCAATTAGCACCAACACTGCGTTGTTTGTCTCTTAGGGAATCCCGATAGTTTTCCTCTTAGTTTTAATTTTTTCTGTGAAAGTGGTAGCAGCACATTATCGATAGTGCCCAGGGTCCACTTCGTTGCAATTTCGTCACACATATTTTCAAATCTTACGATAGAACAACTTTGGACGTTCCACATCCATTAGAATCTCAGCATTTTTCTAACTGTTTATAAGTTTTACCAGCCAAAAATGTATCCAATGTATACAGCAATAGGTCCTATATATGACTATAACATTGTCAAGAGACTCGACACGACAACGGAGTCACGGAGTTTTGCGGCTGGTGAACAGTCTTCACGCGAGGGTTAAGCCGTGGGATGAGCGAACACGAAAAGCGTCCGAGAACATTCGCGAATCGGTCGATGGACTGCAATAGAGAGGTTGAATAAGGAATGGTTGCCACGGCGTCTCCACTCGAACTCCATTCCCACTGCGAAAAAAATAAACCTTCAAGCCCACTCCTAAAACTTCAGCTCACCCAAGGAACTTTCCACGCTCCGAAAGAATACGCAAACAAAGATTCCTTGCCCCCTTTTAGGAAACTATCTCTCGCCGTTAAGATTCAACCGACCTCACTCCCACTCCCTCTCTCCCTCTCATACTACCACACAGCAAGTTCACGAAGTTTCCTCCACTCATCTCCGCACTCTGCGCGTATCTTCTTCCCTCCTCCTGACAGTCATGCCTCACCTCATAGCTATTCCTGCGTTTTATACGTGAGATAAAATGATATTTAAAATATAATTAATAAAAAACTCGCCCAATGTTTAAAATATTCTTCTAGTGTGTATTTTGATGTCTTCTTTTTGGCTGATAAGGAAATTGAACGTTAAGCAAGTACTTTCACATGTGTTATCCAGAGTACGCATTTACTTTTAGTTTCTACCCATATATTCCTCCTAAAATAAATTTTGTAGAATTTTCTGAGCCAAAATGAACAAGGCAGACTATTATTTACCTAACTGTTTGTTTCTATTTCCAACAAACGTCCTAAATTAGTGGTAGCTAACACGTTGCTAGTAAGCATAGAAATTATCGCTTCCGCAGTTCATCATTAGCTCCCTATTGAGACAAAATAAATGTATACTTATTTCTATTCTTGAATAGGATCCTGTCACGTTTCAAGATCATCAGTTACCTGAATCCCACAATTTTTCCTCTACTTTTATTTTCGTTTATGTTGGCCTGCCAGCGTCTTAATAATTATGAAGAACATAATTAATACATACAGTTAATTCAGAAAACAGACGGTAATTAATCCTACACAGCAATATGCTTATGCCGATCTCCAAGCTGTATTGTAGCAATATTTACAAGGGAAAATCTAAATGGCAATTTTTTATATAACTTCAACAGGAATTTTTTCTGTCGTGTTCCGTTAGCAATGGTGTCGAGTTCCGGCAGCATTCCGAATTAATTTCTTTATAATAATATAAACATCTGTGAATTCATAATGAATTCACAGATGCTTATTTCATTCAAAAGAATGGAATTATTCAACATAAATAACATCTCATAGCCCTACCGGCTAATTTTTCAACCACTAAACACATATCGACTTTATCCGTTTCGAGCTCGGTTTGTGAGCACAATGTCATCCAAGAGTAACGTGTGAGTCTCTTTAGATACCTTTTGAAATTTGGTGGCAAGAAATTTAAGAAATAAGTGGTTGAATACTTCCTCTACTTGATTTAGGAGAATGAAATGATTAATTAGAATGGATTAAAGAATAAAATTATTCATCTCATAGAATAGCCATGCATACTCATATTCAAATTGGTGATATAAAGGATGCAGCATAAGAATGTGCCAATATAAACTGTTTACTTATTCCAAACGAAAAATCCTCCGAAGTGAATCTATTCTTATGTCTAGTACAATTCGACGCATTTGTCCAAATAGTTTATGATCAAATTATGTAAACTAAAAATGTTTGCACCAAAGGGATGAAATTAGCGATGAAAATATTGTATCTTAAATTCATAATGAATTCACAGATGCTTATTTCATTCAAAAGAATGGAATTATTCAACATAAATATCATCTCATAGCCCTATCGGCTAACTTTTTCAACCACTAAACACATATCGACTTTATCCGTTTCGAGCTCGGTTTGTGAGCACAATGTCATCCAAGAGTAACGTGGGAGTCTCTTTAGATACCTTTTGAAATTTGGTGGCAAGAAATTTAAGAGAAAGCCACAATTATAGATTTTTTCTTTTCATTTCACAACCTATTTCTATGAGAGAAATAATGGCCATAAAAAATCAAGCCAGTATAAGTTTTTTATATGAGTTGATATCACTTAGACATTATCAGTTATAAACAACAAAGCACTTAGCACACAAACACAAAATACAACAAAACAATAGCCTAGACTTTTATAGATGGGCTAAGATGGGTCGGAATATTCTCTCAATAGAGGATATTCATGTCCGAGAAAAATCCGAGTACGACTGATAAAAATAAAAGTAATGAATAAACTGCATGCCCAGACAGGCATATAAGAACAACAGGCTCCACGCAATCTATACATAAAAATAATAGAAGAATATGTATAATATGTGAGAATAAGTTATTAACCAAATACGCCAATCAGTTCGTCCATCCGCAAATGCCTTAGGCTGCCTTGCATTGCCTCCATTATCACGTTAGTTATGACCAGAGTTGTGTCCCTAAAGCAACAGATAATCAATGCAAGAGTTTGTTTAAAACTTATTTGGGTTTTGAACGCTTACATTTTTAACGTTCGGGGTTCTAAACATTTGAAATCCCGAATGTAAGAACGATTTGGGACAGAAAATCAAATGCGCACGATCTGCAAGTAAAATTAGAAACTAAACACTCACTACCTTAATTTTAGCCTAAGATATATGAGACTAAAAATTAAAAATTATGATCTCATGGCATTCATGAATGATTTAACGCAAATGCCAACTGTGAGTGACAATGTAATACCGGTGACGACTATTCGGTAAAAACTCAGGTGAAACAATAAAATTTTGAAATGGTAATGAATTCTATCCTTAGATTCGTCTTTTTATAGCAACATTCATGAATTTATTCATGACTTCATCCACTAAGCAATTAAGATTTCGATCACCAAATTTTTTAATTTCTTTTAATAGAGAAAAAAGTCACCCTAATTCCTAATAGGCAATTCTAAGTACGTCATACTGACAGATGTGCAGACTTAAGATAGGCAAACATCGAAAGGAGATTGCCGGAGTAAATGACAACTCATATAGATTTGACCCCTGTAGATTAATATAAGCGGGAGATTACAGCAGCATAAGAAGAGATTAGTAATGTGGAATGTTTTCGCAGTATATGCTAAATGCTCAAATGGGACCCATGCGTGACATTAATATAGCGGTAGCACGCTAATTATGGCAATGTACTCCATTTCTATGGTTTCTGAATGATCTTTGCAATGAATTGGAATATTTTCAGCACTTTCATTGAGCCAACATTTTTTATTAATACAATGTAACTTTCAACTGCATATTTAATCAGACAATCACAAAGGAGTACATTTTTCTCTGAAAATAAGTAATACATTCGCTCAACAAGATTTTTAGAAAAGAATATAACCAGAAATCTTACAAGTAAAAATGTCATAAGGCTTAAATTGAATGAAATGAGCTAATGCAAGCGGACAACTTTCTAAACTCTCGTCAAATTGATGCTAGGATGTGTTTACAAGGCTGCGTCAATATCCCTCCCTCTTATGGCTAATAAGCGACTCTCTGTCCTTATATACATGAAAAGGGGCCATTGTCTCCATTGCATGCCCTTCACCTTTCTCTCGTCACATGTTGAGGTGAGGCAAATGCCACAGCAAGAGGGTAAAATGAGCGTAAGGTAAATTGATGTTGGCTGGCAAAGCATCATAAACAAAATTTGGCACACCATATCAAGGCCAATCATAATGCACCTTAAAGTACAAAATTCTGCAGCTCATCCATCAAAATCAAAATGCTCAAAGGGAAGAAACTCCCCTCTTTACCTACATCCAAACAAAGAAAAACGATTTGAAAGGTGATAGAAAGACTCTTCCAACAGCTTTTCACTCCTTTTCACTGACAATGATACTTATACTAAACATCAATGAAGCAATTCTCCAGGAAATGTTCAACATTTTTTCAAAGATTCGATGTTTTAAATCCAATGCTTTATGACTTAGGTATGAAGGACAAAGTGAGGAATAAATCTGCAGTAACAGTCTTTTGTTGTAAGAGTCCTTCAATCCAGGATTCAGTCATATATCTAAGTGATTTTTACCTCTATCAATAAAGGCTATGCAGTTTTTATTGCAACATCGATGCACTACAGATGATGATATAATTCAATAAGTAATATTATTATTTCTATTTATTCTCAACTAAAAAGTAATGTGTCGGTATTTAATGACAGTAACTTGTTGTTGATGGTACCCAAATGTAAATATCGATGCCGGTAACCTTTGCCATGCCGAAAATTATGAAATGGTATTTAATTTAACTTCTGACGGGACAAATAGTCTCAGAGCAAAATGGTATCTACTCTGCAGTAAATTTAAAAAATCAATCAATCGTACCAACGAAACGCCTTAAGCTTCGATGGATATCATATTCCCGACGAACAATAATCTTTCTTTTCCTTACATCAGGCCTCAGTTATTTCAATAGTTGTAACGCTATTCTCTTTATTTTTAAATCTAATCCAAAAATCAAAGTTGTGTCGGTGGAAATTATCGTGGACCAACCAAAAGCAACAGTATTTAACCTGAGGAACGGTTTGCTGAGCTAATGTAAAACTAAGTAATAATTTTTCCCAAGTGAGTGCAAAATTTTCTCACTATTACGAGATTGTATTTTATCAAACTGAAGCGCATAATGTTTCTTTGCAACATATGATTCCTAGATGTTTATACAGAATTCATTTAGTTGAATGTGGCCTGAAGACTTATCCAGATTTTTACTCCGGGCTTCGGAATTGGAGCCCAATGATCCACCCACTAAATCAAGCCAAGTATGATATTTGATTGTGAGAAGGTACGTGAAAGCACTCGCACCCTCCGATCGAAGGAAAACATTACTCTAGGGCAATAAATTCTAAATGGACCGAATTCTACACTAGTGTGAGCGAGCAGTATTTTCATTAAAGAATACTAATGGGATATGAAAATTTTGGAATATATTCTGCTGAATTTACGCATAAAACTGCCACAGCCTAATGCTAAAAGAAAAATCGTTTTTAATTTTCTAGAACTGAATCCAAGAAAATTCGTTTTAATGAAGAATAAGACAGTTTCACTGTATCATAAAATACGGGCTTTAATTAGCGAGGCTTATGAAAAAATGTTGAATGGAGCTTGTGATTTGGAAAATGGAGGGAAGAAAGGAAAGGGGCCCCCAAGGCTGCGATGTAAAGGGGGGGAGGCGGGGAGTGGAGTGGAGTGACTAGGGGATGTGGGTGGAGGCAAGTGGAGGGGCGAGAGGGGGGGCAGGGCAGGTACTCGATT
Organism: Ceriagrion tenellum; assembly: GCA_963169105.1. NCBI lineage: Eukaryota > Metazoa > Arthropoda > Insecta > Odonata > Coenagrionidae > Ceriagrion > Ceriagrion tenellum. Next base: position 146,816,804 of record OY720633.1, on the reverse strand, counting down.
GGGGTAAAAGGATTAAGGACCGGATGTGGGGAGGGCTAATTGTGGGGGTGCGGGGAGGGAGGGTTAAGGAGCCAAGGGCAAGTGGGAGTTGAGGAAAAGGAGAAGGACATAAGGAGTCCCTCATAGGAGTTAAGGCGTAACAAGTGGCCTGAGAGGATTGGTCGCAATTAAGTCCGAAAAAAAACGGCTCAGGCACAAAATAGCAGGCTAACGTACAAACGAGATAAGAAATATCGAATTTATATTTCATCTCTGGGCAACGAAAACCAGGGTACCGATATAATGTACCTACCTAGATTGAACGAGCGTGGAAATCAGTGTAATTTCGGAGTTCTTTCACGTCGACCAAAGTAGGTCCTTTTAAAACTCACAATTCCAGATTTTTTACACGTCTGCAACACGCGCAAAAAAATATAACAGGTTTCGATTCTATTAATTGACCCCGCTAGAATATTAATTCTTAATTTGCATTAAAAACTTCATTCAATCAATACAGACCGATTTCTAAATTTAGCCCATGTTTATTCATGTAATTGCTTTAAATGGCCATCACTTCTAGCTCGTAGCGAAATTTACACGGAACTGATTGTTGATTAAATTTCCGAATAAAACTTTCACCTACTGATTTAATCAATCTAAGTCACTACCTAGAATTATTGGTGAATTAATTAACTCTATTCATGAACTGGTGTATTCTTAATGGACGGTTTTTTGACCGGCCCAGCCTTAAAATACTCAATTGCTGTGTCACTTTTGAGTTTCCTGGAATACCTATGTCATCTCTCACTGGGTTACTTTGAATTCATCATACTTTCTATATCTCGTTAAAACATGTCTTTCATACCTCGTAGTGTCATGTCTTTGCATGTAGTTTTCATGGTTCTTTGAATCTCTTCCATGAATTTTGTTCTGTCCATATGTATTCAGTTATATTAGTTTCCAATTCTGTTACAGTAACATTAGTTTCCAATTCTCCCAATCACATATGGCACTTTTTATGATCATTTCTCCTCAACCTAATCAACACTTTTATTACCTCCCTATACTTGTATTTAAAAAACTTATTGTCGACACAGATTTATCTTTCCTTAAAAACAATGTCTCTGCCCTCAATCAACGCCGCCCTCCACTATTCACCTTTAAATAATGTTATACTTCCAGTTTTCTAATAACTAAATGAAAAAGTACAAATAACAATGATGCCATATCTTTGTTTGGTCCCTTTACGATAAATACTGACAATTTCTGTAGATTCTATTAGAGTAGTTATATTTACTTAATATTTGTGCATTCTCACATTAAAGATAACTACTAAAGTATCGAAAATAATGGACATACTAAAACCTAAATATTAACTATAGCCAGAAAGCACAAAAATGATAACTAATAATATTATTAGACATATTATCAAGATTTGTGAGATTATGGTGATGTATTATGAAGATAAAAGATGTATTATATATATGTAGATTAGGCTCGACGCTCAGCCGCTCCTCACTAAGAGTTCTCATCTAATCACTTACAATCGCTTTTGGTCCAATCAATGTACTGACAAGTTAATTTGACAAAAATTTACAAGACTAAAAATCATCACAAACCTCCAGGAAAATATAGCCCATAAAGTTGATTTTCAAAGACATGTAAAAATATTTTTGAAAAATCAACAGTGAGAAATTCAATGAAATAGGTTGAAAAAGGATATACAATGCAATTTATTGCCTGCGAAATCTTCACCAATCGCTAGAAAGACACATATCTATAATTCTAAGTCCAATGTCCACCCGCTTATTTCATCTCTTAGTTTTAGAAAAATCTACATTGTCGACAGAAGTAGCTGTTAAATTAACAATTTAACAATTTTAACAGGTAGTCTATCACAAGAACATTACCCGTTAAATTTATCCAGACATATCCCGGCAACTAGCCATGTCAAAATTCAAACCGACCATTAGAGAAATAACATGTTGAAATACGCGCTCTTCAAAGAAACAATAAAAGTATGTTTCAAGTTTTAAGTGAAAATCAGAAGTCACTCTTATAATGTATCACAGTAATTACAGGTCATCCAGTTTTACAATACCTAAGGCTATAAAGATTTTTGACCCGACAAAAAAGGGAAATAATTACGATCCTAATACTCGATTAACGCTAAAATGGTATAAACTATCATAGGAAATACCTCAGCTTTGATATAGGTGAATTGTATTCATGAAACTTTTATTTCGTTTAAGGTGCTTTACGGCAAACTGTATATCTTTCAACTGAGCGTTATTTCATTTTTAAAGTCACTACACAATAAAAACATTTCGATCGTAACGTTATCGACGCGAAGCCATTTATATAGATTTAAAACTTCTTTTACTATACACAAGCACACATTAATCAGTGATTTTAATATTTTTTATTAATGTCAACTCTGACTATTATGAAGCCAAGCAAAGTATATTTTCTCCCTTGAACTTGTCTCACTTGACCTCAAGCATAAACCCATCACATCAATTAAAAATATTGGAAAACATCCAATGACACCAAGGGAAATATATATTTCTATTCCTCACTTAAAAAGTACTTAAATTTGAATTAGTTTAATAGATTATTTTATTCATAACATCTTGTTGGTTTGCCTAATAATTATAAAACTCTTTCTACGTATCATCCTTTTTAATATAAAAAAGGTCTTTTACAGCACGGTTCTGAACTAACGTAGAGTATAACGGTTTCCAAGCAGAAAGTTTATTTTTGAACAATTTCCCAAACTGTTGTTCAATTACAATGATAATGGGGGAAACAATTAGTAGTTGGTATAACTTAAAGTGATAAATAGTTTTCGACGCCTAGATTTCGATATTTCTTTATAAAAACTGAAAAGAATGAAGGTCCGATTATAGTACGATGATTTCAGTGATATTACAATTTATCTAATATTCCCAAATGTATTTTGGAGGAAAATTAGGGTAAAAAGAAGGAATTCAAGTATTGAAAGGTTCTTTTTCTATCAGAGATGAATGGAAATTAGTCTTCCAAAGGTTATAAAGAATTAAGTGAAATTGAAAGAGATCTACGAAATACATGAGACAATTCTCAAAAAAACACAAGCATCTAATCTAATACATATAAATGAGAACTAAAATTAATAGTAGGTAATGTATGAGTAGCCTTTTTCTCACATTTAAGAACATCAAATGCATGGATCTTTACATTCGAAGAATTCCTTCCGTCTCTTAATGCACAAAGAAACGTCATTTACTTGCAGTAAATATCAACTTGGTTAATTAGAAATCTGTTAAGTTCACATGGTAAATCAATTTTCCACGTAATTTAATTTTCAAATAACACCCTGGTATTACATTATACCTATCATTTCTTAACTTACCTATATTTTCCGACACTTTGTAGGACATGACTATGCATGCTTTGGTATCGGTTGAGATCTATAAAAAACGCCGGAAAAGATAACCGAGCCAGTAGGTATTTCATTCTTCGGAGTTTAAAATATAAACGTATAATTCAAAATAAACTACTATACTGTGATACATACAAGACTGACGATTCCCCACGCGTAGTAGACACGGGAATAGTCGAATGGTATGCAGACCAGAGTAACTGGCATGTTCTCAGTAGAAAACATACGAAATAACTCCTATCAAATGTCGCATTTCTCGAATCACTAGTTGGTGAGTAGTAATTGTCTCAAAATAAAAACGATAGTTACGTCCCATTCCCCGCCCAAAACAGATTTTTTTTGTATCCCTTTCACCGAGTGATACATTTTCCGTTCTAACCAGTCACGACTCCTATCCCTTTCTCGAATCACTGTCTCTTAGTCTTAAGCAGTAATTAACTCTGCATATGAGAATACTCTGCAGGCCAGCAACATCGATTCGCAGGGAAAAATAGCTTCGCAGTCCAATTTTTCGTCATTCGCTACTGATTTCCGACCAATTTTTCATGAACGTCATCTTTAACTCTTTCAGATAACGCTATCCGTTTTCACCCGACTTTTAAATGTTATTTTCAAATTTCCTAACGCATGTCTCGTCAACTCAATACATTACCTCACAGATTCTACACCAATCCTCACATGCACATTTTAATACTGAGCTCTTGTTGTTCTCAGAAAACTTTCTTTCGCTCTCATCTATATATTCATACTTGAGAATTTTAATTATGTATATGTTTCTCCGTATTACATATTCGTACTCCATTTACATTTTTGCATTATCCATCGATAGTAGACAGTAAGTATTATCATTATTCTTTCTGTACGTAGTTTATAAAATTCGAAGTGTATTTTTTATTGATTTATTATTATTTTCCACCGATTTAATTAATCACTTCATGCACAAACACTTGAGGAATTATGAAGGATGACTGATTCCAGCAAGAAGTCATTCCCATCCGTCCTGATTGATCAAAGGAAGAGACTATAGTGAATGAGATGTAAAAATTTACTTCGTGACATTTTTTTCCAGCGAGTAGAAGTTGTCTCAAAATGAAAAGGACAGGAATTAAGTCCCATGCCCCGGCCATATCAGATTTTTTTATATCCCTTTCAACGAGTAACACAATTTTCCGTTCTAACCAGTCACGAATTCCCATCCCTTTCGGCTTTCGATTGTCTCCAGGGCCTTTTTTGCAGTCCACTTTTCTCTATATATACATCTCTTTCAGCCGCTCACCCACCCACGGTCCTCAACCCTTTAGAGCCCACTTCCACCTCTTCCTTCCTTGATTTGGAACTTGGAACCCTACTCACTTTCCCTTCCTTGATCATTCGTCTACCGCCTCACAATATTACCCCACCCCTTTTCCTCTTCAATCAAAAACACAAAAAGGAGGGAAAAGGAAGGTATTTTTGGTTCTCCAACCTTTATTTCTTCCTGCTTTCTTTTCCCTACCTCCCCCTCTCGTCGAAAATATTGCCAAAAAAAGGCAATTTTACTGCTGCCTACCCTCCCACGCCACGTGGAATTCTTTTTGCCTCCCCTTCAGCACTCCTTATGTGCCATACAGATCTTTCCATTTCCCTCAGTCCTATGACCCCCACTTGGACCCACTCTTATTCAGCTTCGAGTGGGGCTACTACAAAAAATTCAGCACCTTATCCTTCCAAAAGGTCATGCCAGAAGGCTACTCCTCTAAAAGACCCTAACCCCATCTTCAGTCAATCACCAATACCAGTTTCTTTATTTTCTTATAAACAGACAAAAGTCGTCTCTTAAACTCTATATAAATAGAAAAACTCCTCATAAGTCATCTCTCCTTCATACTACTTAAATATTTCACCCACAGCCATGAGATTTGAGTCAACAAAATCAGAAGGGATTTCATGTTGATTACAACAAAATCAGAAGGGATTTCATGAATTATTGAAAATGATACACCTAAGTCAAGGAACACAAAATTTCGAATGACTGATATAGCCTATGGAATGATGCGCTTTGGGTGCCAATTGCATTAGGAACGGTGGGGAAAATCCCACAGGTCACGCATAATAATATAACAGAGACTCTGGATAAGTGACTATACTTCTGAAGAGTATATGACAATGAAATTAATGAAACTCTTATCATGTATAATAAATTTCCAAACGCTGAGGTGAAGACAATATCTGAATCAATTGACACCATCAAGAAAACGCCTTCCACACCCATAGGTGATTTGATTGTAATTGTTGGAGAGAGCCGGGGAGGAATAAAATACATACAAGTTACAGTAATAAAAAGAGAGGAGAAAGACCAGTGGGAATTGAGAACAACAAAAGCAGTGATAATCAAACAATTTCAGAGTTTAATTTTGACCAAAGGTGACGAGCACAGAACATTAACGTATGATGAAGCCATCGCCTGCATGTTAATATCAATATGGAAGTGCAGCTGGTGATAAAGAAATTTTAAATTAATATAGTAATTAAATCGAGGTCATTGAGGTTTTCCCGTCACGCATGTTCTCCTTAACCGACTTTAAATAGCCTTCCAAAATGCACAAAATGTCCATCTTTATTTTTATGTGTCACTCTAGGTAATCAAAGAGACGGAGTGTATGCAAATAGGCATGCTAAATTTATTTAAACCTTCCAGCATTAAGCTCAGTTACTTTATAGTGACTAAAGCAGGTTTAAATCAATATGAATAGAAATCCAGGCTCGTGCACTCTGAGCCAGGGTATGTATCGATATTGGTATCCTACGATCGGAAATAAAACCATGCACTAGTGAAACGAAATTGCTGACAACCATTCCTTGCTTTGAAGAACCCCCCGCCACTCGTCCGGGACCGTACCTCGATGGGTGCCCAAATCTCCTCGCCACTCGTAGCCACCCCTGCCGCGGACAACTCGACCACAAACTGGCCGTCAGGCTCATCCCACCGCGACCCCACCCATAAAACAGTAACAGAAGGACTAAGGGCCCATCCTCTCCCACCCCCCAACCTCACCAATCCTACTTTCTCCCTTGATCTCCCCACCATTATTCCCTTCCTGTTCCTGCCCACCACCCACCCTGCCCTCTTTTGTTCGTAGTGCCACATTATTTCACGACGGCCGTGTCTCCAACTACAGAAAAACAGAGCGCGCCAACGGAGTACGGGGGAAGTAGGAAGAAAAAACATTGGGCGCGAGCGGGAGCAGGCCAACACTCGACTCGGGACCTGCCCACTCCTCCACACTGACATCTACATTCGCAAACAACGACCCTTTTCGGCACATTTTTTGTTATTATCGTCTCTCCTTTTTTGTATTATTTAAACCTTTTTTTCCTCTTCCACTCGTCAACCCATTTAGGCAGCACACGCCCCGTGCGGACCGGAGGAGTATGAGCAATGTCCAAATCGTGAACACTCAACCCGCCCTGCACCTTAGGGCCGAAAAACTAGCGCCACTTGTTCACCCTCTGCTCATTTGTTTATTCGTCCCTTCGCGTGCAGCACTAGCCAAACTGCGTGGCTCTGTCATTTCCACTTTGCCTTGCCAGCGTTTAAAACCTGCGGGCAAAATAACTCTAATTTTTAAGAAGTACTCTTGCATATGAAATAAATAAAATTCTCGCGATGAATGCTTAAAGCTTAAGTAAACATATTCACGGCAATGTCACAATTACGAACAGGGTACTCAAAATTCATCGACATGTGACATCCCCTGACCAGGGGCCAAAAAAGAGAAAGTTCATGACCGCATTAGAATTTAAACAACAAAATTGGAGCACCGTTCATCGTTCACACTCCCTAGTGCTTTCGAGTATCCTCGCGGAAATCAGCGTTGCTGGTAACTGAACTCACCTACTTTCTTCCCTCACCGCACAATCCCTCGACGAGATCAGTGCCGGTATACGTTCGTAAATCTGGGTTAATCAGACAGGATGACGCATCACCTGAGCTCTGCAGTGTCCCACAGTCGTCCTCGAAGAAGGAATTATTCCGCAAATTATTCATTTATACATAGCCAACTTTTAGCACTCACTCGTCCGTCACAATTTGGCCATTTGCATTTTCCGTCGCGTTATACTTTTTATCCCAGTGTGCTTTTAGTAATCAACTCCTTCATAATAATAGAATACATACTAAACCTTTCTTCATAGGGATTGATAAATTTGATATCCCTTTTCGTGGTTTCTGAAATATAATACGCAGGAGTAATTTAGCCAATTAATTACATAGGAAAAATACTTTTGGATTTAGCGAATTCAGATTAAACCAAATATCGGGAAGTTAAAAGCCAAGAAAAATCACTATTACAGAAAATGTACATACAAATCTGCTGGTTAAAGTGAATGAGCTGAATTAAAATTTAATCTTTTTTAATTGAGTTTTCTTTCCTTTCTCAGTTAATGAGAGAGTATATCGAATTGCCATAGCAGACAATTTTTGGAAATTAATTATAGTACTTAATATTCCTGAGGCAAGAAACTGAGAGTCGAGGGACATCAAATTAGAACTATGGTATGATAAGTTTACAGGTTGGAGTTAACTCTTTGGTGAAAATAATTAACACTGCAGACCCAGGTGTCTATTCCGTCCTCCATTAATTAGGAAGTCATATCGAAGTACCAGCCAAATCGCACGTCCTGTATCCACCCTACCCAATATCTCATCTAAGATTTCCTTCGCAGAACTGACGATCAATATCAGCGAGCACTAATATATGACTGTATAAATATAGACCGTGACATTGTCACTTTTTGCATAACTAGCGAAACCCAATATATCTAGCCAAAACCAGATAAAAGTACGAAAAGCAAGGTACGACGTTGAAAATCAAGAACAATGTTTTATGAGATGAATCTGTCCGAAAGCAGACGAACTGAAAATATTATTCGCAATAGCATGGAGTTAATAAGTGTTTAGACTGATGTGAACAATGGGCGAATTCCTCATTGAAGCACAGAAAGTTAGATAATTTTGGGAAACTAATTGTGCAACTATGATTTGAATTGTGCTTAGCTATGAAGCCAATTCATAAAAACATATTTCACGCACTCAAATTTGTTCATTACTGTTCCCCAAAAGTTGTCAATAAATTGCTGAAAATTAATTGTGACATTAGCTATTATATCTATAATCAACTATTATATCACGGTCAACATCACTTTTAAAACACTCTAACTCGTTATTTTTAAATAGAATTTCATCAACGATTTAAATATAATATGAAGATTTATAATTGCTATTTTTACTAAATTTCCCATAATATTTACGTCAACGTAAAGATATTCGAGCAATTGTCGCGTAAATCTATGCAAACAAATACATGAATTAAAAAATTCATAATAATACATTTTTGATTAAGCCGCAAAGATGTTCATGGGCAACACTTAATAAATTATCTTTAATCAATTTTTAAGAAAGGTCTCAGACTTTAATCTCATATTCAATTTCTCTCTGTAGTTCTTTAGAATGGTGTAGCAAGAAGAATCTTCTCAAATCGTATTTATTACTCACTCAAAAAGGACCTGGCGGAGTAAGCTGCTGTCACTAAGTCATTGGTCATAATGAATGAGAGTAAGGCCATTAGAATAAAATTTATCTAAGTGGAAAATTTCCTTACCCTCAATCTTTATGATGAAGTCTCTCCACCACATCAAGCTTGATACATCTCCTTTTCTAAGTCATTGGCTTAAAAGAAAATTAATATATTTTTATAACAAACCAAAACAGGCTGAAAATATAGATGCAAATGCGGAAGTTCACCATGATGAGAGCTTTATATGGCAGAGAAGCTCCAGTTTTCAAAAGTAAAGACTACCCACGTGTTTACCAGTTATACGCAAATTTCCTATTAGGCATTCCTCTGCAATATTTACCCTAAAAACTGATTGCTGTTTACCCTACATTCATATATAGCAGAACTTACGCATGGAAAACGTCTTAAACCACTTAAATAGCTTTTCATGGTAGAAAAATTAAAATTGGTAATCCCTTTGAAATTCAAATTGACTACTTCGATTCTCCGAAATGTAATATTTCAGAAGAAGTTAAGAAATAGCTGTACGGTTAGAAGTCTCCCGAAGCTGGCCTATCATTATATGTAGCTTACGGCAAACGCCGTTGCCAAAAATATACTAAACGGATCCTCGGTGTTTTCCACGAACAGTGCGTAGTATTTGGAATTTCCTATTTGGCATGAAAATATCGAGTTTCAATGTTCAGCCAAAGCAGGTTTTGGGTAAAATAAGACTGCTGCACGTCACAACGAAAAAAATCGAACCTTTGATATATGTTTTTAGCGGAAAACAGAAAATTCCACGGAGAGGAAAGGAAAAGACGACATCAGCAGGGAGGAGGGCGAGTAGCAAGCGAGTATTCGCCACACGCAGCGGCTCATTTAAGATGGTGCGGGAAGACGAGGTGCGGTACGGCGCGGGAGCCTCGCCCGCTCTTTCGCATCGCCGCTGGCTGCCTAGAGGAGAGCGCGGCGGAGAATGGAGGGCTTTTATGCCGCGGATTCCAAACTTTGGTTTTTTTAGCATCCCTATCCCAGCCCTTCTTCTTTCCCTACTCCCTTCATATCCGCAAGAAAAAGATACGGTGCCGGCTCTTCCTCATTTCCACACTAACTCACTCACTCGCTCGCCGCCGCCAACGCCACGAGTTGGCGAATTAGAATTGTGCAAATGTAGAATCTACAGATGGGATGAAAATCGAGCGAAAACTTTGCGAAAGGGGTCGCGAGAAGTGCATCATCATCATCATCACCTTCTCACACTCCTCACATGCGGCGCCCGGGACGGACGGATCGGGGGGAGGGGAGTGGGGAGGCGGGAATAGAGAGGCCGCCGAAGAAAAGTTTCACGGAGGGGAAATTTGATCGAATAAAGTTAGTAAGGGGAGAAAAAAATGAGGTGGCTCTCTGCGAGCAAAACTTCACGAGTTCACTCCATGTATATATATATATATATATATATATATATATATATATATATATATATATATATATATATATATATATATATATATATATATATATATATCTATATATATATATCTATATGTGCCCACCCATTTCCATTTCATTAGCCACGGTGGGGAAATGTGGGACAGATAAGATGCATTCAACCTATTTAAATTGAACGAACCCAGTGATTTCTGATTTTATTAAAACACCGGATTTCATTCGTGTCTCGATGTGATGCAAATCTTTGTCATGACAGAGATTCCTTTATACCAATATTTTTCCACTGAGAATGTTGCGACTGTGAATGAAAGTGTTTCCGCAGAACAAACCATAAATCTCATCACAATACCTTTAGGAAAAACCGGAAAAAGGCAATACAAAAATTCCGAGAAAATGATGCTTAAAAACGTTAACATTTCTATTCCACTAATTTTCACTAAAATGTATTTGGAATCAACTTCTCATGGTACATGTCAATGGATATCTCTTTGCATAAAAAAGGATTCTACCCTTGGAAAATGCAGGTCATAGAAAGTAGTAAAAATCATAGCTACCAAATTATGGCTAATTAGTAAAACATTTTGCGAAACAGTTTTTTTCGAGAAGTATAAAGGATTTCAGCACCATTCATCTATGAATACACTATTAAAAAGTAAAGAACTAATTTGAAAATTTAATAAATTCCCCTAAAAATCGATATTTCAGAAATATAAAAAAATTAGTGAAACTAATTTTAAATTTTAATAAATTTTCCTCAAAATCGATGTTTCAGAAATATTTTGGTAAACAAAGACAAGGATTGCTTTTACAAATTCTAATATGACCATGAATCTCACGGCGAGTATTCTATCCATTTTAGGCCTAAGTTTCTTAAATATTACCCATTTAAATTGTTAGCTACAACTTTTAATTGTTTGCTGAGGCGTAAGACGAAGATTAATCAAGGAAAACAATGTCCCTCCCAGAATGTATAGCATTCAATTTGGTGGCATCTAAATTGCCGTACATAAGAAGATAAATTTTCTTAAAAAATAATTAATTATATTTCTGTTGGAAAATAACAGACAGATTTAAACGTTGAATGTAGAATACAGATTTGAGAAGTGATTCTATGAAGACTTTCCACTTTAACGCGTTTCGACAACTATATCCACGTAGAACTGTGCAAGATATTTCAAGTGAAAGTGTGGCGGATGAAGACTACACATCAAGCATTCTTTATCCATCTAGCACTCTTTTTAACTATTTTCCAAATATTCTGAAAATTTATACAAAGAAAGGGGAACACATACAGTATTTAACTATAAGAGTAAAATGAATCAATTTTACATGCAAAACGGCATCTGATAAGCATTCTACTCCAATATACTGCACTCGGCAATCATATGGCCCTTATGTAATAATATATATATTTACTACGCGATGGTCACTCACACTAATACGTTTGATGATGGAAATTATTACCGAGAATTTTAAATTAAAAGGTGGAATACTAATATCGCTTGAACCCGAAACATATATGTACCCAAATTATTCATGTCAAATTCCAAAAATGAGTGAAAGAAGAGGCAATCATTTTAACAAAACAGTGGAGCACGTTCATTTATAAAGTTTCATTACTGAGCGTTCAGTATCTGCAACACGTTAGTAAATAAATAAAATTATTCATCAAGATTGGTTTGAATCCTTTTTCACTGAGAGTGCTCCAGACAGCAACGAAAATAATGGTAGCGCTCCGGTCGTTTGTCATGTATGGATTTAAGGCTCTCAAAATGGTCCATATCGGTTTATCAGCGAAAGTTCGCAATGAATCCGCTTGAAAAAACTGATGATGTATTAGATAATAGTAACGAAAATCTAACACTTTTATTCTGCTAACTTCAGATAATTGCATGGGGTATCGACAGGTGACAGAGAAAAATTCGTACAGATATTCTCAAAAGCCCATCAGTGTGGCCCTATTGTTCTCACAACATCCATGTGTTATAAAAGAGCAACCGATAAAAGACTAACAACCTAAAAATAAAAATTTAGAGTTAATAGGAAGTTTGACATCATCAGTAGGACACATTACTCTCCCGAAGTTTAAATCAAAACCCTCCGATTTTCGTTCCTGCATTTCATGGATATGTAGCCAAACCTATTTGTGCCGCCATTTTTCTTAGGTTCCCTTCATACTTTCACGGAAAGTAAGAGCAAAAACTCCACCTGGAAAACAAGGCGATCTCTTGGTTGAACTGTGTCGTGGCAGGGTCTTTAAAATCGAATATTTTATACCGTATACACGAGACCGACCAAAGAGAGAGCGTTCGGTGGGAAAAAAATAGGGAGAGATATCACATCCCGGGAGAATTTGAATACTGCTCGGTGAATCGAAACTGTAATGCGGTGTAAGTTTCAGAGGCGCGAAGCTTTCCGTGTCGGATTCTCCCCGCCTCCCGCAAGAGCACTCCCGCCATCGCCCCGTGATTAGCATATTGCCTCGGTGGAAGCTAGTCTCGCAATACGTCGCCGCTTCGCACCCGCGACTTGAAGAGGAAACTGTCATCTGTTCCGGTTGTCCTCCCCGGTGACTCTCGCCCGAGAGGGAGGGGGCTCAACCACCTCACGGCTCATCCCCGCCCACTCCCTCCACCCCCTCCCACCCTCTCACCACCCCAAGCGGCCGATGTCGTCGCAGCAGGGCAAGCAGGGAAGGAGCAGGAGGGGAGAAAAGGAACATGAGACGCACAGCATGCTGGAACGGAGGGGATGGAGAGGAAACAAAAGGAAGGAATGTCAGTGGGAGGCTGGGTGCGCGCTCGGCTCCGACGATATTGGAGATCGCGTCGTTGCGGAGACGTTACTTGCACATACGTCAAAATTCGCATCCCTCTGTCCTCTTCAACTTTTTAATAAAAATAAATCAAGCCTCCGCTACACCTGTGGGACCTCGCCGAGTTTTGCGTGAAGACATATTAAGACCCAGCGAGTTTAAGTGGAATCATTTCCTAGTGAAATCACAAGCGATACACTGCATAACCAGCCAAGGACGAGATGAAAGAACATGCCAAGGAAGCGAATGGCTTAAAATGTCATATTATTTCCTGAATTTAGTGAACGCAATTGAGCTCATGGTTCGATACATCATTGAAGTCCACAGATATTAGATTCCATTGATTCAAACTCAAATATCACCTTTGAATGAGCAGTATAATATCTAACCTGCTACTACGAAATCGTTGCAGTTGAAAATCCATCAATAATTTTTTAAACCAACAATCAGGTGTTTCTTTTTGAAAGAAGATAAATGGTAGATACATCTAAGGCTCATAAGCGCAATCCATAACGGTTATTTTTCACATTTAAGCTTTAAACGGGCAATAGATTGGGCTATCTACCAAAATATTAGAGGGATTTGGAATTACCATATAAACTACGTAATGTTTTATATATATGCTCTTGATGCATGGCATGCAACGGCATCTTAATGTATTACAAATTAACATTTGACGACAAACATTTGTGACTTAAAACCAGTTGACATGCAGCTAGTGTTTCGTAAGTTTTCACAGGGAATGTTTCCACTTCAATCAACTACGCAAATTACACGTACCACCCACATCATAGCAAAGAGCGATCCAATACCAATAGGTATAAAGCCACAATATTAGACTTTCAAATATAAATTAATGACAAGAATGTAGAAGTTCAGTTTTCTGCTCCAAATTACTTCAGACTACTCTCATTCACTATTGCAGCTATATTCTTAGTTATCTTCCTTTCCTTAAGCAAGCAAAGCCCAGCAATTTACCGTGCCTTTCTCCACAAACTGGTCATTTTCTTCTTTCACGCCCGAAACTGAGACATCTTTCAGTGATTTTCACCTGAGTATTTCATACATCACATCTGCGAATTATTTTTTTCAAAATACTCAGTTAATAGGACTATGGTTTCATAACTTACTTTTGCATTGAGAAAAAATTACTTGGATGCGAATAGTGTAAATCTTTGTTCCTCATTTATGAGTAAAATAGTTCGACTACGAGATAAATTAATTTACTTTCACTTAAAATTCCACTAATTTAAATTAAATTAAGAATAATATTATACAAATATAAATCATTAGCTCATGGAATAGTCCTTTTAGGACACTTTTCAGGATCAAGGACCTGCTTGGTCACTGCTGCTTGCACATGCTTGGTTGTTTGAAATCATTGGCATGAAAATATAGGTGGCAATAATATGTTGTGCATCTGAAATTTTTGGCCTTAGGAGATAAAGAGGGCCTAAGCCTGAATTACGACAAGGATCCAGTGTTACAGTAAGCCAGAGACTTCCCTCCAATATCGAACTCAGAAGCGGAATGCGATGTTCTAGGTGTACACTAGGGATATGACATGAAATTTTTAATTTGAAATATACAGGCATTTAAAATCTGAGTTAAACTGGAATTAAATATAAAAGATGAAAGCGAAATTGAAATGAAACCAAACAAAAGCTTTATCACGCGATAAATACGGGGCCCAAACCTCGGTCTATGAAAAAATATTCACAGAATAACCAAACGTTCTCCGACAGGTTATTACTTTTTATCCACTTTTCCGTCATTCATTGGATTTATTTATTATATCATTCCATTATAACCCAAACAAATCAATAACCACAACCCGTCTCATTTAATTACAAAAAATTGTCACGAATAAGCATTAAACGATAAAATCGTCGGGGAATGAATGCATGCACAGCTCTGAACGATGCCATTCAACCGCAAAATGAGGCGACGCTGCAGCAGAATGTTTAAAGGGGCTGGTTTGAAACACCGGAGCTGAAAAAGGCCGGGAGAGGAAGAAACATTGCAAAGTGCAGCAAAGGCATCAAAGGGCGTATCAGTGATGCTGCAGCGCATCATTTTTCCCAAGTTTAAAGATGTGAGCATTCGTTCTTGCTCCCAAAACTTGATCCCTCTAAAGCAGCCCCAGTATTTGCTGTTTTATCTCCTTTCTTTAGGCAAGATAGGTTTTCCTTCGAAGTAAAGCCTGCTTCATGCGTCTTAAAGTGCCTTATTTGCGTCCGCCATTCTACTAATTTGTTTCGAAATACCTTGGCGCTGCGACAGATAAAACTCTCCAAACAACGCCGTGCCGACAGGAGTTAATCTGAGTTGAAAGAGGAAGAGGTACAGAATGAAGGCTCTCACATTCTAGTGCGGACCTTTGTCTGCAAGCTGCTACTACTTTGAACTGAACGTCCTGTTCGAGCATCAAAAAGTTAATGGAATCGCTTTGCGCCCGAAGTTTCATAATTGCCTGCGCTTTCAACTTGGAATTTCTTCTGATCCTCCCTTGACAATAGTGCACATCCAATCAAGAAGGAAAAATAGCTGCAATAATCTTACAAAAACACAACACGGCCAAATAATTACTGAACGCCAATTCCTATACCCTAAAGAACAAGAGACTAAGTATTAGAACGTACGGCACGAGTTTGATGTATCTCATACCAGAAGAAATAGTTCGAAAAAAATAAATAATGCATATTGATTGTCTTCATCCACTGACATCCGCTCCATTCCACTTAATTTAATGAAGATGATGAGTATTAAGGGGTACGCATTATGCATAAAGCGCCTATATGCATTAGAATAGATTTTAAGTCTATCAACTTTATGAAAATACTAGCTGGGGTACCCGGCTTCGCTCAGGGAGTTGATATGAGATTGTGTGGGAGTTGAAATAAAAGGATAAACTTTAAAATATAAGAGTTTAAAAAAGTTTTTGAAAACATATTCTAACTATTTACAATACTTTTTTAAAAACAACATTTTTCATTTTGTTATCCGGGGTAAATATGTACAAAGTTTTCAAATTTCCTACTCGTGCGCAAGCTACGTATAGTTGACCGTGAGAGAAGCAGGAGTCTTTGAGGTTGATGTCGCAATGTTTTAAAGTTTGTCCTTGCGCTTTGTTAATTGTAAAACTATAGGCTAATTTGATTGGAAATTGCAGTTTTTAAAAATTGGAATGGCAGTTCACTACAGATCAGTGGTATTCTGGGGATAAATACTGTGTGTCCTTTGTCCTTTCCAGTCATAAGTTCGGCTTCGATGATGTTATTCGATAGCTGTTTGACGATCATCCTTGTTCCATTACATAGTTTTGGTGAGTTGAGATTCTGAGCAGTATGATCGGAGATCCAATTTTCAGTCAAAGGCAGTGCAATGGCATTCCTGGTACTTGCAAAGAGTTTAGAAATTCTGTACGGAAGTTGACATTATCTTCAACGTTTACCATCGTGTCGATCGATTTGTATATTCTCTCTTCACCGGGAATTTTCTTTTTCTCGTTTGTTGGGAACGTAAACGTGCTTCTCGCTCTTCGACTGTTTCATTTTTTTGCCTTTTTTTTTGTTTTCACCATTTCGCTTCAGAACTGGCAAGATCTCCTCTTTTACGTTTGGGCATTGTATAAAATATAAATCAAATTTACTTTTTATTAACAAATACATTAAGTACAATTTACACACTTTTCACACACTATTTTCGATTTATTTTCAGTCACTGTATCACTTTGACTACTCACACTTCACTGTTTGTTTTTATTCACTCACTGCACTACTTTGGAATTTTCACTTCAATGGGAACGTAAACGTGCTTCGCGCTCTTTGACTGTTTCATTTTTTCGCCTTTATTTTTGTTTTCGCCGTTTTGCATCAGAACTGGCCAGATCTCCTCATCTTTTACGTTTTGGCATTGTATAAAATATAAATCAAATCAACTTTTTATTAACAAATACATTAAGTACACTTTACACACTTTTCACACTTTATTTTTAATTTATATTCAGTCACTGTATCACTTTTACTACTCACACTTCACTGCTTGTTTCTATTCTCTCACTGCACTACTTTGGAATTTTCACTTCTTTTTCGGTTCTTCCCTTCGTCACTGATAAGAAACGGACGTTCGAACCCCCGACGGATCTTGCTTAATATATTCCTAACAGTGGGTAGTCCCACCCATATCAAAAAGGCTTCGAATGGTCCACAATGTTCCAGAACATTCCACAACATTCGAGAGTGTTCTGGAATGTTCCACAATGATCCGGGATGTTCCCGAACGTCCCAGACTATTCCCGAACATTCCAGAACATCCCGGATTATTCTGGAATGTTGTGGAATGCTCTCTAATACTCTCGAATGTTCTGGACTGTTCTAAAAATTTCTAGAGGGTGAAACTTCCAGCCCTTATATAGTCACAAGCACGTCCTTCAGGTAAAAATAAGAACCTTCTTCATGGATGGGAGATGGAGGGCTACCACAACATATAACTCCCTTGATCGTACCGGGACTCATTTCTGAGTTTTAGCGGCACGCTCATTGTACACCTACTTTTATAATATATATTGATTGATTATAAATGACTTTTATAATCGTATGCCTGCAAACATTTATGTATAGGTATTTACATACAATGATACATGTGAGAAATCCTTTAAGGGGAGAGGTCGGTCCTCAGGGTAGTAGCGTCGGCCATGAATCCATTCTGGCCGACGACAATTCAGATCGACAGAACCTTTCATATCCAGTCACATGGAAATTAAATGGAAAACGAACAGTAATTCGAGAAACCCGCGTTCTTAGCAATATAATTTTAAGCTAGGTGTTTTGATATTGCAATGCGAAGCAGTTCGACTCTCACAATTTACGCGGGTCCGGTTGCTGCGAAGGCTTTCGCGGTGTTCTGATGATAAAGGCTACAGGTGTCTTTGCATTGTCATCAATGCTAAATGTAACTGATTGAGATTGATCTGACTCATTATCATCTTCAAAGACTGGTTGTCATTTTCAGGAATTGAAATGATGTGATAAGGGTGAGAATACGCGAGTGGACGATATGAAACACAATTTGAAAAATTGATTTCCAAATGAACTACAGGCTTGACCTTCCTAAAAATACTAAGTATCACTTAATTTCAATGTATGCTCTTAAAAAGGTGGACATTTTTTCGGTGGACATTTCGGTAAAATGATAACGCTATCATTTCTGTGGCGATATTGAAACTTCAGTTTACGTCGACGGAAATAATCACCAAGGATTGGCATTGCAAATATGCGAAATGAACGCGACTTGCTCCATATTCTTTTTCATTTTTTTAGACAATCTTTAAAATTACTTATAGTAGAATTATCTGGTGTGTATCATGCGTCAAGGAAATGCAAGTAAAAACTTTCGGCAGGGAGTACAAAAACAGTGGTGCCAATTGTGAGATAATGCCTTGTGTTAAACAAATAAGAGCTCATATATTTTCATGGAAAATGTATTTTACCAGATTAAGGATTATTCCATAACATCCATTACCCTTCATTACCTCACATTATCTTGGTACTAGAGATAGCTCCGCCGAAATTCACCATAGCCACTCTTTCCGAAATCAATTACCTATTCTTGTAATGGCTTTCATGATAATGTGCATAGGTACCATCACACTGCGCTGCATAATTTGGTCGGAAAATCACTCGCACAGTAATGTAAGGTGCGCACATGCATTCGAACATTGATCAAGGATACTGCACGGCTGGAATGGATTTTTTGCAGGCTTATGCTCAAGGTGATAATTCACCAGGTCGTCGGAACACCAAAAACACAAAATTCAATTCCAGTATATCATTCGTGTAGCATGTACAGGAGGAACGGAATTGACTACCTAAAACATTATAAAGAACACTCATTTACCCTCTGTCGGTAGACGTTCCAATCTCTAGAATCTAGGCCATTTTCATTAACCTTATCTTTACGAAGGAGGTAGCGATAATGTTGTATACATTTTACAACCCACCATTCCAAGTTGTCGAGCGGAATCAAGAAGATAGTAGAAATATTTGACTATCGGTCTAAAGACAGGATGATGGTATAATATTAGCACTGACACATTTCATCATTATAGAGTTGCATAATATATTAGCACACTTTCCTTCATTGATTAACTTCCTGCAAACAAGATCTGTATATAGAGTAAATATTAATTAAATGAGAAATTATGCCCATCCAAAATACAAGCCCAGTTCACATAATCAGTGAACACGTCCATTACCGTTTGTGGCCTGGAACCACGAGACCAAAAAATCCATAATGGTTTTATTTTAACTATACCATTGTCCACTTTTAGTTTCTTTCTCAACCAAATCATAATATTTTAGACAAATGAGATAAAATTTGGTGTAGCTCAAAGGAATTCTAATTTAAATTACAAACATATTAACTTGCACAGTGGTCAAAATGTCCAATCCTGATTTAAATGTATTTGCATCATCCGGATGAAAACCGTATTGAGCCCTTACTTTTTAACCACTATGGATTGATAAAGTCAATACCTGTTCAATGCAATCATATGTCAACTGCGCCATTACCTTCGAAGGATATCTGAGGAAGTTCATGTCAAGAATACATCCTACATCCATTTAAAATGATCCATTATTGCTTACATTTAGAGTTTAAAGGCCTTAGATTTGGTGTTTAAATAATAGTAATACCTTGGGGAGCGATAGTAATACTTTGGAAAGCGTATACTCATACAACGTATCATCTAACATAACTAATGATAACAACAAGCGCGTCATCACACGTTGCTAATAAAATGCAGTCTTTATATCCCTAAATTGTATTAACTTATAAATTAAATGTAACCAAAACATCTCTGCCTCCTATATTTGTAAGATATAATAAGGGTTTTGACGTCGAAGGCTTCCAGGATGAGTTTCTGAGCTTGGACTGGAAAAATGTGTTAAATCCCTTAATGTTGATACAGTGCTGCAAAGCTTCAACTCTGTTTTCTTTGACTGCCTTGATCGTTATGCTCCTAAACGACTTATACAGCCTAAGCATCCTCCAGCTCCATGGTTTACCTCAGCCACAAAGGAACAAATCAAAGAAAGGCGTGCCTTTGTTCGGACGAAGAGTCCAGTCTTTCACAAATTGTTCGTGAGACAACGTAACCTCGTTAAACGGTCAGTTATGAACTCTAAACGACTGTACTATACAAATGTTCTCTCTAAACCTAACGACCTTTGGAAAAAACTAAAAACTCTGGGTCTTATTAGACAGTCGCACGAATCGTAAATGGGCTCTCACTAAATGAATTAAATAATTATTTTTAAACGAGTGGTATTCCCTCTTTCAGTCCAACCAATGGCCACCCGATAAATATTCCTTTTGTTGATGCTATCATGCCATGTAATAATAATAATTTTTATTTTCATTACGTTACGCCAGATGCTTTGCGTAAGGTGCTCATGGGGTTGAAATCAAATTCAGTCGCACATCTCTACTAAATATTTGAAAGTGGTGTCTGAAGCTGTGACTCCTGCTTTACTTAAATATTAAACTCTTCTTTAATGTCCGAAATTTATCCAACACTTTGGAAATCGTCCCTAATTCGCCCTATTAAGACAGTCAAAATTCCCTCCTCTCCTGGCGATTACCGTCCTTTATCTATTCTTTGTGTCACCTCAAAATGTCTAGAAAAGATATTTTTCCACATAACTGTTGATTATCTCACAGTAAATAAATTATTTGACCCATTTCAGACAGGCTTTCACAAAAATTTATCTACTCAATCGGCCTTAATTAAGGTTTCCGATGATATTAGATCTGCCATTGACAAAAAGTTGTTGACCATACTGGTTTTGTTTGACTTTACTAAAGCCTTTGATTGTGTAAACCATACTTTGCTCTTACAAAAACTGAGAAACCTCAATTTCTCCTGTTCCTCATTAAACTGGTTTTATTCTTCCTTCGTGGACGACGCCATTCATTAAAAGACTCCAATGGTAACTTGTCTGAGCTTCTATCTCTTGCGGTGTACCTCAAGGGTCAGTCCTAGGGCCATTGCTGTTTTCGTTGTATGTGGGAGACCTTTCAGCACGTATTACTAGGTGAAAATATATGATGTACGCTAATGATCTCCAAATTTATATACACTGTCACCCGCGCGATTTCCCTGAGACCATTAGACAAGTAAACGATGATGTATCTGCCATTGTCTCATGGGCACAGGATAACTTTTTGAAAATAAATAGCAATAAAACTAAATCCATGATAATTGGTCACTCTAGGGTCATTTCTAGACTTAATGCGGCCGAATTTCCTATGATTGAGGTCCAGGGAATTTGTATACCTTACTCCAAGACGGCTAAAAACTTATGAGTCATCTTCAGCAATACTTTGTCTTGGAATGATCATATTTTGTATGTTTCAATAAAGTTAATGCTACTCTCCATCAACTGAAAATTCATAAAAATCTGCTGCCCATTCATGTAAGAAAGCAACTTGTCTCCACCCTAATTTTTCCAAACTTTGATTACTGCTGTCTCGTGTTCTATGATCTCACGGCAGAACTTAATATTAAGCTTCAGCGCCTGATGAATTTCCCTGTAAGATTCATCTATGACTTACGGAAAGATGAGCATATAACCCCATATTTTAGCAAGCTCTCCTGGATGGACACAAAAACGAGAAGAAAATTCAAATTGGTCTGTTTCATGTACTCCCTATTCAAACACGATGACCCACAGTACATCATTGACTTTTTTCCCAAGAGAACCATTCTGCCAAATATAGTTACCCGAGCCGACCCTAACTATCTACATGTCCTACACTTCATATCCTCAGCATTTCAAAAATCATTTACCGTCGCCGCCTCTCAAACTTAGAACAATCTTCCTAATACAATCACACACTCCCCATCACTTCCCCCCTTCCAAAAAAAATATAATTACATCTAACTGCCCAATGAGCATCCTTACCTTTCTCAATGATTAATAACAAGGGATGAGCTGTATTATTGTTGCATAAATTCCATTTTTTTGTATTATTATTGTATATTTTTCAATATTGTTATGTATCATTGTTTCAATATTTTTGTATCAGTGTTGATTATTATTGTTCGAATTGGATGTGATATCTGAAGAACAATAAATTACATATATCTATCTATATCCAAGCCCCTTTAACGTTGGTTTCGGTGAGATAAACAGGATCTATTACCCATCTGCCATATTACTAGGAAAATACAATTCAGGTGAAAGACTTTCTTGATATAAATTCCAACTAACGGATACAGAACGTTTGGGAGTTTTCTGCGAACTGCCAATTTTTCATTTAAGCACGCATTAGCATACGAGTTTCAATCCATGCATATACGTCAAAGTCCATTTGATTTCATTGTTAATTTAGTATAATCTGTAAGTAATTTAAATTTACACGTCAATTTCTCTCTTTATGGACTAAATTTCAAATTTTTAAAAGCTAAGCAAAGCTAAATATACCAATGACCAAAATCAATGTCGGTACCTCCAGCATAGCACAAAAATTTCGCTTTAGCGTTTAAATGTATAAAGAAATTTAGTGATATAATATTCGTCCATTAAAATTGCGCTGTGAACTGGAGCCAGTGTTTAGTTTTCTCGGGATTATCCTGACAGTTTGGATGATATGATGAGTCTGGTGGACCAGTTGGGAGGAGTGATGATGAGTCGGTTGAAGAAAGGATCATTACTGAAACAGAATTGCAAGAAGTGTAAAAAATATATTGCACGGATAATACTGATGCTCAGAGCCTCTACAACTTGCCCTCATAATTGATACCTCTTAGAATGGTTTCCATATATGTAGCAAATAATGCTAATGGAATCCTTAATAGATGAAATTTTAATTTCGAGGCTAAAACTGGCGGAGGATGAAAGCTTAAAAGAAAGAACTCGTGATTTGAAAAGAAAAAGTAGCACGCATCTGTGACTCCAGCATTCTATAAGTTAATAAGAAATAACAACACACGGATAATAAAACGCGATTTATACCCATTTGTAACTCTGTAAACTAACTGTATACTCCCTCGTAAAATTGAAGCACTTAAGAATAAAGCTCTCCATATTTAAAATAAAAGAAAAGCCTTTATCACAATAAAATCACAAGGTACAACTAGTCTACAGCCACTTCACTTTAGTTCAAAATATTTATTTCACCAGATGAGCTTCATCACATTTGGAATTAAAGTCGACCGAATTAAATCGCACTTAAAGATAGAAAATTTAGAATTATGGGAAGAGTGAAAAAGCAAGAAGAGCAAATTATTCGCCGTCACGAAATTTTCATCGCCTCTCCAATGAATTGGGTTACTTAAACCTTTTCCCATCGATCACGAACCTAGCATTCTTCAGCTGCCGAGTAGGCAGATGCGTGAAAAGCGGTTCTCGGCGCAGCGCTGAAAAATAGATTGGGGGAAAGAAGAGAAATACGACGGAGATTCGTTCCGGCGCACCGAAAAAAAATGCCCGGCGGTGGAAAATCTTCACGTCAACTATGTTAGACCAAACAAATTAAAAAAGGCTTGGTTTTTGATGATGAGGAGAGAGAGAGGTCGGAGGAGAAAGGGGTGGGGCAGGAGCAGAAGGGGAGAGAATTGAAACAATGACGGGGAAATGGGGGAAGGGAGGGGGGTGTGGAGAGGAAGAAAAACGGTGTGGGAGGGAGACAAAGGGAAAAGTAAAAGTTTTGGATTGGAAAGCACGGAAGGATGGGAGGGGGTTGAGGGAGGAGAGGCGGGGTGGGAGGTGAGGCAGAAGTGGAGGAAATGAGGGGGGAGGAGGGAGGTAGCTGCGGCCCAAAGTCAATGGGAATGACCTTCCTACACGCTTGGACGCTGGCTGGAGGGCTTCTCCTGTCACATGCACTCCCGCTCAGCACACATGTCTCCCCTCCACCCTTCCTTCCCCACCCACCCCTATTTCCACGCCCACCTATTCTCCACCCCTTCATCCCCTTACCCTCCCATATTCCTCCCTCCTTTCTCCTCCACCTCACCCGCTTTACACTCATTTTCTTTCACTCCTTTCACCTCTCTCATTTCTTTCTTCCTCTCCCTTTTGGGAGCACTACTCCCGGCGTGTAATTGGAGCAATGCCTTCCAACTCTTTCGGGTGAGACAAATCCAAAATGAGTCGAGCAGCTACGTCGGGAAATGGAATCGCCTCCGTTTGGCCCCTCCCCCCCTCGAAAACCCTCAACCCCCAAAGGATTTGTTTTTTTTATATTCCACCGCTTCGTATTTTATTTCATCTCCCCTTCCCTTTGTAGATGGGTTTTTTTTCTCTTACTTGATGCGGTGGCAGAAAAATCCCAGCTGTCGCGGCGAATTATCCCAAAGGGTGAAAATTATATCGGGATTTTTTGTGTGTTAGTCGGATTTAGGAACCTTGAATGTGAGTTTTTCTCTCTCTCTTATTTCTGGAATAAAAAGATTACGCATGATCCTATTAATAATTCCTAAATATTTCTTAACAATTTAAGAATATTGATTCGTCTGTTTATTCTCAAGAGATGCTAAAGTATGTGAGGTCTCAGACGTTTGACAAGAAGAAGTTACAAATAAAAATAAATGTCGAAATACGTTGGCCCTCCGCATTAAAATAATACCTTAAAAGTCATCAAAGAATCATATTTCATTCCATAAATAAGCATTCACATCACCAATCTCACAGCTGTAAATGAAAATGGAAATGTATTTTCCAATAATAATGTTTCACCTCTGGAGCCTTAATTATCCCAAAATACAATATTAACACGAATCGAAACCATGCAATAGTTGATCCGGAAATCTCCATCAACAATATCCTCTAAAAAACACACAAATATATGACATACCATTAAAAACTAACTAAGCTAACAAGAAACTTACGGAGTGTAATGAACAATCACCAGTCTAAAAATAGTGTTCCGTCAGCATTTACTGCTAAAATGTTCTCCACAAGAGTTTCTGTGCCAAAAAAGTGACGGTATTCATTAAATAAGCAATATTAATCCAATATATAGCAGCAAAAATTCAAATTCTAAAGAATCCGCTTTTCTAAACAATTATATGCAAACGATTTATTTAGAACTCATTACCCAAAATTGTATTATGAGTATGCATTGATGAAATCACGATTTCTCTATAATTCTCACCGCTATCAAATCTATTTGCCATTCCGGAATGGTATGGAAGGAAATTCTGAAGGGATATTAAGGTAGGAGAAGTGAGTGACAATAAACCGCTAGCTTTAAAATGGTAAACGCAAGCTCCATCGCAGAAATTCTCCGATAATACCCGACACGCCTCCTTGCCAATGGTTGGTCGTTTGCATGGAGAATCGAATGGATAATAATTATTGTATTTATATGCGTTTTTAGTTCTAGTAATCAAATTTCAAAATCAAATTGGATATGATTATACCTTTTTTCAACACGATTTCAGGCGAAAAGTGCATATTCGGATCTATTTTCAGCAGTTTATTAAGCACCATATAAAAGGGCGTCAATTCATCTTGATGATCTTCCGAGAAAATATTCCTGATTTCATATTAAATACATACCATGCTAAATTTGTTAAATCCACTGTATTTTAAGCCACTAGAACTATAATATTCTAACTCAGTTTCAAACTGGTGCATCCCCTATATTTTCCAAGGGTAGAAATTTTTTATTTGAATGTTAAGTAAGTTAATACGTAAAGGTAAAAGAGAGTAAAATCACATTTTATGTATACATTTTAACACTAGTATGTTACTACATAAACAATACATAATAATAAGGATTATATAACACAAAATATTGAATTCAAACATTTTTTCAGAATTATTGGTGATTATGATCTTAACAGAGAAAAAATCTCAAACAAGGGAAATGCAGAGCAATCACTATAAGCCCACGACTTAGTCAACAATCAGAAGAAGAGGACATTGATTAAGTTCAGCGACGTACCTCTCAGTTTTCAGGGATAAACTAACGCGTAGTTTCCCGCTTCAAAGTTTCCAATCGCCAAATTAATGCTCCATCTAAAAAGATAGAGACATGGGTTGTGCTCACATTCGCGATTTCTAATGCAGCCAATATCAGCGTAAAAGTCTCAATAGAAAAATTAAAGCCAGTTACGGTGGATTTTACATGATTGATAAAGCATTGAAAACCAATCATAAAATTAATCAAAATAAAAGAATATGTTCTATTGAGCAGGATAAAAAGACCAGTAATTAGGGTGGGAAATGATGGGGTGCAATCAGAAACTCCAACGATAATTGCCACAGTTTGATGTCTTGAGATATTAGAATTAAATATCACACAAAATTTAGCCGACAAAAAACATTGCTTTTGATGATCATTTTTCAGCGAATGAGTGCGCAAGATGGATGGAAAGGTGAAATATTGATGAGGAGAATCATCAAATAACAAAGGCTTCTTCAAAGTTCATCAAGATTTTCCGCAGGAGTGGAGCCAAATTAAGAGAGAATATATTAAATTGAATGAACAATTTAGTGTTAACTCAGGTAAAGGAATTTTAGATGGAAGGCATTGGAATGAAAATGAGGGTCGTACTATTTGTCTTGAGAAAAAATTGCAGGAGAGGTGGCATGGACTCAGTTGAAATGCTGCCTCGAGGTTTGAGAGGAGCATGATGTGAATCCGTGCGTAACATAATTCAAGAATGTGGAACTTGGGGTGAGACGATAACATTTTGGAGGCCGGTTGGGAGAAGGATGATAGAATGGAGGCTGATGTAAAGAAGGTCTATCATGGAGGTCCTTTACATATTGGGAGAGAAAACAAGGTTTTTGTGGAAAGTCAAAGTGAGATGAATAAAATGGAAGAAGTAATTAGAGTGAAAGTGATGATGTTGGCCATTATTAAAAGTAGAATGATGGGATAACAGGTAAAAAAGAGGATAAAGTTAAGAAGTTTCGATAAGATATAGATAATTAGAAGCTGTAATGAACAGAAAGGGAAAATTAGGAAAAAAATGACCCAGTCTTAACCAATCTATCTGGTAGAAAACTAATACAAATAGCATAATTTTGAAGCTGATTAAACTGAAAACAGATTTTCACCCTTCTTCACTGCCTTCACTTACTGCCTTAAATTCTAAATAGAAAATACCAAGTATGATGGCATTTCTAATGCCATTTTATCACCTCTACCGAATATTTTCAAGTTTGAATTACCTATTTCTGCAATATTGTATCTAGAAAAAATTATTGAATTTGCCATTGTGACGATGCAACAGGTTCATAGGTATTTCTATGACGTTACCAATGGCTCTATAAATGCTAGGATCGTTTATAACCAAGGGGTTGTGCTGACATGAAAAGTATCCATGAATTCACTTACTACTCATGTGCTACGAGCAAACATGAATAATTATGTATGCTTGCACTCACTGTAACCTATATATTCCTTTCAATCGAAGAAATACTAGGTTCTCAACGATGAGATTGGGTTTTATAGGTATAATTTGGCAAAATCTAGCTGTTTTCTCCTCATTATCAATTCCCTTGGAGAATACTAAAGCTAATCAGATGCTAATATGCACAGAATTCCACTCTATGAATCTTATTCATGGTTTAAATACGTTTTAAATTGATTTCTGCCATGTTTTAGCAGCAATGCGACCGGGAAATCATGGCATTTCCATGTTCCTTCTCAGTCATTTATAAAGAACTTTTCCTATTGTCTGCCCTT
This sequence comes from Ceriagrion tenellum, assembly GCA_963169105.1. Classification (NCBI taxonomy): domain Eukaryota; kingdom Metazoa; phylum Arthropoda; class Insecta; order Odonata; family Coenagrionidae; genus Ceriagrion; species Ceriagrion tenellum. The sequence goes on along the minus strand of OY720633.1, from coordinate 146,788,891 downwards.
TATTTTTCAACAGATTACTTTAAGTCATTTTTTAATTTCTCATCTCATTCTGAAATTCATAGCTTTTCCCAAAACTATTTTTATCTTTCTTGGTTACACTACTGCAAAAATATACATTTTTGTATTGCTATGACTAAAATTGTAACTAAATTCATTATCTCAGCTTCTTCAGTTGACGGAAAATCGAAAGAAGCTTGGCATTTAGTAAGAAAAATAGACATAACATTTTAATGATTAGATGTGGATTTTAACAATTTATCGATTATAAGATGTAACAAAAGTTCCATGATAAATTTTCATGGAGAGATCATTCTAACTTTAAATCCAAATATAGCCCCCAAGTTCAGCTGTACATATTACATTATCAGTTTTTAAAAATGAAATAATCTCATTATTTTAATAGTATATCTAACCGTGATGCCCTAAGAAACCAATGTTTGACAAACAACTTTTGTAATTCCAATGTCTGGAAAAAATTTCACTTGAGTGACAATCCTGGGCCATATTTTTCAGTTTTTTGATTTTACAAGGAGATAAATCCTTTTTAAATTTGAAACAGTAGAGTAACTACAATTTATTGCGGAAAAAAATTGTTGGATGAATTCTAGTCATCAAACTTAGAAAGAAAAAGTAGGGCTATTCCTTGAAAATTATCTAATGTTCAAGCTGTGACGTCCCACACATGATTCAGAACCAATTTAACTATCTCAAGTTAGCCATATGCCTCTCTATGATCAAAGGCATCCCGTTTTATTAATCATCTGGTGACTATGCAATACATACTCATAAATTTACAGTAGTGGTGGCACTTATTCATCTTAAAGCGCTCTCGATTAGACAAAAAAAAGTATCCTTCATAACATTACCTTTTTACCACATATTTCTCCCACTTATCCGACATTGGGAATTACACAAGTATATATAAAGAGGATAAATTTATGAGTAACACTTATTCTGTCGTTTAGGCTTAAAATTTACTGGCTCTTTGTGCCTAATTTTTAATGGTTGGGCCCTCACCGTCAAGCTAATCAAACCGTCTCACATGCGGCTGCCAACAAGAAGCTAATAAATTACGGAATATTTTATATCCCCAGCGGAACCCAAAATACAGTATAATAATTACGCACATTATAAATCTTATCAAATCTTATATAAGATTTTACTCTCACAGTTATTTATCAAATCGAGTTCATTAAACATTCAAGCATTCTTATCACGTATTTGTTTTCTTGCATTATGCATTTCAGTAGTGTAAAATATTGAAAATGAAATGGAATAAATGAATAATCATTGAAAAAATAAAAAATGGGAAATATCGCTCACATTATGCGCACAAGTGACAAATATGAAGCAAAGGTAGTAATTAGAACGAGATTATCTAGAAAGTTTGACATTTTATTTGGTAGATGACTATTATCTGGGAGCTGTTAAATGAATTCACGGAAATTCGTGAGACTATTGGTAACAAAGTAGTTGGTCATGGGAAAACCATGCCATGTTTCTTTCATTTTTCGTTAACGATAAAAGTACTTGGCTCCCAAGTACTGCCGAACACTTCAGAAAAACTCAAAAATATTTAAAGGAAAATTATAAACATTACACGCAGGTCCGTCACTTTCATTTTAGAATTTCTCTACAAGATAATCAAGTCAAAATTCATAGAAAATCATCTTTGAACGATCTGAAATACTTCGTATAGTCCACAGACGATTTCAAACCAAACAGTTGATAATTGACTTGTAACAAATTGCGGCACCGCAACTAGGTAAACTGTTCCCTCCTATTGAGGTCTCAAAAATATTAATAACACAATGATCATTATATTTACATTATACATTTATGTTCCTGAATACCAAAGAACACTGACTATAAAAACCTCATTGACAGCAGAGTATTTTAAAAACGTCAGAATTTTTAAAAGTGTACAGTACTTAAATGTATTTGCCTCCACGGAACTTTTGTTGCACATTTCTCGACGTTAATCAAAAATATCTGAACTTCATTTAAAACTGATAGAATATTTAATCACAAAAAATATGTTTTTCCCTGCACAATAAAGTTCGTTTTTTTTCTTTTCACTGATTTCAAAGACTAACCAAAATATGCAGAGCGCCAAATATACAATAGTACCTACATACGTTTAAGTTCTCAGCACCAAAATGTTAGTTCTATTGGCAATTGCGGCCAAACATCACCTAGTATAGCAAACATCACCGATCTCACCTCCCGAGCCCTGAAAATACGCGAGAGGATGTTGGATCCTAGTATCTCCCCGTGAATAGGCGTCGCCCGACGCGTTGAACGTCCTCACCTTGACCCGTCGCCGCGCCGCCAGCACTCCGGGGCGCCCCCTGGGATTCGTCCCACGGAGCACGCGTCGACAACCCATTTCAACTGTTCTCGCATGACGGTATATTTTACCAAGGAATCACGTGAAATGTTAACTCTGCAACTGCGGAAATATAAAAAATGTCAACACATTAAAACTCTCTTGCAGACGAAATGGCAACACTTCCTCCCTCTTCAAGCAATAATTATACCTTTGGTGGCGCGCCAATTGCCAAGATTAAATGCACTTTGCTGTTTATCTTTTCTGAAAGCAAATATTTACATCTTAAATTCGTACTCTTTTCTGATTATCCAAACGCAGAAAAACTGAATAGGCACGATTTTATTTCGAGTAACTACTTGCTTAACTAACAGTCAAAACACAATTACTAGTATTTAAAGTATAATTAGACTGATTAACAAAGCAAGTGTTCATGATAATGAGGGAGAAGGTAATCTATGCTTGTAAACATACTGACAGTTAACAAAATTAACCACGGACTGGCAAGAACATGCATTCAAACAAGTTCTTTCATTGTGCTTTTTAATCAATCCCAAGTTCTGAATTTTCAATTAATTTCTCCCCATTTTTTTAACATTAAATAAAATATATTTTTATATTTTACGCAAAGAAATATCGAATAATTGCGGGGATATTAATTTAATTTCGAGCCCGAAATTTAATATCAGTTAATTTCGACCTTTGCTGGTACAATCCAACTATTCGACTCCTTTCAAAGTTAAATACGTCTCCACCACCTACAAGATTCCTGTCGGTTTTACGGATTAAATTTTTATATTTTAATGGTTAGAATATGCCCTGTTATAGTTTTTGTGGGTAGTTTAACATAAAACTTCCAACTTAAATTGGAACCTTTACCAAGAATGAAAAAACTCACCCAAATATTATTTAACGTCGTCCGGGGAACCTCTAGCCCAAAAAACCTGAATTCCCAACACAATAGATTTGACGTACCCCGACGGGGGTTTTTGCAAAGGGATGGAAGAGGTGTAAGTGCGGGGGGAGAGAGGGAGTTGAGAGCGCGGACGGACGGACGGCGATAAGGGACGCGAATAATGAGTCGGAAAGGAAGAAAAGGGGGCGCAGGAGGTGCGGAGGATGTAGTAGTAGGCGGCGGTTGGTTTTGGGGTCAGATGAGTGTTCCACCGCCGTGAAATTAGAGGTGGAGCAGGATTTTGGGAGTTTATGGACTGCCTTTCGCCCGCCTTCACAACCTTCCTCCTCCCAAGTCACTCCCACCTCCTCCCCATGTATCATTATTATTACCGCCACCCCAACCTTTACTTGACTTCATCCGTCCCGGATAAAGAAAAAAGAACCTTCTCTTTCAGCTCCTATCAACTCTTTTATTTTCTTCTCAACTCTTTCTCCCCTGCGCCCCTTATCACCTCCCCCCCCCGCATTTGCTTCATCAAAAACCTTTCCCCTCCTCCTTCCCCACTTCCTCAGCGATTCCTCTTCCCTTCCTCATAAATCCCCTTCCTCCTCCTCGCCAAACTCATCTCCCTCCCGAGTCTTCCGAGCAGCAGAGCAGAGAGAAGAGAGGAAAAAAAAACTAAAAGAGGAAGACAATGAGAATCGCTAAGCAGCTCGCAGCGCCGCTCAATTCTTAAAGAAGCAGACCGACCGCCTTTATTTATTTATCGCACTCTGAGAACTGGGTTCCTCCCACACCGAGGCAAAAACCCTTCTTATATTCCTTCCTTTCATCCCCTACTTTTCATCCCCACTCCTCCCTCCCCCTCCCCCTTCTCTCTCATTACCCACCCTTCTCTTCTGTTCTCTCGCATTATCCCTCTCCTCCCGTAAAGCTCTCCTCTCTCTCTCTTTCTCTCTCTTTCCCCCTTATCATCCCCCCCATTCCTCCTCTTCCCACTTGCGCTCCCTTTTTATCTTCCATTATCTCCGCTCGTCCAAACGTTTACTTCGTTCGTCCCTCCGCTGGAAAGCTTTGCCTGCCACCCTCAACTAGCGTCGTGGGCAAAAATTCAGGTTATAGCCGCACTCTCCTGTTTTCACACACTCCCAGACCCACTATCCCACCACGGTGAACAATTCATGCCACGGCGTAATACAAAACCTTAAATGGTCGAGGAACAGAAAATATGGTGATGGGTAAAGAGCACTTCAATATTTTTCAAAATAAATATCCTTATCTGCCATTTTTCTTCACTAAAGAATCATTGGCAAATTAAAATACGTTCCTTTGGTATAATCCTTCCTAATTCCAGTCAGCTTTCAAATATGAATCTCCGAGTTAAAACCGCCCAAAGTGCAGACATCGCTCATCTACGATTTACAAGAGGACATGCAAGGATGAAATTCATGTTTCGAGGGGGTGACTGGAGAAATTACATTCTAGTTGAAACGAGCCGTCAGTCTTCGTAAAATTCACACACATCAACTTTTATTTTCAAGCCTGAGTTAGGTAGACTGAAAATTGGGGACTTAATATTATAATAGAGTCTCTCATGTCTGAAAAAATATATAATAGAGTAATAGAAAAATGGAAACCCATAACTGGCCCCGGACCATCGGAAGAAGTTTTTCCATCATGACAGGAAATATATTTTACGTGAGCAGCTACAACTGTAACGTTCAAAATATAAATTTTGGTTCAATGCGGCTTATTTAAATAAACTCCAAGTATCTGAACATAGACTCGCATGGTGAAGTAAAACTTGCTCTCAAATCTAAAACCTAAGAGAGTAATTCAGCCCAAATTAACATGCAGACCGATGGTCATGTACTTAGTAATATCTGTTACGTATTAATATAACCTGATTTATGATATAATCACAACCATGACCATACCAATAATAGTTACTGAGCATAAATTGACATCAAAAGTAGCGAATCAAGTCAACTTACGATAGCTTCAGAAGACACAAGGTCACACTTTCCAAATCTGACCTACGGTAGTAATAATGAATTTAACAATAAAAGCGTTTCATTTACCTCACTATGGTATATCGCTCTAAAATACTAGACTTTTAATGTTGCAAATTATTTTTCAAATAAACCGGTGTAAGCCACAACAAAAGAGGCGTTCGTCTTCATTATAAGTGCGGGAAGGAGATACATTTTCCGTTATGGAATATACATACAGAATTATGTGGAATTCATAGGGGAAAAATCATTCGCCTGGACTGGGAGTCGAACCCAGATCCCTCGATTTCGCGCCGAAGGCTCTAATCAATTTAGCTACCTAGGCGTCTTCTTCTACTGTGAATCTCATTGGGGGTTTAAGGAGCCTCACAGGTCCTCACAGGTACCGTTTCCACTACCGAATTATCACACAGATAACATTACTTTCAACACCCTAATTTATGTATATTGAATATCCAACTAAAAGGTGAAACCAAAGACCTTTAGAGAGCTTCCATGAGAGCCACGATGAAGGTTTGGTAACCTGTTAAATCTTGGCGGCAATAGTCAGTATTTGCTTTCCTTTATATGTGCATAACAATCTATCACTTTGTGGTTAAATGGATATTTATTTAAAAACAAATCACATAAACCTCCCCCTTTACATATTATGTTGCCCTCACATATAATGTGCTATTTGATATTATAAGTGCCTAAAGTGATAAGGGAATTTGTTTTGAACATTTATATTTTTACTATACCTCTATAAACAAATCCACCTTTCCCAAAGCAACATTAGAGTAATCACTTATCCGAAAAAACAGATAAACGGAAAATTTAATGAGTGAAAGTAAAAGTGAACAATTATGCATAAAAAATAATAAAATGTATAAATAGTGCCATACTGCACTCAAAAAATTATAAAAAGTTAATATTTTTCTATTAAACTGAGGAAATCAATTGAATGTCGCAACGAGGCTTCAGTCGCACTTGCCAGTAATGCTTCGCAAATAAAACATGGACACTGAACATGTACCAATCTTTCAACGTCAAACGCTGTCACTCGCCAATTCCGATGATTGAAGTCGTAACTCGTCACAACCCTGTCGCCACATGTTCGTTCACAGTGATGTGCCCCAGAAACCTGGGTTGTATATTTTTTATTCCGTCGCTTTCAGATGTTTTTCCCGTCGCCGTGAAAGCAGAAAATCTCGCATTCCGACGGTGGTGTGCCGTTCATAAATAAAACGCTGCCCGTCGTTAGTCTTTTGTCTTCCGTGAATTGCGCGTGGCTTGTTTTGCTTTGAGAATATGCTGTATCTCCTCGCGTATAAAATCAGGAACATGAAACAGAATATATACACGCTCAGCGATTTTCACTTCCGACTTCAGAGACAGCTATTTCGGCCATACGAACTTACTGTAATTTTCCCATTCTTTGAGTTTCTCCCACTGAATGATGTTTCCCTCGCATTCTATATGGCGTACAACCCGTTGAGTTCAATGGTGCACTTCACAAGTGAGCATTCAAACGTAAAAATCCGCATAAAATAAACACAACGCTTAAAATATGTTCACATAAAAATGGCTTTTCAATTCTAACGGTAAATATTCTGATTAAATCCAAATATTTACGTATCCGTACCTATTGACTTGAATTTAAGCCTTCTTATTTAAAGATTGCATTTCCGGTCATCATCTCCAATTATTTAAACGGTTGCCGTAATAAATTCCTAGGTGAAAGGTTTTGCGATTGAAATACATGGAATGCATTGAATTTGTCCTTCATCACGCTCTTTCGTTTTGACTTAAATCAAGGATGCCTGAAGCGAGATTCATATACGCTTCTTCCTTTAACCCAACGCTATTTACAATTTTCTGTGCCACTACAAATGTAGCCACTTCGACATAAAAATGAACCTGTTTTCATAGTTATTGAGCCATTGCTTTGAAACAAAACCGATAAAATAACATGGAGGAATGTAAAATAAGAGTATATCAATTTCACGACGAAAGAATCTTCGCGAATTATTCCTTCCACAAGAAAGCAAATACGAAATTATTCATAGATTGTACATAACGTTTATTAGCCTGAGCCTTAAATGCTGCATTTCATATTGCATCCAAATAAAGAAATTGACAGGTGATTGTACAAGTTCACAACCAGTGACTGATCATCAGCAAAAGTTTCGCAACAAAAGTTTATATACTACAGCTGAATTTGACTCACGTGATTTTGACTTTTAGATTATATTTTCTTCTTCCCTTTAATCAATATATCTGGGTTTACGTTTCGGAAGCCACATTAGAGGGTAAAATAGGATCGAAATTGGAATAGCCGGCGCGTTATTACTTTAAAGAAACTAATTATTATTAGGCTTGACGAATAATGATCATGTTATTCAAGCAATACTATTATCAGAGTTCGTACACTGAACTGAACTCCATGCCCATCCAATCAAATAAGTGTAATGACTTTGCGATGTCATACGGTATTTGCGAAAGCATCTTTGGTGTTTTTATAATTTTAGTAAAGTGTTGATTGAAAATATTTAGCCCAATAGTTGAAAGGCAATGTAAAAGCGATCGAGAAACTAATAGAGATGATACAGCATATGACAAAAGTATTAATCGTTGCTATAAAAAATAAAAACTATTCTTTTAAAGAAAACCAATCATCAGGATTATCACATGGGAATTGCATTTCTTTTAATCATGACAAGAGATAAGGCTAGAAGACGGAAATGGAAAGGCTAAAAGGAAGTTCGTCGAAGAAAAAATAAAGCGAGAAGATGGGATAGTTAAGGGGAGCACGATATAATATACGTATCTGTATAAGAAGAAGCCAAGGAATCCTGAGAAAATGGACCATAGACTTTATTTCCATAACTATAGCTCTCTTCTATATAACCTACTAGCTGTGCTCGGCGTCCGTTGCAATGTCTCTTTTTCTTTCTAAGTACTCACACATAAACAAAGCAGACACATTTAGATGTACAAAATAAATGAAGACAATGACCTTTTGTAGTCCAATGAATTCCTCGTACCTACACAGGAATTCGTGCCGCACACATGATGGCATGGGCCGCATGGGTTTCCATTCCATGACTTTATGCGGTTTCAAAGTAAATAAAAGATTCTATAATTAAAGTAGTGCAAAATTTTAAGATTTTCAAGCTTAAAAATTTAATTTTAGGAAAAGGGAGGTGTATACGTAAATTGAATGAATTTCAAAAAATCAAACAAAGAGACCACTGCACCAAATCCAATTCTACGTACATAATCGCGCTCCACCTATTGTGCAATGGATTTAATATTTTAGGAATCTTCACAACTACTCACCAAGGTTTCATCGTAATCTGATGAATGGTATTGGAACGCATAGAATAGCAAAAACAAACATTTTTATATGTAGAAAGGCTTCTCGGGATTCCATCCGGGTTGGAAGGTCCATTACCGACGTTTCGGCTGCTTACTCTGCAGCCGTCCTCAGGGAAGTGAGATGCCGATGGAAGTGGTGCTTGCTGCGTAGCAGCTGTTTATTGGGCTTGCCATTTTAAGTAATTTTAGCTTCTTGCCCCTTGGCTCCCTTGTCATTTTTCCCCGTTTTTATAATAACATCGCCCTGTTAATTATAAATAAATATTTAGACTGTTCCGTGGTCTTTTGTATCTTTCACCCGGATTTATTTCTGCAAGTGCCGATATTAAATAATTGTCATTATGTTTTAGGTCATCAAAATAATTTTTTATAATTTTTCTCATCGATTCCAATATAGGGCATATGCCAGAGATTCTATACGTGCTTTTGTTATCATTGTTCCAGTATCTTAAATAAATATGGACCGGAGGCATTTCCTCTCAGCTATTTCTATGCTCTTTATTGTTGTTTTACTCAATAATCCCATCCAGGCAGGGGCTGCATAGAGCATGATCGATTTTATGTATGTATTGTATATGTATTTTTTTGCGTCTTTGGGGTGAAGTTGTTTTTCAGTATACTTGATAGCCCAGCTCGTGCTCCCATTACTTTTTTATTGTACTTTTGACATGTATTTTAAAAATGAGTCTGTTGTCTAATGTTACACCCAAATATTTGGCTTCATTTTCCATTCTATTCCTTGTTCCTTGATGGGGAGGATCTGGCATCTCGGCATCATGGTATGTGGCCTCGTGAATATAACTGCTTTTGTTTTCAATGGATTAATTGCAATCCGCCACTTTCTGCACCAGTCTACTATTGTATCTAGGGTTTCCTGCGCATAATCCACCGCCAATGCTGCGTTTCTGCTTCTAGACAATATTGCCGCGTCGTCTGCATATAAAGCTATCTTGGAGTGCCAGTCCTCCGCATCTCTTGGGAAGTCCGCTGTATATAGATTGAATACGAGGGGGCCATATATTGATCCCTGGGGTACCCCGGCTGTCATATATTTACTTTCGCTTATTTCATGTCCCCATTTTACCTTCAATGTTCTATCCGTTAGGTATGATTTCGTCCATTTAATTATCCACTTGGGTATATCAGTTTCGTTCATTTTATAAATTAGTCCATCATGCCATACTTTGTCGAATGCTATGCTTATGTCAAGGAATATTCCTATTGTCACTTCTTTTCTATTGTACCCTTCTGTTATGTAGTCGATCACTCTATGCAGCTGATGGGTGGCCGAGTGTTTCCTTCTGAAGCCAAATTGTTCTTCAGGGTTTAATTTTTTTGTTCCACGTGATCTGTAATGTATGGTACCACTATCCTTTCCAATAATTTTCCCAGGTTAGATATTAGGGATAGTGGCCTCATATCTTCAGGTTTTAATGTTTTGCCTGCCTTCTTGGGTATACACTTAATTGTAGAGCTCTTCCATCTCTCTGGGAATATGCCGTTTTTAACGGACATGTTTGCTATTTTTGTGATGTACACTCCTGCCTCTCTAGGAATTCTTTTTATTATTTCATTCGGAATGCCATCTGGGCCGGGCGATTTTCTATTGGGTAATTTTTTAACTATTTCTTGCACCTCTTTTATGGTTATTTGAGGGATCGTTTCTTTGTTTACTTCCTCTTCTCATTGATCTTTGTCTATTGTAAATACCGGAGTTCTTACTGAGGGTCTGTTTACTGTAAATATTTTCTCTTGAGTGTCTTCCAAGACGTTTGATTTTTGTTGAGGTTTGTGTATTCTAATGTTATTAATTTCTATAGACGGATCGGCTGGTGGTATTATTCTGAGGGTTCTAGCGATTTTCCAAATTGAATCGTCGGTATTTGTTAAGTTTGATAATTGATCATTCCATCTGTTCCTCCTTATCATTTTGATTTCTTTCTTTATCTCTTTGTTCAGTACTTTAATTTGATTTTTGAGTTGTGATGTTCCGACTATATTATATTTTTCCTTATTTTATTTCTTTCCTTTATTTTCGCTTTAACATTATCATTTAGTTTGATGTCTTCTGCCCTTCTTTTATTTTTCCTGGGAATCGCCTCTTCTGTTCCTTTTAATATAGATGCCTCTATAAGTTCCGCCATTTTTTCTATGTTGTTTCCAGCCTCCTTTTCGTGGTGCATTAATTGTTCCGCTACCACCTTCCGGAAGAGCTCCCAATTCGCTAATCCGTAGCAGTATCTCCTTCTTTGATCTGGGAGTCTAATTGGATTTATTCCGATATATACTAAAACTGGGAGATGATCACTGCTTAGCTCGTTGACTGTAACCGCTCTGGCAGACATCCTTAGCCCTCTTGTGACCGCAAAGTCAATTACATTTCTCCCTCCTACCCTCGTGGGTTCAAGGGGTGCTGCGATTCTCATATTATTATTTTTTATCCATTCATTGAATAGTTTGCCATTTTTGTTTTCTCCCGGGCAGTTCCATTGGACGTGTTTAGAATTAAAATCTCCGCCTACTATAATCGGGGCATTGTCATTTGTTAAAAGATCAAACTCTCTTTGTATAAACGATTTTTTTCGGTGGGAGATAGCAGGAGTGTACAGTTAGATCTCCTATTTCTGTTTCTATCTGCGCACTTGCGACTTCCAGGTGCTGAGTCTCTGATGTATCTAATTTTTTCATTTTAATATTGTCCTTGACTACTACGGCCACCCCTCCAATAGCCTGTCCCCATGCTGCTCGGGTTTTGTCTTTCCTTATTATTTCGTATCCGGGAACTTCCGATTTTCTGTCTTCTTTTAAATGTGTATCTGATATAAGGCATACTTCAAGTTTGTATTTGTCAAAAAAATTAGTTAGTTCAGATGTTTTATTTATGTTGTCCCATTGGCATTCCAAAGGGCGATGACCAGTTTTCTTTTCTTCTTTTCTTTTCTTTTCTTAGATGCCGATGGTTGGAAGTGTCCCTTAATATATAGTGTTAGGGAAGGGCAGGTGCGAAGCTGTTTTCCCGCGCTCTCCTCTGATTGGTCCGCGTTGCCTCTATGGAATTCAGTACTGGTTGTAAAAGTGTTGCTGAGGTGGAAACCACTGTCTCTGTTGAGTTTTTTCTTCTCTAGTCGGATTTCGACGGCTTCTTTCACCGAACGGTCCCAATAGCCGTTTGCCCGGCAAAGTATAGTTGTCTTGTCGAAGTCGACTTAGTGAGCGTGAATGAGGCTGTGATCAGCTATGGCCGACTTGTCGGGTTGTTTCAGACGAATGCATCGTTCGTGTTCTTTCAGCCTCGTCTCCACAGTCCGTCCAGTCTCCCCCAGATAAGCTTCTCCACACTCACAGGGGATGCGATATACGCCCGGAGTTATCATTCCCAGTGGATCTTTTACTTTTACGAGGTCGTTAAATAATTTCCTGTGGGGTTTGTGGGTAGTCTGTATTCCATGTTTTCCAAGAATTCTAGATATTTTCCCCGGTATTGCAGACACATATGGAATACATGCCTTGGCAAACGGTTCCTCCACAGTCCTTTTTAGACCATGACTTGGGCAACTTTTCCTAAGGCTCGGTTTACTTCTTTCCCGGAAAATACGTTTTGGTGGAACGTTTTCTGAAGATGGAGTAGCTCTTGGGGAAGGTTTTCTTCATCTGCTATTGATCTGGCGAGGTGGAGGAGTGTTGTCAGAACAGCTCTTTTCTGCGAGGGGTGATGGTTACTCTCGGCGTTTAGGTACAGGTCGGTGTGGGTCTTCTTGCGGAGGACACCATGTCATTGTGAGCCATTCTCCTTCCGGTGGATCATAATGTCTAAAAATGGTAGGCGGCCTTCCTCTTCTTTCTCCATAGTGAATTTGATATTGGGTTGTTGATTATTCATATGGGCGAGGAAGTTGTCTAAGTTGTCATTCCCATGAGGCCAAACGATGAAGGTATTATCCACGTACCTGAAGAAGTATTTTGGCTTTAGTGAAGCTGCTCTTAGGGGTTTCTCTTCGAATTCTTCCATGAAGAAGTTCGCCACCGCTGGAGACAAGGGTGATCCCATTGGAACTCCTTGCGTTTGTTCATAGAAGTTTCCTTTGTACAGAAAATAAGTAGATGTCACCACATGTTGAAACAAGTTCATCGTGGCTTCGTCAAGTGGAGCTTCAGAGATTCGAGCGTGTTTTCAACTGATACACGCGAACAAAGAGACGACGTCCAGGCTCACCATGATGTCAGTACATTCAAGACAGATATTACCGAGCGTTTTTACAAATTCAGTGGAGTTCTTCACGTGATGAACGCAGCGCCTCACGAAAGGAAATAGAGCTTCGGTGAGGTATTTGGCTAGGTTGTACGTGGGAACTGCAATTGCACTCACTATTGGCCTGAGTGGTGTTCCTTCCTTGTGAACCTTGGGAAGTCCGTACTGCCTGGGAGGAATCGGTGCTTGTGGAACGAGAGTCCTCCTGACTTCTGTTGAGAGTCCAGCTTTCTTTATTAGTTCTACTGTTTTCCTAGTTATTGAGTCCATAGGATCACGGGAAAGTGGCATGTAGGCACTATCTTCGAGAATGTTCAAGACCTTTCGGTGGTAGTCTTCTGTCTTTAACAGGACCGTCGCTTTCCCTTTGTCCACCGGAACGATGGTAATCTCACCGTTTTCACGTAGTTGACGGAAGGGGCGTAGTTCCTCCCATGTCAGATTTGGTCTAGGAGGAGCGGCTTTCTTCATTATAATGGAGACTTCACCTCTGATCTCTTCAGCTGCGTCAGGTGGCAGTTTACGGATTTCTTGCTCCATTCCTCCGATGATGTCCAAGTAATGAATGGATCTAGGAGCTGGGGCGAAATTCAGGCCTTGGGAAAGGACCGAAAGCGATGGTCTATCGATGGATTCTCCTGTCATGTTGACCACGACTCGATGTTTATCTATGTATGGTTTACTCTCCCCTTTTTGTCAAGCTGGAAGTACTTCATTATCTGCCCATGCCTTTTCAGCAGCATGTCGGCTTGGGTAATGTCGGCGTGCTCTTGTCAATGTATTCCCAGTCTACAGGAAATAGCTTTACAGCAAGATACAGGTGAAGGGATTTAAGCTTCTTCGCGTTGTCGTCCAATTTACTTCTTCTATAATGAATGCGTTCTCGAAGCAGGGCAAAGCCAGTACAGTGCAGTGAGGACGGCTGCAGAGTAAGTAGCCGAAACGTCGGTCATGGACCTTTCAACCCGGATGGAATCCCGAGAAGCCTTTCTACATTCTATTCACCGGGAAAACTTGAAATCTTTCATTCATTTTTACATATTAGATTTCCACATTGAATTCTACCGACCTTAGCTTTAACTGTTATCAGCATTTTCCATTGAAATTCATCACAGTACAATCTATGAGAGATCCTTACTTTCTAAGCAAGTATCAAACCTCAAGCCGTATGCCATATGATAACCAACTGCATCGAAGATTGAAGGAAAATTACTTAGAAACCTAGAGGAATTAAGGAACTACAACTTGATAGTGAGGAATAGGTAATACTTGCTGATCTTTAAGAAGCCAATGGAAGAAGAATACGAGGAAGACCATGGGACAAACACTATTAATGGGAGTCTAGAAAGAAGACCCTACATCTACATGTTACCCTGCAAACCACCTCAACGGTGTTTGTCATTGGGGTTTCGCAACTACTGAGATGTAATGGAGTTCAATTATGATAGATTGCTGATGATATTTCATGAACCTTCTAGACCAATTACCAACTTTTCCTAGGAGAGTGCAAGCACAAACAAAGCACCGTGGCGAACTATCGGATTCCGATTAAGGAAAATAAAAATATCGAAAATCGACATATCAAGAATTTTTGATGAAATATCGATGAGAAATTGATAATGATGGATTATATTTTTATCATAATTGATGAAAAAAAACAAATTGATTGGGTGCACATTAGTTTTTTTCCCTGGTGTCTAAGAACCAACAATAACTGGAATATCAAAGTCACCGCCAGCACTTAGAAACTAGGAAGATTTTGAGCGCTATGACTTTTAAATGGCCACCAATTTTTCAATTACAGCAAATATTGATAATATAAACTAGGGATTTTTTTCAGCCAACGAGCCAAGTTGGCAACATACGGGGTGTAATTAATGAAATTGTGCTGAATCTAAAATATCCTGTTCTTACAACCAACATAATCACATGGCTTTCCTGTTCTCCGAGAATTATTTTCCAAAAACGATAATTCCCGTAATTTAAACATTTTCACGGTAAACGTTGACATTATTACATTTTTAGGGAATATCTCTCATATTTAACGCTACTTTCGGTACTATGTCTCAGCAAGTATATGGTATCTTTAGGTTTCGTTGCTTTGACTTAGGCAGGAAGCTCTGAGGAGTTTTGCCCCTGACTCCCATCAGATGAGGGGCAACGCTGCGCTTGGGTCCTGAGTTCGGAGGAGTGACCTCAAGATTAGTCTTCAGCATGTGTGATGTAAGCGATTCCGCGTATACCACGCAGGCCGGAATGAACTCAATACTACTCAGCAATGAGCCCTTAACTCCAACTAACTCACCTACGATGAGGACCCTTAGTAAGGCAGAATTTTCGGGGCACATCTATCTCAGTTCAAAGGGCAAGTTTTGTGTTTTGGATCCCCTTTCCATATTCCGTCGCATTCAGGATCCTTTCATGCCTTAACTCCCTGGTGGAAGTGAATGGATAATTCATTAGATTTTGCATTAATCAAGCTCCACGACGGACATCTCAGGGACGTAGGACAGCACAGGTGTTTCGTCGGTGCATACAAGTATCTAAGCTGAAAATATAGCACCCATAAAGGCACGTGGCGGCGAGCTCTACTTGCAGTCCTGGCGAATAACTACAGCCGAAATGGTGACTTAATGTCTCTAGCTGAGCCAGGTACGCTCAATATCTCGTGTCCGACACTTCTAAACTGAAGATACACGAGAGGGTTTGAAACTATTCTGGCCTGTGAGGACGAAACCGAGCGGGTCTCAGAGTTCAGAACCGGATAGTGTGAGAGGGAGAATGTCAGCTCCTTCGATAAACTATGCTTGGCCATGTGTCGATGATATCGATGCATGGGGCTTCACAATGGACGCCTTGAGCAATGTCTTTTCCTGGACATTCTTTATTTAAAGCTTGAAGATACATTTCTTTTCCTTTCTTTCTTTCATCTTTCTTTCTTTTTTTTCTTTCTCTTTCAAAATACAAGATGGACGAGCCATTGATACTTCCGCTGGATGACACATCCAGCACTAAGTCAAACCCGGTATTGGCCGCTAACCTCGCTGCTGCCTGAAGGAGAACATCCTTGCTCTTGCATTCCCGTGCCTTGTTACAAGACTTAGCAAGGGATCACTACCGTTGATAATAGTGCACACAGGATTACTCCATTACAAGTCTCCAAAGCTCTTCACCATCACCACAGCGAAGGACCAACAATCTGTCAAACGAATACGGACTTCAAGAGATAATCATAATCTTCGAGGATATGTGGGGTATCGTGGGATCTTCCTATCGAGGTTCCTCAATTTATTTCTTCACATTTTTCTTCAACTTCTAAATTCAATCCTTTGAAGGTATATGGCAGTGTTGGAACAGCGTATTTAACTATGGTAATAACCTCGTCCTTAATGAACAGCTCGGAATTTCAGATTTTTTTGAGAGGTTATTTGTACTGGGGGTGTCTCCTTCTCCACTGCAACATCCTGTAGTCGACGCTGGTGAACACTGAGGTACTCGTAGCATTCATCGTCCTCAAGGTGACAAATGACACCTCAGCACTTACAAGTTTCATGTCTTCCTTCCTTCCTTTCCTGTCTGCATACCGAACCATGTCGAAACTGTCCGCTTGTCTGAAGCCAGGACGAAGTACGTTTTCTAGAGTATCCATAGGCATTGCAGTAGGATACAATCCCTGTGTGAACTGCCATCGACTTAATGAAGGCTATGAGTAGTCCATATGAAGTAAGGCCAATTGTCTATTGGTATTTCACTTAGATTAGTGATAATTCGCGCTTATTCTGATTGGCATACTAACATATAAACCTATCTACAAGCAGGCTGTCCTTGCATCCCACGACTCCCTTTTTTAAATCCCTCTGCTTATACACTTCATCCCAGAATTGCTTGAAGAGATGAAGGATGAGATCGCAGACGGTATAAGTGCCCGCAGAATAGAGATTGGTACCAGGGGAGTAGTTCTTAGGATTGAGCAAGTTTCCCTTCCTGGGTAAGCGAACCATATGACCCTCAGTCAGCCATATTTGCTCTATTCCTTTAAGAAAGAAAGTGAAGTTTCTAGTGAGATGCTAATGGGGGAAATAAATATCTTTCACGATAAGTTATTTCCAATCTAGAAAGGGGTTTACAATTTTTCCAAGTCTATATTTTCACTCTATTTCATCCGTTGAGATTTTTTTAGAGTAATTGAATTTAATAATGCTAAAAATTCAAATTTCTAAAATATATACAATAGATCCTCAATATAATAACAGGTATAGTCCTGCTAAGTCTATGGCTTTTCAGCAGGTGCTGCATTTAATTAATAAATATATTCACAATATTGATCAGTCAGAAAACAAAAAAATGTTAAAAACCTAAACTATAATAAAAATAAATATTAACATGGACGCCAAAAAAACATCAAATCAAATAGCATAAGTATAAAAGTTTTTTATTAAACAAATGTAAACAAAAGTACAAATGAAATTTTTTTAATCAAACACAAAATTGATCCGTCAGAAAATATTAAAAATATCGATGAAAAACCTAAAATGTAATTTCCTTTTAGCTGTAGAAACGTACTTAATACCAGTCTAATGACGATACCCGAGTCACTACTTTCGTAACTACCGACGTATTCTAGTACCCTCATAATACTGTCGTTTTGTTCTTGCTTCAATAGACAATTTTTTGTTAGTGTTTCCGCTTTGGATGGCTAGATCTGATGCACTCTTCACATTTTGCCTCTATCTAAATTTACAAAATCTCGACGAAAAAAAATATTTTAACGCAGCATTTCGTCATTCATTAAGTAATACTCTTTTCACAGTTTTAGACCCATATTTGAGTTCTGCACTCTTTCAATCATTTTTTTCAGATTGATTTTGCTCGCATCAATCATATCATTCTTCTTTCGCAGAAGTGTCTCTTTCTAATGTACGGCTAAGATTGATGTCACTCTCTTAACTTTTTTCAGTTATTTTCTAGCGACAGCATTTATTATCTCCTCCGTCGTTGAATCTCGAATTGCTACGAAGGTCTTCAATGAGCACAATCACTTAAATGTGCACGATATGAAATGGACGATGAATGTTTGTTTAGCACAAGGGTTTAATGCATCGTTTAATATCACTTTGAAATTGCTTTTAACAATAGGTTATGTTAACTCACCATTTCTCAATCCAGTAAGGAGTAATTTTTGCCACCAGATAGCTTTTATTGCGCACTTAACATGGTAATCCTTCGTATTTACTTTGCATGAGTAAATATTTTGCAGAATATTTCGCCTAGAGCAATTTTCATTGAATGAAAAGGCACTTTTCCATACTTACATTTAGCCTATTTTAATTTAATCTCGCTCCCAGGGCTTTCATTATTTCATCGTGCATGGCTGACGGCGCGTGATGTGCGCGAAGTATGGGCATTAAAAAAAAACTATCAACTCCATATTTCCCATGGTAATTGCCTACGCGCCTTCAAATAATAAGCCTGGTATTAAATACCGCGGCGTTTCTCCACTCGAAGAGCGGGAAGCAGGCGAATGTGACAAGAGGGATCGCGGGAAGTGCAGCCGGGAGAGGGGGGAGAAGAGGCAGTGGGATGGAACGAGCGATCCGATGTGCTCGCGATATTAAGAGCAGCGAGCGAGCATCGCCGTCACTTTGACAGCGGCCGGGAAGAGTGGGTCTTTTATTCTGAGCGGCGGAAGGATGACACAAAGGAATCGAAGCTCGTGAGCTTCTTTTTCATCCCGTGCCCACGGCGTCATAAGGGAATGCTAATGCCCTGGTCTCAATATGAGCGGGAGGAAGGCGGCGGGGGGGAGGGTCGGGTCTTTATCCAGGGGAGAGAGGGAGGGGATGGCCTGATTCCGTCCGCCCCACGCGGACCGCTTCCCTTCCCTCACCTTAACTCTCGTCCTCGTTCGCACACTGCTGAAGGGGGTGAATGGCCCGATTGGCGGAGCGAAGCCGTTTTTGCGGAAGGTTTGAGAGGAGCGACATTTTTGCAAAACTTGAGCAGGGCGAAGGGTACTTCTCGAGGAGAACGCGATCATCGGTGCGGGAAATCAATTAGGCGAGCGACAAGGTTTTGCAATATGGATTAGAATTCTTTTTCGAGATAAGCACCCTCCATTCTCCTGCTTAGAAAGGATGAAATTTGCCAACCCAGTAGTGCAGGTAGTAGTAGGTTGGGATTTTAATGTGCTTCCACTGCGATGACTCTTTCGCTCTGCTTCAGACCATAATCCACAAGGCAACCACAGTATTCAAGGACCAAATAGGATTTGACCCAATGGCTTCTTTTCAAATCAAAATAATGTAAACGAAACAATACTGTCATTTGAAGAGTGAATGATCGAGACAAAATATTTTTACTAATAATGTTAAAATAATAGTAACTGTCAACTGCGAAGTACCTTCATAATAATTACTTATTATTGGTTAGTTCGACAGATGAAAATCATCGATAGAAGCAAATTCTGTAGTTCTGGCGAGATACATAAATGTATTTTTACGGACCAAGACCCACAAATATTATTTCGTTAGTATCATTGTATTCTAGGAAGAATCGAGGAATTAACCATCGACATTTCTCTACCTCAAAAATAAATATATATTTGCAATTAACGTCACGCTCTTTTTCGACCACCAGTATTTCTGCTATTATAATGAACTAGAATTAAGTAAATCTCGATTCTGTTAAAAGAAACAGAGACTCATCGTTTTATATATCTTTAATTCAAGTGTAATGAGAAAATAAATACTAATTCCACGATTTCAAAAAAACTTCTTCAAAGTTCTACTCATCAAATACTTGTGTAACGTGCTTCGACGGCTGAGTCCATTCGAACTTACTGCCTGCTACTTGCAGGTAGGGGCAACCGCAATCGGGCTTGAGCTAGAACCGGCGATTCTGACCCTCAATCCAATCTTTAAAATGTAATCATCGCCCAAAAATGAAAAACCTACTGAATGCTTCACCTTCTCTCTGGAGGAAAATAAAAAGTCTGGTTAACATTATTTGGGTAATATACGTAGTCCTCCGACAGAGAGCGAAGACCCTAATCCAAGCACATCCTCATATATTTTGATGATAAAATGTTAAAATGTTTCCAAAATTACAAAGAGCGTAAACAAAAATACCGATTGTATTCTAGAAAGAATCGAGGAATTAACCACTAACATTTCTCTTCCGAAAAAATCAATATATTTTTGCTATTATCGTCATGCTCTTTTTCGACCGCCAGTACTTCTGCTATTATAATGAACTAGATTTAAGTAAATTTCGATTTTGTTTAAAAAATTAATGCTTTTCTGCTACCAATACTAATATTGGTAGCGAATAATTTTATTGATCTCTATACTGTTTAAGTTCCGTTATTTCTTGGAGTCAAAAGGTAGAAATAGAACTAAACCAAAAGATGGATAGAGTAAAAGTAAATCTAGTTGATGAAACCAAAATTTTGACGAAACTTTAAAGTAAGGGATGGGGAACACAAATTGTAACCAATTAAGGTGCTGTAGTAATAGAAATTGTAAGATAGAATACGAACAAAATTGTAAAGAAGATGGCTGTGTTGCATTAATCTCCTAAAGCTAGGAACAGCTAGAACCTGGTAGAGAAGGACTAAATTCTTGAAACGAAAATAAAAATTGGGAAAGGCGCGTGTTTTGTCAACCACTCTTTTGAAGGTACCAAAAATATTCACACCACTATAATAAGTACAAGGACGGAACTCATTGGAGAACCTAATTAAATAAACTCCATAATTGAGTAGCAAGACAAAGTCAAATCACACGTAACTATGAAGTATGTAGAATTTTATCGAATTGCTGTCGGCTGGTGAGTTGAAAAGTAGAATACTAAAACAAACTGTCATATGCATAAAAGGTTGAGAAGAGCATATAAATTAACTTCTCTTAAGCACTAAATTTTAACAATATAAAAACAGAGGAAAGCATTTAAGAACCGTCTTTCTATTCATTCTCATCTCTGATTCTACAACCGCACCTTTTCATGGCTAAATGCTTAAAACGGAGTATTTTTGAATTTTGACTTAAAACAAATAATATACTTTCTTCTCCCCAAGTACTACAACCTCGTCGCGGTGGAAGGGCATGTGTGCTTCGATGTCTCTTAGCGCATGGTCAGGACACAGACAAATAGTTGTCCTCGCAAATTCTATACCTTGGCGAGGCGTGTCACTCACTAGACGTCTGGGGCGGCCGCTATTGCGATGGTGTCACGAGAAATACACTATTACGATGGAGGCTGCAGAATACCATCTCAACTAAATAACCACAAAATCTTGGACAGTTCTTATATGAAAATGGACATTAGCAACTACGGGACTCGGCCACCTGGGCCGGGTGTATTGCCGGACAGTAGTAGGAGTAAGGCTCCGGCGGTAGTCACTACACGAAATCTTTTCTCAGAAGTACGGTCAAATGAAGCAGAGGAATAGAAGATACAGAAAAGAAACGCAACAATTAGAATAAACAAATGACTCTGATACTTGCTCAAGCGTTCTTCCAGGAATTCACGTATTCATATGAGTACTCATACTATCTTCCAGATACCAAGGTATCCGTTTGAGCACTCACGTATCCATACATACTCATGAAAGCGTCCTAGTACCCAGGAATTCATTCGGGTTCTCTAATACCAGTGAATGAGTATATTTGGCTCATTCCTAGACACATGGAGTATTAATATTATGTTAAATGTGGGCAATTTAGAGAGTATAGGGTATGAAATGGAGAATATAGATGTATATATCATGGGTCTGGGAGAAGTAAGATAAAAATAAATCGCGAACCACAATAGTGATGAGTAAAATAGAGATGCTAATCCTCAGGAGAAAATGAAAGCCAGCGTAAGGTTGCATTTGCTATGAATAGGAAACCTAATGGAAAAGTAGCGTATGAAAATAGTTGAGAGATAATATAATACTCGTTGATCTGAGGGTAGAACCAAATAAATTAAGATGACCCCTCTGTATATGTCAAACACTAATCATAGAGAGGACAAGGAGCATACGACCAGCTGGAGGTTATATATGTTGGCAAACATAGAAGTATTGGGGTGTTGGAATGCGATGGGGCAGCAGTAGTTGGGCGATTATGGGCAAGGAAAAAATGACCTCGGAAAGACATCTGTGGAGTTTTATCGGAGAAATAATCTATTAATCACGAGTATATGGTTTAGGCATCAATCTCGACGTAGGTATACATGGAGGACGCAGGGATATAAAGCTAGGTTCCACATACACTATAATGTTGTTAGATACAGTCTCAAAGAGCTAAAATACAATGGAGTATAAGGTCAAATTACCGGTTACATTAATATTAAAAACTTGCATACCTATCCAGGAGCAGAATCAGGTTCAGATCAAAACTTATTAGTCATGAAATACTTTTACAAACTCAAAAAAATGAGGTTTATGAGGGCACGAAACAGTTGTATAGATGCATTATCTGGGGGATTAAATAAGTATAGGGAGCAGACTGATACAGTCCTGAGTGCAGATCATGGAATGAGACAAAAGGAAGATGAATAAGAAAGTTCTATAAAGGGAATCGTGGAAGTGGCGAAAGAAACGAAAGTCGTAGTAATCTTCTATATATATATAAAAACGAATGTATGTCTGTGTGTCCTGTATGCATTACTACACCGTTGATCCGATCGCCATGAAACTTTAAGAAGTTGTTGAGTACACTTCCGCGAAGGTTTTAAGTATAAATTTTTTTTAAATTTCGCCCCCCAAGGCCCTCTCAATCTTTTGAATAGTTTTTGCGCAACAACGCCCGACGGGTAAGCTAATAATCCTAACCTCAGTTTTAATCCTATCGTGCTGAAATTTTGCCGAGTAATAGTTCAAGGCAGGAGGAAAGTTATCGGCTACTTTAAAATGATTTCAGGGTCCATAAAAGTCCCATGGCCCTTAGGTGGGCCCTTTAGGCGGGAGTCTCAGGGCCCTTAGGTGGATCGCGGTACGTATCGGGTTTTGTGCAGTGGTTTCATTTTTTACTTTTTAAAATTATTTCCGCTCAAGATAGAGAGTGGGAATTTTTTTAATTAAATGTCTGAAAAAATGAAGTTTTTAATTCTTTCAATTAATTATCCTTTTCACTTCGTAATTGACGGAAAATTGCGTTTTTAGTTGCAGAAACACATATTTTTCAGTGAAATCAACAATACCATATTCGCTTGACAACCAGATTTCGCTTGGAATTCATATTGCTTAGTTGAGCTGATTAGGAATTCTAAGCATTGGAATTTGTGCATCGGTTAATTATTTCGCTTTTTAAAACAACTTTAACTAAAGATAGAGAGTTGAAATTCATTTTATCGCATATCCGAAAGCATGATACTACTAAAATTAGTGGTATCATGCCCGAAAGAATGAAGTTTCTCTCTTTTTTCAATCGATTTTCTTATAAGCATTTTCCTTGACAGCCAAATAAATAAACAAAAATAAAATCTTAATTAACGAATCGCCAAGAAACTTTAAGAAGTTGTTGAGTACACTCTTGCGATGGTTTCGAAGGTTGAATGTATAAAAATTTTTTAAAGGCCCTCTTAATCTTTCGAATAATTTTCGTGCAACAACGCCCGACGGGTAAGCTAATAATCCTAACCTAATTTTTCAAATACTATTAAATTTAAAAATACGATCTTTATTTTAACCAATGAGAGAGGTTCTTATTTTAACCAATAGAAATTGAGAAACCATTGAATTGTAGTGCGCTCGCCCCTGAAGGTTTCTGAATTATTAAATCCATTTTACATTAGGTGGAGCACCAGTCGTTTCAAAATATTTCTGTTGGCACGCGAGCTTCGCAAAAAAGCGAGGCGTGGCAATCAAGCAAGCGAAGCAGATCGTTTACGAGTTGCTCAATCACGTGCATCAGAATCATATTAGTGAGACATCATTTGTTTTAAAAGGTGCGTAATTTATTTTTGCTTTATATATGTTTTGGTGCAGTGGTCTCTTTG
The DNA here is from genome assembly GCA_963169105.1 of Ceriagrion tenellum. Classification (NCBI taxonomy): domain Eukaryota; kingdom Metazoa; phylum Arthropoda; class Insecta; order Odonata; family Coenagrionidae; genus Ceriagrion; species Ceriagrion tenellum. Next base: position 146,765,060 of record OY720633.1, on the reverse strand, counting down.
TTTGATTATTTTTAATTCTTGAATTCGATTTTCGTACAACCCTCGCTTTTTCCTAAAATTGTACATTTTTGCTCGAAATTATTTAATGTTTGTACTGCTTCAGCAAAAGATTATTTTATTTACTTGGAAGCCCCAGCATAGGCATGGAATGGAAACTCATGGCATCGTTTGTACGTTACATATTTCTGTGTAGGTACGAGGAATTCATTGGACTGAGTCTACAAGTCGTTTAGGGACCAATTTTGATTCCGGAAAAGATTTGTGGGTCAAACCATGAAAAGTATTAAAATCAGTGGGGAATTCAGGATGGAGTATTTTATTTTTCAAATTTAGAATATGATCATATGTACTGAAATCAAAGAGGTTTTGAAGTAAATTATGGGCTATAAAAGTAGGCAATTGGAGGAATTTTGTACATGTCAATGTGTGTACTTTTTTCATGTTCAGGAATCAGCATACTTTGTAAGTTTTACTCAGAATATTTATTGCACAACCGGTTCAGTTTACAAATTTAAGGCTAAAACTATTGAATTTGTTGAGTGTGTACTTTTTATGTGTGTGCCTGCTAAGAAAGAAAAAGAGGCAATGAAACGCATGCCGGGCACAGCTAGTTGCAAATAAAATTCCAAAACGAGGGACACAAAGGTGATGACAATGGTTATGCAGGAGAGAAGTAAATCAAGCAAGGCAGGAGGATGTATCGAGGGCAATAAGCTAAGGTGAGATGAAAAGAAAGAGGGAAAGGTATGGTGGAGAAAACCGATAGACCCTTTAGAGAAATTCCGACGACAGTTGATGCATAATGACTTAGACAGGAGATAGTAAACAAGGGTCGCAATGATTACAACAAGACAGGAAAGTTGATAGTTGGACAGAGAGAGATGCAGCAGAGGTGCAAGGAATGTGTAGAAGAGCTTTATGTCAAGTATATAAGGCGTTGTACGATAGATAAAAAAAAGATGATATTTACATGGGAGCCCAAACCAGGTATCCTTGACAGTGAAATTGAAAGGTCAATACCAGGCATGAGAAGTAATAAGGTGTTTGGGATACATGACATGATTTCTAAGAGTTTCTAAATAGTATGGGAAGGAATGACAGAGGAAAACTTTTTTCACTAATTAGTTGGATTTATGAGGATGAAGTGTGATCGGAGGTCTTCAGGAAGGCAATACTAATTCCTATACCAAAGAAGAGCAAGGTGAAAATGTGCAAAGACTTTGACCAATAAGGTTAATATCCCACGTATCCAAAGTAATTCATATAATTATCATTAAGATACCAGTTGGGTTTAGGAAAGAGACGAGAACGCGAGACGCTAAAGAAATGATGAAGAGGCTATTAAAATGAAGCCTGGCGTATGGTTAGGATGGTTAAATTGTAGAAGAGGTCAATTAGAGAGCAAGACGTCTTATTTGCAATCCCTATATGAACCAGAATGCGCAGGTTAGGGTAGCGGGCGGAGATTAATGGTAAGAGAACACTATGGTCATTGCTTTTTAATAACTAAAGACATTAAATGGTGAGGGAGGACAGGTGGGAAATGAAGGAGGGAATAAAGGTAGTAAAGGATCTGATTTACTCGGTGAGATACACGGATACTCAAGCACTGGTTTTTCAGGGAGCAAGGAATTATAGTCAATGCTGAACATGTTAGAGGGGCAATGAGAGAGGTATGGGATGAATATAAATAATTAGAAGACGAAATTGATGGGATCTTATAGATTTATGGAGGCAGGGCTGAATTTAAAGGCCGTTTTACACGGTACATTTGTTTGCACAATCTAATGCGCGAACGCTTGCACGAGGAAATTAGTACCGTGTAAAGCGGCAAATTGTGTGAACGGTTGTGCGAATGTCTGAATGACTGAACAGGAAATAGAACCTACTCTAATTCCATTCAGACAAGTATACAATTTGGGATTCATTCGTTTGTACAAAAACTTGCATCATGTAAAACGTCCTTAAGAGTGGGAGGATACAAAAATATTTTTCGAATAGGAAAAGGGATTGGTGACGGGGGTATGAAAAGAGACGAAAAGAAAGGACTGGTGTAAACTCTAATTTGGAGCGTGGCGCTGTCTGGGTAAGGCTCTTAATCGCTGCGAAGGGAGGTTTCATGTAGACTTGAGACATTTGGGAAGTAAGTCTGTAGAAGAACGTACAGGGTTAATTGATGGCGAGGAAGAAAAATAACGAGGTATTAAATAAAAATGGATAGAAGAAGAAGCTGTTGGCGGAGGTTAGGAGAATGCAGAAGAGACGGATGAAGGAAGTCTTGAGAGGCGACATCTATGTTTATGTGATGAATAGAGGGGAGGACACTGGAGAAGCGTGGAAGAGAACGGAAGAGTTTATAAATTCTGGACAAAATTAGAAGAGGTGGATTGATGGCTTCAAGAGAGACCTTACCGTGAAATACCTCTGGGAGGGAAAGTGACATCGTGTCTCAAAATTTGGGATGCTGGAATAAGGACTGCCCAAAAACATACCCATCCGCTAGTAAAATACCCCAACAAAATGAATGAACTTTAAATGCGTTTGGTCATTGAAAATCAATTTGTAATTACCTAAAGAAATATTTTTTTTATTTAACTATCATACCTTGGATTAAAAAAGTTTTCCTTGATGAAATGTTTCAACTATAGAACACGTATTAAACTGTAAAAATTCGTTAACGAACTCATTTTGGTTTTTATGCAAACTATACCCTTATTGGAGTCAAAATTGAGGTAAAGATGCAAATAATAGGAGATATACAAGAAACGAAGTTTTTTCTGTGAAAACTACCCTAATGTATAGCTGAATATCATTTATGTATTCTTAAGGCTTACGTGGATATTTTTAGCAGATCAATGGCTTTTGAAGATGAGAAGTAATATTAGGAATCATTAACGGGTCAGGTTAGGAATCAAATACCTTTGCCTGTTATCTGAATACTGTCCCAACTGATGAGTGGTGAAAGCAAATTACTCTAATGAACGGTCAGCTTGTAACTCAATCCTACCTCATTGAAAGATGCCGGAGCCAGAAGTAATCAGATTACACAGGCCCTGTTTAATCTAAGGAAATCCCATTTCAACAATTTCATCATCAAGGATATCTTATTTATCCCAATCTCAAGCTTTTTATACACTCATCATTTTTATACAAAATCTAACCATTATTTTACTGAAATATATGTAATAAAAGTTGAAAGAAGAAATGAACGATGTTTTGAGTAAAAATTTAAGTTTCTTTCTGCCCATGTGTTATCAAGTAAGTCCACAAAGCGGAGTTGCTGTAGCATTTGCTACGAATGTAAAATGAGAATGAAAAGGCCACGTCAGCAAATTCCCCGGAAATTCGTTTGACAAGACAACATTTGGTCCGTAACATTTTCAACATTTATGCTAGCGAAAATCCGCTCGCAACATGCAGGCTACATAGCAGATGTTACGCCCGAGGGACTTTCATTTCCCGTTGTTAACACAGTACGATGGATCTTTGACCGCTCTGAGAAATATCTCTATATTTAGAAATTAAACAAGCGTAAATTCGAGGTTAAATGCAACAAGAACGATTTTTTGTCCCGTGCCCGTTACGGAAACAGCAATAAATTATATCAGTTCTTGATATTTTTGCTATGGAAACTAACGAATTAATGTGGGTATTAATTACAATATAATTAAAATATTTTTCTCAGAATGGCACACAATAATATTTCGGACCAAAAGAGGGGATCGAAATCAATGAGAGTAACGAATATATTTACTATGGTCCATATTTAACATGAAAATTTTGGTTTTTACAAGTAAACAATATTTATTTAGGCCTCCACACACCTGAGCTTTGTTCCTGTCAATGATGGCTTAGGAGGCCTAGTTGTTCCTCTTATAATTTGTATTTTTCCATTACACTTTCATCGTATGCCGGTAAAAAAAAACGCTATTTATATTCATAATTGCTTAAAAATACTGTCCAGATGAAGTAATAATGGCAGAAATAAAATTTTTAAGGTATATTTAAGACATCCAGATAGGGGCACGCAACATACCGTGATATAATGAGATAATGATTATTTACATTTATATTTTTAATTTGTGAGCTCCAGTTAAATTAAATAACTTAACTAAATTTCTTAGATATAAGAAATTTAGTTAAGAAATTTCTATAATCTAGGAAATTTATACTGGATAAGCAATTCAAATTCATGGAATTTGACGTATAGAACATGCATTCATGTTCATTCATGAGTAATTCTCCCCAATTCGAACGACCGAAATAAAACCTTACCAGTAGCGATGAAAGCTTTCCCGTTCAAAACAACATTTAAGTAAGTGTGACAGTTCCGTCAAGTTGTTATTGGTAAGAGTCGAACTTAAGAGACGGGATTTATAAATTTCAAGGACCGATTTTTACAAAAAACAGGCATTCAAAACTTCTTTTAGGTAGGCAGTGACATATTTCAGCTCACTATTCCCACGAAATATCGTGGCGCGAAATCAGAGAGTAGGCAACTATTCTTCACTCTAAGGCAATATGTATTACCGTAATCCCTTTAGCATTTTCCACAAGCATTTGACTACATAACGGAGCCAGCTGGAGAATAAAACGAAGTGGAAATTGTATACTCTGCGTTAATTTACTGCATGTCACCTGAATTTCCCAGCAAATGCTTCCACCGTCGGAAATTTCCTGTAGATTGTGGACGTTATTTCTACGGAGCAGCGACCTACTAAACGTGAAATAATGGGACTAGAATGAAGCAAAATCATCTATGGCATCATACAGCGCGATATGGGTCAAATTTCGTTCGTTATCACAGCTCTAGGGAATTGAGGTAACGATAGCTATTCTCGCTGAAGTAACAGTTATCTCCATTACGATTCTTGACCAACAGCCTGTGTGCTGCAAACATTACCTTTTATTTCTCATGCTCGTGATATCCTAACACTACCATCCGTAAGATCCTGTGACATATTTCGCAAAATGTGATGACCTGTTCCAATCGTTGCTGAAGGAAATAAAATTCGCACATGCAACGTACAACTTGAAGCCAAAATCTCAGCCTTGAAGCCCTCTTCGTCCAGAAAGCTGTCACATATTCGAAATCCTTGTCAGCTACAAGCCACCACTAAAGAAAACAATTTATCGAAAGAGTTCATTCTTCATCCAATGCGACATCAAAATTTGCTATAAGCCTAGTTATTTCTGGTAATAAATACTAATTGTGAAGTTTAAACTCTGAACTTCTCACAAAGGAAATGGTAGTAGGCTTTACTTTGTGGAATTTATCCATAATGGACCAAATAACATTGACTTTGTTAACTCCATTAGAGGTTTATTGGCACGACCCGGGTTTCGACACTTCTCTTCATCTTCATTCTTCAGGTGACCTCGACACCTGAAGATAACACGAAGTGTCAAAACCCGGGTCGTGCCCATAAACCTCTATTAGAGTTAACAAAGTCATTTTGATTTGGTCCATTCTGAACTTCTCATTGTACGTGGATTCGAGTCTACAATGAGAGAGGGCATCCAAATATCTCAATTCTTTTTGTGCATTAACTTGAAAGAATTGGAAGTCATGCCAATGAAGTCTGAACGTTATGGTGGAGGAAGGTATCGTACTCGCGGTTCGCATGAGGGAACGCTGAAAATTAGCAATGAATGCAAATAAAAAATGCATGGATAAAGTGGGCCATCAAGTATCCCAAACGTTTATCATTTCACTTTTAATCATTACATATGATTCGATCGCTTTTTCATCACACTGTATCGTAGTAGAATCCATCACTCGCAAGACTTCCTTCTAATTCTACCGATAGATCAATACACTTATTATTAAAGGAGGACATTTTTATGCCAAACATACTTGAATAATAAACCACCTTATATTCGACACTTAAATTTTAACTCACCACTAGCCACGGTTTCAGCACATATGTACCATTATCAAAGTGGACCTTGATTATTAATTACCAGTAAATTATAATGGTACATATGTGCTGAAACCAAGGTCGGTGGTGATTTGAAAAAAAAGTATGGAATATAGTGTGGTTATTATTAGAGAATATCTGACGTTACACTGTCTCATCAAGTTACGCCTATGACTTCTACTAACGATATTTTTTACGCTAGGTCAACCTTTACTCCAATATTTACCGCGTGAGCATGGGAATTAAATAAACTACAAATTTAAACATTGTGCACCCTACTAGTATTGAAAAAGAAGAATGAAAAGATCGCAAAAGATGAATTGATAACTATACCGCCGAATACGAGTTCAAGGAGGAGTGGCGAAGAAAGAGCAACCAATTTGTCCACTATTTAGAAAGGAAAATCCTATATCGAGAAAATTACGATTACTACCATCAACACGGTTAACCTTTTCACCGCCATAAATTTGATTGTTTCAGGTTTGACTAGTAGAAGTGATTGATATCTACTACAACAACAAACCTAGTACTTTTTTTACACGTTAGTAAAGCCTTTGACCGGCTTCACCTTGATATGACATAATCTGAACAGAAGATGACTTAACAGAAGAAGACTATTCAGATGTATATTAAGTGAGGAAAATGACAAAGCTGTGCTATTCTAATATTTATTTCCAGGACTTTTGATAATCGTGGGGGTCCCTCCGTTTAAAAATAAATACCTCCGCAATTCATCCGTTAAGATGAGGTAGAGTTCTTTGAATGGTAAATCTACCGCAATTTCACTCAGCTCTAGCAAAAAAATAGAGGTTTGTCTAACTCAATAAACCAAGCATCCGAGATGTGACCGAGATCTTAGTGGAAAGATTTTAGTAAAGAGGAAATATTTTGATTCCATTCTTCCACCATTGCACGCGAAGATGATCAGAAATCAAGGTGGTACACCTCGCAGGCTGTAGATAAGCGGACACGTTAGCTGAGAGATATGCCCATCCCTCCGCGTTTCTCCTCACCCTCTTTCGGCCACCATTCGGCTGATGTCAGTCGCGACCGAATGAGGGGCGGCCTGAGTATAGTATTACTCATGTAGCATTTGGGATATCCGGCTTCCGACGTCCCCGGCGAATGGAAGCCATTGATTTTAACAGCCAAACCAATCTCCGAACCCGTTAGTCCGCGCTATCACAGCTATTACTTGGTGAATAGACCAGAATGCATTGGGACCACAAAGGCCGCGCCACACCACGCGGGTGACAAACGCCCGCAAACATGACCTCACACGTCCTACTCCTGCTCCTGTTTCCAACACCGCCCCCTTTTTCCATTCCGCCAAACTCACCCCTTTTTCCTTTAACCCCTCCCTTCCCCCTTCCCCACCCCCCGGCCTTGCAGCCACCCTTTTCAATTTTTCACCAAACCTCATTCCGCCGACTCCGCATCCCACGACCTCATATCCATTCTCCGTCCTTCGGCATTACCTGTTCGATCCCAGAGCGTAACTCCTTGCCACCCCCTCCCACCCCCCCCCCCCCCCCCCACACCGTCCCTCTATCTCCTACTTTTCTCCCCTCGGCCCTCATCCCGTTTCCCATCCTTCCCCCATCCCCTGCCCTCCATCTCTTCACCTCCCTCTCTTTCCGTTCCACACACAAACGCGAACACACAGAGGCGGCAGTGGGCTCAGCGGGCCCCTACCGCCCCCTCCCCTCCCCCCCGAAACTCCGGACCAGTGAGCAAACATTGGCTGGGCCGACCTCCCTCCCGACTCCACATGCATTCAATGAGTGTGGAAATACTTCCAAACCTCCGCCCGCGTTCCCTCTCGGCTACTTTCCAACACTATTCCATTTGGGGTCGCAATAACGCGACTCCCCCTCTCATCTCTTCCCTATACCCCCCCGTCCACCCCTCCCTTACGCTCATTCCATTAAGGGGGAGGGAGGGATAACGGGTGCGGTGGAGGAAGGGAAGGGTACGAAACGGCCTCCTACCCTACACCACCGACAATATTCTGCCGGCCTCGATAGTATGGACGCTGCCTCTTCTTTCTTCTTTCTCTCCCTCTCCCTAACTGTACCGTTACATTACCGCCACGCAAACACTAACTTTCCCACGGACAGCTTTACGCGATCAGACGAAAAAATATAAGAACTCGGTATTAACCGTGGAGAATAATCGTGTGCCGAAACGGCCGACGAGCACAAAAAGAGACTGCATTTCCCGCTCCGCCCGGTTGGTTGATGGAAAAGTTGCTGAAAACCAAGCGCGACTTGCCGATTTTTTCCCCAAATTGCTTCAGTTTTGCGGGATCTTTCCCGTTTTGAAAACGACCCCGACCGGTTGCACTCATTCGCGAGAGGTGTCGAAAAGGGGTTTCCCTGGTTAGCAGTCTCCGCCTCCGCCGTACTGATACTCCGCTCTATTCCGAACACCTGTCGCAGATGAAACTGCCGCTGCCGTGAGAGCGCGAACCGAGAGAATCCCGATTGCAATTCATGGCCAAGAGTTTATTTTTCTCATCATTGGACTGTTTGACGTGGGATTTGAATGTTAAACAGAGAATCAGGTAGTGAGATAGCTGAAGTATTGGCTTTCTTTTCAGAAGACCCCGGTTTGAATCCGGGCAGAGGTGGAGATCATTAGCATAATCCCGATCCCAATTTAAGTGTCACGGGAAGAATACCATAACGTCCGTCGGATGGAATATTCAACTGAGTAGTATATTGCAAGGGTGGGCTAATTTCGATGCAGGGTTTTATTCCTCCATCTTCCACGTCCAAAAAACATTTTCTCTTTACAAAATGTACTTTTTTAGGAAACAACAGCCATAGTTATCGTTTCCTGCCATAATAACCAGCCAATCAATACTCGAGTTTCCTTTGGTGCTGTTTTAAGGCTGCCAAGGGCAAGGAATCAGAGTGATGAGTGGCGTAGTGATGGCGCAGACGTTTTACTAATTGCATTGACACAAAATAGAGTCCTTGTTTAGTTATCAGAACACATGGTCCTTCAAGGAGGCAAAACAATATGAGTGAAAAGTTCCAATTTTTCATTATCCAACTTTAACGTTGCCCGGCACCGTGGTATACTCTCACAGTGATAGGTGACAAATCTCATGTTAATTCTATCAAACCTAGGAAAGTGATCGCGCATCATTTTACGTCATTTCTATGGGTAGCATGTTGGTTGAAAGAATGTTAGGCAAAAATGGATGTCATCTATGCCTAGCCACGTTTACCAGTGCCTGGTACTACTCAAGGATGACTTCTGAAATTCTTTCTGTTAAAAAACAGCTCATGAATTTGACTCATAATACTGATAACGTAAAACATTAAAGCCCAAAAAGCAAGAGAAATCAAACTTAAGGTTGTGAACAGATTTCATTACTCATTCAATACTTGAATTAGTAGAAATCGTAGTTGCCAGAAGAGGTGCCGACAGTTGAGGTCATTGGCAACATTGATAATCCGCGGGTGGTAAGGTAAAGATAGGAACCTAAGAAAGAGATAAGATGGATTGATGAGGGCGCCAAGATATCCTCATTTTTACAAACCATCAGAAGGACAAAGGGTGACAATTGAAGTGCCCAACAAGGCACACTAACGTTTATTAGAATTCCTCTACACATATCCGCTACTGCCACGATTCATGCTCGAGCTCTCAGCGAGGAAAACCATACCTATAGCCAACATAATTGCAAAATCCCACCAAATATCCTCATTTCCAGATTTCGTAGACATAAAATTCGCAAATATTGTCCTTCGAATAAAATTAAGTTTTTTTATGCATCAATATAAATATATTCGAAGGAGACGTGGAGGGAATAATACTCTAGAAAATATAACTCTAAATTTTGAAGGCCGGATTATAAACGATAACTTTTCAAAAGCCTCAGCTTTTAAGGAACATTTTTCCAAAGTCAATAACAGTAAAAATACATTATCATTAAAGGTAGAAGATATCGTTTCGTATACACCTTTCGAAATTAAGGTTAGGGATGTCAGGAAGAGATTTTTTTTAAATTAGGAGTCATGCGTCATGTGGTCCTGACGGCCTACCGGGAGAACTCGTTCAAAGATTGGGAAACGCTTTGGTTCCTTTCTTAACCCATTTATTCACAGTAATAATTAACAATGGCGATTTACCTAATGATTGGAAAAAGTCAAGTATAGTTCCCATACATAAAAAAGGTTCTCGTGATAGTGTTGAATCCTATCGACCTGTCAGCTTGACTTGCATTGCGTGCAAAATCATGGAACACTTGATCGCGGACTATATCTAGGATGTATTGACAGAAAAGAACTGGTTATGGGAAAGGCAACATGGTTTTTGCAAAGGCTACTCCTGTGAAAGTCAATTAGCGTCTCTCTATCAGGACCTAGCGGAGGGGCTAGATAGCGGTAAGCAAATAGACGTGGTTTTGATTGATTTCTCAAAATCATTCGACAGGGTAAACCATGACATTCTCATGCAAAAAATAGGCTTGTTGGGCATAGATGGGAGGGTGGTAAACTGGATAAATTCTTTTATCTCTGGCAGGTCACAAAGGGTTAAAATCGGCGATACTTACTCAGAGGAATTCGATGCCAATTCAGGTGTGCCGCAAGGAAGTGTACTGGGACCTTTACTCTTCATAATCTATGTGAACGATATTGGTGGAAATATTAAGAGCTCTGTTAGGATGTTTGCAGACGATTGCATTATTTACAGAGCAATGGAAAAAGTCGATGACGGCGATATTTTACAAAACGATCTAAATAATTTGGAGAAATGGGCGGATGAAAACGGCATGGTCATAAATGCAAGTAAAACAAAACTCATAAGATTCAGGAAAGGAAAAATAGCTATCTCAAATAATTGTTTCATTATGGGCGAATTATTGATGGAAGCCAGTGTCTGTAATTATCTTGGAGTGACTTTAAATAGGGATTTGCAATGGGGGCCACATATTGAAAAAATTACAACGAAAGCTTTTAGAGTGTTATACTTTTTAATGAGGACCCTTGGAAAAAGTTGTAAGAAAACCAAGGAGTTCGCCTATAAGACATTTGTTAGGCCCATTTTAGAGTATGGGGCGTCAGTCTGGGACCCTTATTCGGGAGGGGAGATAAAGCAATTAGAAAAAGTTCAGCGTTTAACCGCAAGATTTGTGATGCGAAATTTTAAAATGAAGGCTAGTGTAACGGAGATGATGAGGGTATTGGGCTGGACATCACTAGAATCGAGGAGAAGGAAAGCACGTCTCAAGTGCATGCATAAGGCATACATTGGCGATCCAGCGTGGAGGGACATATCTGAAAGATTAAAAAACCTAGTTATCTGGCGAGAAGAGATCACAAATATAAGATAGAGCCTCCAAGGCAGCTCTCAAACACATTGAAATATTCCTCCCTGCATCGGGGGATAAGGCATTGGAATGAGTTACCCAAAGAAGTATTAGAGCCCTTCCCAAATAAGACACTGACGTTAATGATGAGATTGAGGGGGGTTGTACTGTGAGGGTTTTCCCCCATATTTTTCTAAGGTAATAACTTTGCTTTTTTTGTATTTTGGCAATGTCTTTGTTTTAATTTTTCCATGTATGTATATTGGTATTTTCTCGGTATCTGTGTTACCACCGGACCATATGGTCTACTTGTAGCAATTTCTTAATAATAATAATTACGGGATCAGATGAGATACTATGATACCTGTTGAGATGTAATTTTTACGACAGAATGAACATATTAATTTCAAGAAAAATAAAAGCCTTTCAAGAAAAATGAAAAAAAGAGCGTAGAGCTTGAAAAATCAGATTTTTAAAAGACCACAATTAAACATATGGTAGCTAAATTAAGAGAATATCACGTGGCTGAGGAGGATACCTGGACAACTGGGGCGCGAAGTTTGCAGTGAAACAATAATCGGTGTCAACATGAATGATGACCAGGATGAAATGAAAATACCAATGAGCAAAGGGCTAATGAGATTCTCACGGAAACCTTTGATAAAATATTTTCCATTTCGCATTAAACTCTACATGTTAATTGGTTACTGAGGTAGTACGAATTAGTAGCCTAGTAATCCTCAAACTCAGAGATAGGAAAACTTTCATGAAATAAAAGTAATCTTTTTAGATATTAAGTCGTTTTTTTCAAATGTAGTTATTGTAAAATTTGATCTTTAAAGATCTCTTATTTTTCTCAAAGTGTGCGCTTACCTTGTAAATCACACAGTGAACCTTTTGGTTACATGAACAAACCTCTCTTGGACTCCAAGTTCCACCGCAACTGCTCTTCCACCCCAAACTCTCCCGCCGTTCTCTTCTCTGTGTAAGCCTCGACATCCGCCAAAAAATGAGCCAGCTCCGCTGTGACGGTTTTAAGGAAAGAAATATTGAGGCTATCGGTGGCATTGAGTATCTATAGAAAGCGGCCGTCGCTTGGAGTCCATCCCGCATTTTCATATGCACACACATCACATGGTACTAGGGCACTTACCAAGAGCGGTAAAGGGGTTAAAAGATGAGGTCATCCCTGCCATATGACTGTGTCGAGTACACGCTTTGAAGAGATTATATCAACGTAAAGTGAGATTATCAATGATGCAATTGAGAAACGGCTAAAAACTTTGAAAAATGAAAGAAAAAATAGTATGAACTGATACTAGAAAACCTTGCTGATATCGACCGCATTGGGTATTACTCCGTTGTTTTATGGTTCAAAATAAATTAAAATAAGAGAAGACAGTGGGATAATATATTAATTAACGGATTTTTAAAATTTCTATAGAAATTTTAAAAATCCGTTGATGAACAGTCGCTCGTTACAACTTCAGGCATAAATATTCCCGAGGAGTAGAGGTGAACTTTTCCGCATTAATATGATGTTATAAAACTGGGAATAAATTTGCATATTATATTTTAATTTCAATAGATATTTTTCTATATTTTTAATACGCAGCAGCGTGCTTGAAATAGTTAACCATACATTTCCATTTCAAAAACTTTAAAATTGAATATTTAGAAATAAAGCTAAAAAAATTATCTTTGAAATGTATCGTAATACCAGTATCATGGAGACACCTCTTTCACTTATCAAATCGACCTCCTGCAAAATCCCCCAAATCCATACCAGCTTCCTCACCAGAATGATCACATACAAAAATATGAGGCTTTCGTGAGAAGAATAAAGTGCAATATATGTACCAAGAGTCACTATTTTCCACAATATAAAAACTAAAACTCAATTTGTACATCTAAGATATTTCATGATAAACACAATGTGCATACTTAAGGTATACCGGAATAAAAAATATGACTACAAGAATGTGAAATAAGGGTACCCCTCAGAAAAAATCTTTGTTTTATGTTGCCACCTTTGAAAAAGTTTTCATGAGACAGACGACTGATATGTTCACTCATGTTTACCTTTTTTCCCGCTACAGCATACACTATTTATTTCATTTCTTGATACCTTCAGAACGAAAGAAATTCTTCAGCTTCTGTCTTCTCGCACATTTATAGATTCCGCCTAATCTTTTAGCATTAGTAAGCGTTATAACTGATATAACTTAAAGACCATTACGTTTTAGATTATAAAAGACCATAACGTTTTAGATGTCTTCAACATTTTTTTCAGAGAAGCTATTTTTAATAGTTATGCACTTTTCACTTTTTAATATTAATTCATGTATTCAGAATTGAGAGTTTTATTCAATATTAAGACTCTAAGATGCTCCATATAGTCGACTATCTGACTTCTCAAGCAATCATCATTTTTAAGTATTCTACCAGCTGAGTGGTAGGTTTTTCGAGAGTACTCATACCAATTCATTTTCACTACTATAAATGGCCCGCCATTAGGTCCATCTCGAATTCCCTCCCACCTTATACAATATCACCTCCGGCTGTTTATTTCTCCAAGAATTCCAATCCTCTTCCTTCCTCTACCGCGCATCCCCAGTGTTCTCCCATCTATTGCCCTCTCCTTTCAATACGTTCTCCATCCATCACTTCTGTCTCCTCCGAAACTACGCTACCAGTTTCCTCTCCTCTCCAACCATAGCCAATACCTCCGCGTTTGTCCTTCTCTTCACCCAGCTCACCCTCTCTATCCTTCTCCACACCCACATCTCCAATACCTCAAGTCTACGCACATCCTCCACTCGCAATGACCAAGTCTCCGACGCAAACCGCTCCATATACGCTTTTAACCAGCCTTTTATGTACGCCTCTAATCAGACCACCAATCATCCATTCCCTCCTCTTTGAAAATGCTTCTTTAACCATGGCAGTTCTAATCTAGTGTCCCTACCACTAAACCCATTCTCCTCCAGAATACCACCCATACACGCAAACTGCTCGACTTGCTCTATTTTGTGTCCTCCCAACCTTATGTCAAGTCCCGCCTTCTTGCTTCCAGAGAATCTATTCACTTTTGTCTTCTTATTGTTAATCTTCATCTCATACCTATCGCACTGCAACTCTAACGTATTCACCATTGATTATAACTCCTTGGCAGATTGATACACCAATTCTTCATCATCTGCAAATCTCTCTTACTTTATCGGCTCCCCTTCTACCTTTAATCCTACCGTCATCTTCCCCCATGCCTCCCTTACCGTTTCCTCTAAAATCACATTTAACAGCATTGGCGATAGTAGGTATCCCTGCCGTACTCTACGTCCTATCACGACCTAACGCGATTCTCCGTCGGCTACCCTAACCCATGCCGTCTGGTTCATATAAATATTCCGTATGAGACGTCTGCCCCCCCCCCTTATTAACCCCTAATTTCTTTAGCACTCCATTTAATTTCACCCAATCCATCCTATTAAATGCCTTCTTGTAATTCAAAAAGCAAGCAAAAATATCTTCCTCATATTCTAGGTTTCTTTCCACTGGCGTCCTCATTCTTCCTATTGCGTCCCGCTTACCCATACTTCTAAATCCAAACCGATCATCGCACAAATATTCGTTAGCCTTGCTCTCTAGTTTAATTTATAATCCTAAGAAAAACTTTTTTCGGGTTGGATATTAAGCTTATTGTTCTATAGCCTTCGCATGTTCTTGCTTTGCTCTTCTTTAGTATTGGAATGAGTGCCGTTTTCGTGAAGTCTTCCGGCCACACTCCCTCCTTATAAATCCTATGAATTTTAGCAAAATGTTTCTCTGTTCCATTCTGACTTACACTCTTTAGAGACTCTCCAGAAATGTTATATATTCCCACCGAATTATTCTTTTTCATGTCTCGTGGTGCTCTACGTACTATTCCTGAATCTGTCTCCCACCAAAATGTAATATGGCTTCCTCCTTGTGTACCTGCGTCGGAGGTAGTGCCTGAACCATGTATTTGTGATCACAAGATTATTTCTCCAGCAAAACTCAAGTTTTTTGCCGCGGTCATTTCTCCTTTCTAATCCATAATTGCTCACTTCCCGCTCATCTCTTCCTTCCCCAACAACTGCATTCAAATCCCCCATTACTTTCAACTGTTTGCTCCAAGGTATTCCTTCAATTACTTCCTCCACCTGATCATACACCCCATCTACCTCTTCCTCTCTATGATTCGAGGCAGGCATATACACCTGGATTATATCTAGGTTCGTTAACTCTGCCTTTAGTTCTACCATCATAATCCTGTCACTCACCTGCTCTGCTTACACTTATTTCCTACCGATTTTTCTGTTCATTAAGAATGCAATCCCACACTGACTTTCATCCCTTCCGCTATATATTACTCTATAGTCATCGCTCTAATATTCTCCGCTATCGTTCCATCTTATATCCCTTAGACCCATGATGTCTACACTCACCTCTTCTTCTCAATTTCTTTCTTTATATTCTCCAACTTTCCCGCGCCAAGCATTGCCCTAAAATTCCACGTGTCCATTCTGATTTTTACGTTCATTTTCTGCATCTTCTTATCTTCTGATTTAGCATTTGTCTATACTTCCGTGCAAGGATTCAGTTTCATGACTTCCGCGTGGTCCTTGTTTCCTCTGTTGCCGGGAATGGCACACGGCCCATGGGGTCGAGTCCCGTAGTTGCCAGGGTTTATTTCCACAAATCTACTGTCTTCTACTTTTCAACGTTTTTTGATAGAGTTGGTTTGCCGTTGCCTACCCAATAGTACGCTTTTTCTTGACACTATCACTTGAGAGCCCGCCTCACTTAGGTCAGACGCCTTTTGTAGCTGTCTCACTGAGGAACAGACGCTGCTCGAACTACAATTCATATGTCTTCTGACCTCTGACCTATCTGCCACGGTTGACCCTACCAGGAGCATTGCTCCCGCCAGTTCAGCTTTAGGGGGTCATCGAAGCACACAATCCCTTCTACCACGACAAGATTATATATAGTCCTTGGGAAAGGTTTCAAACAATAAGAGAAACAATCAAATATTGCAAATGTGACATCTTCCATTCTCTAGGATCATACGTTCACTTTTCTATGTTAAACTTCAAGAACTTTTCTTTTTCCGCTAAGTAATGAATAATTTATGCTATACCAATAGTTAACCTGATCGAGATCACTTTATAATTGATACTGTAGTTCATAAAAATCATCCTTCATTAACCTTTTTAATTGTATGGGATGATTCTCGCAAGTCGAAGGTCGAAAAATTATGAGATAATAAAAATGGCAGCAACATTACTTCTGTCATTCATCCCCAGATGTAATTAGCGTAGTAATATATCAAAGCGTCTTCGGTGGATTTCTTTCACATCACTTAGAGATAAAATACTCCGGAATTCAATTTATTCATGAAGGTCAACAGTCAGGCTTTATTATAATTTTTAGATTTTAGAGAAAACTAACAATAGCAATGGTCTTTAATGGGTCTAATTGCCTTTTTCAAATATCACCATATGGCATGCTTAAATGTGTGGTATACCAAAAAACAGAAGCAACTAATGCGTCTCGTTTCAATTTTGAACGTCATGGTCGAAGCTGTTTCATAAGATATAAAAAGACGATTAATTTTCATGCAAAATACTTTATACAACTATGATATAAAACTTTTTATTCTTTTAATACAATTTTTATTTTGATGGGCAAGCTAATCGCATTTGAAATACCATTAGCACTATTGACAACCTGCTTTTATATTTCAATAACAACGTATATGGTTCCGTGACATTATTTTACTCATGTACATCCTACCAATGGTACTGGCATGGTTAGCCACTTCATTTTCGTTACGTAATTTGTCCGTCAAGTTTTCAATGCACTTTGAATTTATTTATAATTCGCAAATTATAAGTTAATTACTGGTGTTACCAAAATAAAACACTTTCCCGAACATACAGCCTTAGAGTATTACTATTTGTATTAGAATACATTAACAATGTTGGCTCATTTGTTGCAATCAAAAATGTTTCAGAGAATACATGAACAATGTCCACGTGTTTTAATACTAGCGTTCATTGAGTTTTAGTGTTGGAAGACATTGAATTTTGCATTGAATTCATTCTAGTCACCTTTTTTTATTGATCTAGGTAATTAGCTAGATAAGCTACACAAGCCATCATACTGTGATACTGGTAAGAAAATAGCGGCTGGGTTAAAAATCCGAG
Organism: Ceriagrion tenellum; assembly: GCA_963169105.1. NCBI lineage: Eukaryota > Metazoa > Arthropoda > Insecta > Odonata > Coenagrionidae > Ceriagrion > Ceriagrion tenellum. Next base: position 146,747,580 of record OY720633.1, on the reverse strand, counting down.
TCATTTGTGAGAGAAAAACTACGAAACACTTGACTGTTCTACATAAAGGTAACTAAAGCTATTAGAAGGTATAATAAAATCAAGCTCAACACTGAAAAAATACACAAAATGCAGAAAACCTTTAAGCGTGAATTGCAAGTAACAATGAATGACATTAATCTTCTCTGAGCAAGTTAAGCATCCCTCGAGGAGCCATAATATTTGCAATTCCTCAATCCAATCTCGCCCTCTCAGGCAAGCTTACCGTTTTCCTGTATCTCGCTCCATTAAATTGTGCATTGGCTTTCCGTCCTCTGCACGACCCCGTGAAGGTAACCCAGTTTAACTGCGGCCACCACGAACGATATACCAGGGCTTCTGATTGAAGCATCGTATCAAGGGCACTTGAGTTGAAGCAGATTGTAAGGCAAAGAGTAAGAAAACTTAAAGAAACTGAAGTCAGACCGTTATACCATACTTCTACCACAGATGTAAGTCTTTTCCTTGAATCCCATTAAGACGGAAATATTTAATTTGCACAGAGACAAGTCCTGAATTAAAATGCTCAGTCGACCGAAAATGCTTTACGTTGTTGTATTAACTCTCAGAAAATACGTTAACATGAAAAAATGCATTCTTGAGAATGTTAATTAAATACTTGAAAACATTTTTACTGAATTAATTAAAATAAATAACTTTTATTGACTTAAAAACTCAATAAAACATGAATAAACATATTTTAATAGTAGCTAATTCAAAGATGAGGACGATGTACGTCATATGCGTCTAATTTACCTGTAACTACATTTATAGCTATATCTAATGACTGAATGCTTGTCAGAAGATATTAATAAATGTTAGTAAAAAAGTGTAGACAAATGCAATATTAGCTTCATGGAATAATACAAAAATATTTGCGTAAAATGTTGAATTGCACCTTTCAAATTCTAAATGTACATAAAATGATAAAGTTATGATTCAAAGTATCGTTTTAACGAATACAAATACATAGGAGCAATTCCAGACAATTAACTTATTAAGCTATATGCTCCTTAAATTCACATTCCCACAATAACTGAAGTATGGTAATGTCAATTCGTTGCAAGCAGCATCAAGCTAACACTCATTCAGTATGTTACTAATTTAAGTAATCAAGAATAGGATTTTATTATTTCAATAGCCCCATATTCTGTGAAATATGAATTAACCATTACCTTTGGTAGGCGAGGAGTCCAACTAAACGCTGAAGCCTCTTATATAGCGCTCATAATCTCGTACATCATTTTCCACAAGGAACTTGCAATCATCACATACACCTTAAATTACCTTACTAAAGAAAAAATGGTAAAAGATCTATGCAATAGAACTCCCTCAAATTTTGCGCATAAATTAGTTGTTTCTCCACGACAATCAACAAAAAATTGAGAAATTTTCCAATAAAGAAAATTTAATCGTTGTCTCGGCCTCAACAAATCACCATAATTTTCGATAAACCAGGATTGAATACGCCGTAATTTTAGTTACAAAAACACATTGTACGTTTAATCTTAATGGGTATTCGATAATTTTAATCAGGCAACATCGGCACCTCTTAGGTTGGAACCATCTCGTAAAACATATAAATAGAAATCACTGGGATTCAGACAAAAATATAGTCCAAATAGATAAATATACGCGAGAGGATCCCGAAAGTCCTCAAGCGTGTAACCAAAGTGGACAAAGAAATGAGATAGACCAAGCGTCATCAATTACTGAAACTAGTTAAAAAAAAACACCATGGGATATTTCCGGTTGGTGAACTTGTGAACCGATCGGAAAAGAGACTCAAAGATTAAAACATTTAAGGAAACTGACTTCAACTACATAATTGATGCTACACCCAAAATTGAATAGTCACACTTTCTTTCCCTCTGATTGCAGTACAAATGATTTTTCCGGCCACCTCACGCCAGAAGTGCAGCTCTTTATAAACCCTGTAACGCCTCAATTCTGACCTGGAGAAGCTCGCATTCAGATGAGTTTCACATCAGCCCTGACACAATGCCGGGTTGGAAAGTCATCTATTTATAATAATATGACACACGATTTGATCAGGAAAATATAATAATCATGATTACCACTGCGAAAATATAAACGTAGTCACCCAACTCGTGGTAGACATAACAGGTGTGAATAAGGTCTAATGTGAAGAAGAGGACATGACTTTTTTTTACATATCATGCACAGCGTACATTGTACAGTCGTGCATTAGGTAAAATGTGTTCTAGATTAGAAAAAATATATATATTCGTAATCTGGTTTAAAAATTGGCCTGAAGATTAAATCGCGAACTTCATCCTGACATAGTAAGGTAAACGTGACGATTGATGAAAATTTATTGATTTGTACAGAAATTCTTGGCATTCAAAAACTTCTGAAGTCGAACCATCCTTATAGCAGCATATTATGCGTAAGGCAAAAACAATTCTACAACATTGGCCAGACAATCATTACCACGCAAGCGTAGTAGCTGCGTGTGTGCCCCTCCAAATGTAGAAATTTTCTAAAAGACGCCATTAAAAATTCTTGATTGGGGAGTACAAGTCTAAAATTCTTTAACTCTAGTAAATATTGGAAGTGATCAACAAAAGGTACAGCAAGAATACATGGTAGAAGAAAATAATTAAATCACCTCCACGTTGAAACAAAATAAAATGAAATAAGATTGAAAACGGTAATTTCAGAATATAAATGAAGCATATGACAGCAGATGAGGCATGCAATAGCCGTCAGCATCAACTTTCAATGAAATAAAATTTACTGAGAAACATGGAGAGGTCTGAGAGGATTTGACGTTTTCAGCGGTTGGAAAAATTTCAAGAGTAGTTCCTTTCAAAGGCACGGCCAAGACCCAAGCAAATCTTCTTCTGGAGAGATTTTGATACGTGAACATGACGTATCTCATTAAAATAAATAGGGTGGCTATCCTCGTTTTTCACATTTCCCTTAGAATTTAATTATTCCTTCAACTGAGATAGGGGCAAATTTAACATCGTAAAATAATCCGGAAACAATGGCTGTGTGTCCAACGTGACATGTAATCGTAATCATTAAGAAAAATCGAATCAAAAATTTCTGGTACCACAGTTTCGCTCATGATGTTTGGAATTTTCATTTTAAAAGGAGAAAAAAGTGAATTATACTTCTATGGAAGTTACTCCAGATAATATTGGAGGTTAGGAGTAGTTATGAAGTTTGCTCGCGAATGCATTAGGGAGAGCGAATTAGAATTTCCAACATTTCAATTATTCCATTCTAATGGCACTGCATATACAAAAATCATATCTAAGATCTATCTCGAATAGTAGAAATTTTCCCCGCATAATCCCGATGTTTATAACGAAAAATCTATTAATGATTACTTGTTTCAGCCTGATGAACCGACCTCAGCATTAAAAATTGGACTAATAAAGGAAAAACTAGGAAACTAGGCCATAAATTTCAACTATAGACCCCTCAAATAAACCATCGAGTTTTCTTTCCCGAGTATTTATGCTTCAATTATCAGTTATCTCACAAGTAACATTTAAATATGACGGATAACATGCGTTTCGTGCGCTCTCTTCATTCGCTTTTAGTTATTCAATTCAAATAATAATTTGTGGACAAACGTTAATGGGATTTTTCTGACGAAAAAAATGGGCATTTTTTCCATTAGTAAATAAATGTGCCAATAGTACCATTTAATTCACAAACTACAATGCATTGTTTCTAAACCAATGACACACTACTACTTGTGTGTGGTGTGCGACAAATCTCTTAACTAATCAAAATACAATGCAGTTAAATTGTGAGTAGTTATTTTTTGCTATACATTCATCGCGCTGCTTCACCACAGGGCTCGTATTCTCGCGAAGAATTCGTACATCAACTTGAAAATCAACCCAAAAATCGTCCGGAGCACAAATCCTCACCAGAGGACCTTTTACACCGACCGCCTATTGTCCTCGTATTCCCCTTTGCATGTACACCGAGTCCATTAAGACCCACACGAACGGAGGAGCATCGTACGCGATGTGTGTTTGTGGCCCTCCATGCAACACCCACCCAGCGCCCTCCATTTTCGAGGCGACGACCCGCGGGCTAAGTACTCAAACAGCAAGCTGAATGTGTCACTGCGCCGAGCCGCACACGGTACTGCCGAGCATGTAGGTACACAACCTCCCGCGACTGCAAATGGCATTTCCTTCCTCTCCATCTCTCGAGGTCGGCGGGCAGAGTGGGGAGAATTAGCCAATCCAACTACTAAGGGAAGAAGTGCGAAGAGGGGAGGATAACGCAGGGAAACGTCGAAAAGAATGGAGGAGAGTGGAAAGGTAAGGGGGCGGATAGGGAAGAGAGGCAGAGGAGGACGCCAATCTCTTCTGGGTTGTCGCTTCGTCGCCCGCCGGCGAGCGGAGAGATGACACTAAGCTCCACATTCCGGCGATGCCCTGAGTGCGCAGAAATTTCCATCCGCGGTTTAAGCTCCAATCTGATTCCCCTGCCTGCCGTCGAACGGCGATTTCTCGGGCAGAACGCAACATATCCACAGACTCAGATTCCCCTCCCCGAAAATCCGAGTCCTTTGCTCCGCATCCCCTTGACTTGAAATGTCGATCACTCCCCTCCCGATATCATCTTCCCACACTCCCTCGCGTCATACGCAACGTATTCGACGGAAGAATTTCTTAATCTAACCTCTGTTACTTACAATTCCACTCGCACAAATAACTAACTCCTCAGATACCACGGTCTGGTAGTAATTACCATGTATCACTGGCTCAATGATAGTAATTTACAACGCAACACATTCAATTCTTTCTAATTTACATTGCAAGTGATCGTTTTCGTTAATTTTAATGAGAAAAATAACGTGCAGACTGCATTACCTCCTTCATTGAGCGTTTAACATCTTAGCGATTCCAAAGAGAATGTATTACAAGAGCGGAAAAAATGTCCTGTAAGTCTTTTGGCTCGTAATCCTGCAGATACTTGAACCTTATTTTATGCATGAATATTTTGTGCATATTCACCACACCAAGGTGAAGTTGTATTCATATTTTTTTATTTCGTTCCATTATATATGTCATTAACACAATGGATTCTTCTTACTTCGCTCGTGTATTCAAAACGTCAAAAACTTGAACATAAATGTGAATTTTAACTGGGAGTCTTTAATTGATAAAACAAGACCTACCTCGGTGGAGGGAGAATCCCAATTTCATCTAATAATCAAAAGTAATCAGGTATGAATCTCAAGTTTGTATGTAAGTGCGAGGCACAATTAGTTAGGCATACGGTATATAATACTGTCGCCAGAATTTCTCATATTATTTGCAAGGACAAAAGAAAATGCAAGTAAGAAATATTTAATAACATGAGCCAAACATATCACGAAAATACTTGGAGTAACTTTCAACCTACAAAACTTAAGAGAGGGAATTCAGATTTGTGCTGAATTGCTGAGGTCTGGATGGTACATCATAAATCATTCAATTATATAAACTGTTTTAAAAAGAAATCTACTCCTATAAATGAGCAATTTAAACCGATAATTCAATTTTAATGTATAGACTATTTATTTTCATTTGCAGATACACTTCATACATTCCCCTGAATACTATTATATAACTAAAACCCGGGTCGATATACCTACGGCAGTTGAGGCTACTGGGACGTGTTCAATTTTTTTAAAAAAGGAATCACTTCCGCAAAATAGTCATACAGATACTAAAATTTGAGGGAGAAAATTAGAAAAAAGGTTCGGCATTTTTTTCCTAACTTCACGAATTTCAACTTTTTCACATTGATGAATGTGTTTACTTTCTAAAAGAATGGTTGCCCTAAGATAGACAATATTTTGAAGTTTAATTATCATATGCAGCACATGGTAAATATCCTCTCCAAAACCGTTCACTCTGAGTACGAAGATGTATCACTGGAGTGTTCACTTCATTATGAATACTTATGTAATTAACGTCTACGAAGTGACACAAGACTCAGTCAAGTATATGTTATGAGTATCGAGAAGACGATGGGGGAAAACTTCATTTCGGAAATTTGTGAAGTTCGGCTTGTTTTATGAGGCGGCTCCTTCTTGCAGATACATTATGTAACAGTATTCAAAAGGATCATAGAGGAGAATAAATTTTAATAGGAGGGTGTATTTCACGATCGCTGGCACTGAACACCCTCAATCCTTCGAGAAACTACACCATTGTGCGTTTTTATGAGTATATCAGACAAAATACTTGTCTCTAGGCTCAATGTTGCGATTTCTCCTTTTCTTTGTTAAAGTCGCTCACGTACACATCAATAGTATTACATCACCCTTGGGTTACACACGTGCTTACTAGTCTACAGCGATCAAATTCCAAAGCCCATTATAATCCGTAATCTACAAAGTAAATCGTGGTACGATTGTGCTCAAATACATTTGTCTCTGGAGACACTTCACCGTCGATATTTGGAATCTTTAGTATGTAGTAACTATAAAGTTACAAAGAAGTAATGTGGCTGATCCACATCACCATCGGTGTTGCAAAAATATTCATGGAATATAATGTAAGGTAGTTTCCCACACTTAATTAAGTAAAATAGCGTAAGACTTCATTAACACTCCATTCTTCTCTCAAAATCTTACGTATGTTTTCATACAATTTTTGGAACCAAGCACATAGATTGATTTCTTGATTACCGATGTTTTGCACAATTTTGGCTAAATCAGGGATATTCATCAAAATATATGAAAGCACGATGTGAAGTATATAAATACGTAGTACAAACGTCAGCCGTCTTCCCCCATGAATTAATGCGAAAGCCTGCAGTTAGCAGATCAATCCATGTTAAATATATTTGAAACGCTGAACAAATATTTAATGTCATTGTTATCCGTATTAAAAGTATGCTAACTTAAGTTTTTCTGATCTAGCTAGTTATTAGATGACATTAGGATACAGACATTACTCACATGTCACTAGATAGTATTAGATCTACATTAGGATATTATTTTTGATCAGCGAGAAAAATGCAAATGTTTGCATCAATTGACCTTTTGCAGGAGGGATTAAACACTCTATTTCCTAAAAGCTACTCTACTAGATAAATAAAACCTAAATCAAATACTTACTATATTTTGTTTGGAAGTATCAAATTTTGTTAGGTGGCGCCTAGTGGAAATCACGATATATCATCAAACTTTATCGATATTCGACTAAAATTTACATTTCTAAGTTCCTAAATAGGGCTTATTGGCTATATATAGAAAAAAATAAAAATATATGGGGAGTGTAGACCTTTTAAGCACTTCAACATGGAATTCTTCATATATTTTGATACGAACAATGTGATCCTTTTAAGAAAATAAACTAACTTTCTGATGAAGGAAGGGCTAAAAGAGGAGAGAAAGAGTGCGAGCTAATTAATTTACAGCCTGCTTACTAAGTTCTTCCATTTTCTCACAACATGCTGTTGAATTTCGTATTTATTTATTACAAATTTCTTTCTCTATTCTTTCTCTTTCTTTCAATAATTTTTACCGAATAGAAACAACATAGTAGTTAATTCATGAGAAAAATAATGTAATTACTGCGATGGTACAATCCTATTCCCGTCGCTTAATTGCGAAGAAGATGCGAAGCCACATGGAGATCGTAATTAGACAGCCTTTGACATAAGATCCCTTCAGATTTTCGACCTATTAATGCCAGCTTAATTCAAGAATTATATTGCAATGTTGTGGCACTATTGTGCACAATGTGATATTAAAAGAGGCCCATTCTGGGCAAACCTATTGAGAATTCTCTGCGAGTCGTCTTTCAATTAAGGAGTCATAAGCTGACCTATGGTGAACCAATCGCTAATGCGGTACATAATACACAAGAGGGAGGACAAAGAACGTTACGTCATAAAGTCGAATAGCCTCTCATTATGCTAGAAACTGTGCGACACGAATGTGTGAGAGACTGAGAAATGCCACGTTGAGGGAGGGAAATAACGCACTGTCAGCTTTGAGCAAAATAAAATAAAAAGATTTTTTGTCTGCTAATAATTCAAAAAAGTTATAAAATGTGATCTGTAGAGTGACGAAAATCGTAGTTAGAGTGTCTCAGGCTCCATCTTCCTCCACGTTCGACTACGCAAGAAGAGCCCGACTCCTCTTCCAAGAAGCATTTTACGCTGCGCTGAATTCATCTACATATGACAGATCCTGTGGAACTGATGCATTTCAGTGATTTCAGCATACGGCCAAAAGTATCCGACTCGTTACCAATGTCCAAGGATGAAGTTCACCAGGATATGTACGATGCAATGCATCAGGAAAGTTACGAGAACTTGCAATTCTATGGAATTCATTATACTAAAGGGTAACTATGACTAAAATTCCGTTCATTGGCTATTGCTCCACATGGAGTAAATCCAGACATAAGGCATATTTCGAAACTATCAAAATGTATCCTAAGACCACAAACAGATAAAACTGTCGTCAATAGTTATAGCCATTGCGGCTAATCGTCGAAATATCTAGCAAACCTCGCACATGCTTTAGAATCCTCGAAATCTACGATTGTATTTTCCTCTTGTCGTCTTAAATCCATTTATTGTTCGCATTATTGTCGTCTTAAATCCATAATATTTCAAACCCTTCACCAAAAGTGCTGGTGTATCGCCGATTGATTACCTACCGTTTCATCTTTCGCCCACTTCATCGTCATCAGAACAATTTCCCGCACCGGCTTTCTTTTCTCCACCACTATAGTTACCGCATTCCTATATGCCTCCCTTTCAACCCATTTTGCCTCCTCCTTTCTCCTCCAAACCCATACATTTTCCCATATCTCCAATAGAAACTCGCGTTTACCTGAGTCATAGTATCTGGATCAGTAGAGAGCCCCAGTCTCCATCAGAGTTTTGACATAACTTTTCATTGTTCTTCATTTAATTTACCCGTCATTAATGCCTCTCGCTCGGTAAATGCTATCTGCGTTAGTTTTCTCATTAAAAATTTTCTGCTAATCCAGGTTTTCTCCAATACATGACCAATATAAATATGCCTCTTCCCCTGATATAATTTTTGAACATCCACGTAAGCGTTTGTTATATATTGTCTGCTACTTCCGGATAGAAGTATTACTGCTTAATTGGCTACCCTTCATCTTGCACAAATCGCATAATGTGCTCCACTTTAATTGTAGTCTCTAAGTTGAGCTGCCTTAATAACCCTTTAAGGGTCCTACATCGACATTCTGCCTATAGCAATGGTCGATTTTTCATTATCATGGAACAGTGTGAGGCATCAAACAAACATGTTTCAACAACTGAGTTAGATGCATCCTAATATACATAAATGCTTGAAGCAGAAGATTTTGGCCGGAGAGAAGGCGTTATTGGAGTTTCGAAAAAACAGTGAGAGACATTAACTGCCCTCCATATCATTTGCAACAATTGCTTCAGGGACAGTTTTAATCCACTTCTCACTTTTAATCACAATATCGAACTGCCTCCATTAAAGCGTGCATCATTTACTAGCGGGAGACACGTTGCCTAATTCGTGAATACTAAACTCTCCAATGACACCGCGACGTATCTGCTGGCACCGAAATTGGATTTTTCCTAATCCCGTGTCGCTAAAAAATGTTGGCCGAACTATTTTCCATTCGTTTTGCCCACCCGATGGACAAATATATTTTTCTCCTCGCGCTGCCAAGCGGGAAGATTGAACTCCCGCCTCCACCCAACCCCCTTAGTCCCTCCCCGCAAAAGGGAAATTGTTTCGCCTTTGCCGCGTTCAGTATGCGAGACTCGTAATGGACGCCACACGGTTCCGCATCCACAGAAAAGACGGATAAATCGATTTCCAAAAGAGGGCGTGATACACGTGTTAAAACGTTTCCCCTATGGCACCCATCCTCATCCCCGCTTTCTCTCCCCTTTCCCCCCTCATCTCCTCTCACGCACGCACTCGCCTCTCTTCCAGACCGACTCACGCTTGCTCACGCGGCATAAGCACACGGATGCGGGCGCGACACTTCAAAACAAGGTTCGGGTGCGCAGAGGGCGGTAGGCGCTCCGTATGTAATTAGAATCTCCCTCCCTTCCGCGGGACCTTCCACGATCACGTCCTTGGGGCCATCCTCCGCACACCAACGGCGTTTCCTACAGCCCTCCTTATCTCCTTTCTCTCTTCAAGACTCCAAACCCCTTTCTCCAGCTCAGAGGAGTCCTTCCTCAAGCCAGGTTCACAAAAAAATTAACTAAATTCACGTAAGAGCTTTGCGTTGAATTCTGTCTGATGCCTAAAAGTGAAAATAGAATCGAGGACTGGACTCCACACCTTAAAGTTACTTGAACTAATGATAAATACTGAGCGTACATCGTCCGCGTGGTCCTATAAATCAGTCTGATTTGTTATGTGGCCACGGAATATTTTTCTCTCCTCCATTGATATTTTCCTCCTTTGATACACGCCAAAACACAAGAAATAACTGCTAAAAGGTGACAGCTAAAATACCTGTGTGGTCTTAGCCAGCTTATTAAAATTCAGCCAAGCACTATGCTCTTTCCCTTGAATAACGACCAGGCACTAATCTTGCCAAAAGTGTATAAAACAATGAGACCCCTCAATTTACATAGAATAAGATATAAAACTTACCAAGCATTTTTATCCTCATAATTTCACGCCAAGTCATTTCATGAACTCTGACATTTCTGGCGAGGAACGGGAAGCTCGCGACAGTTCTGCGCTAACGTTAATTTGGCGCAAATTTTTCTGAAAACTGGCTATAAATGTAGTCGGTCCTTGCGTTCTCCCCTCGGCCAATTCTTGTTAACTGCCTTCACTTTCTCCTGTTTCGTCCTCTTTCACTTCATACCCATGCTCAACTCACCCACCCCTTCAACCCCAGTCCCGCCCACAATTTCGCACGCCATCATGAAGTCAGCCCCCTCCCCTCACCTCAACACACTTTCTTAAAAAGACTCCCTCTATCCCACCCAACCCAACTTCTTCTCCCCAGCGTAGCATTCCATTTGGTTTTCTCCACTTTCTCTCTCGCCAAGGAAACTTCTCGAAGGAACTCTTACCGCCGCTCACCTACCTCCCACCCCATTCGACTTTTCCATTATTTTAACAAGTTTCATTTCGGTTTCGACATTCGGTTAGCGCTCCGCGGTTTATAAAAGCACGGTTGAAATTCATGCGCACGTTCCGGACTGTTTTCTTCTCCACAGAACTTTATTTTCCGGAAATTACGCCAGTGAGTAACCTCATAAATGTTTATGAATATTTAGAGCGTCAGGACAATTCACGCGAGTCACGCTGAACGTTCAGCCACTCAGTGCGAACTCTATGAACAATACTCCAATTAGTCCACACAAACAGGGGTGGAATGATAACATGCAAAAAAGGAATTATATTCTAAATATTCAGCATACTTCCTCGACGCTAAAACGACTGCACAAGCTAAACGACGCTAAAAGGTGAGGCACTGAACGAACGCCACGAAAAGTGGAGATTTCTAATGATGGAACAATAAAAAATTGTCTCAATCCTACAATTTATAAGCCCATAGCATTTCAAAAACGCAAGAGCGAGTACTTTCACTAAAATTAAAGTTATTTAGAGACTAAAAGTCCAATACCCAAATACCCTTCCAATTGCTATAAAATATTCCCATCTCATAAAATAATAAGTCATCATTTTTATAATGAATCTTGCCTCTACGATCATCGACTTAGAATATTTTTCCAGATATTATCACATAATTTTGAGCAATCAGGTATTGGAAAAATGAACGCACCTTGAGGAATTGTAAAATTTTCCTCTTCAAAATCTATTTTTCTCCAACAAACATTCTTCATGGATTAAATTTAAGCATCACAATCATATAATTTTCCTTTAATTCAGTTTTTAAGTTTTACCCTCGGGGAATATACCGCAATGGGAGTTGACTTGGGTTGAGTTTAATGGGCAACAGAGAAGAAAGACTTGAGGATACAAAAACATTGGACCTCAGAGGAACCTACCGACTGAAAAGAATGAGACCTACAAAGGAGAAATATCCTCAGGAGAATTTTTTCGTAAATAGTTGAGTCAGTAAATATTTGATCAATGTATACAGAAATGAGGAGCAAATAACCTCACTGATCCTCACTACACACTCACAAAATGGATAATTCCTTTTAATGAGACGGAAGAGTACACAAAAATATTAATTCGGAATGACCACGCATATTTTTTTCTAAAATCAGTGCTTATTTAGAGGAAGGATAAGATTAACGAGTAAAAGATCAGGTTATATAAGTGCATTATCTCTGCTATCAGATCAGACAAATGGAACAACAGCAAGCTGAGAAAATAATACTTTGCATCTCTTCAGCATAGTTTACTTTGGTTAACCGCTAATTACTTCCCCCTCTCCGCCCTTCCTTCTCCCTTCACCTTCCCAGTGAGTACATGGGTGTCGACTGAGAATTTAAAAACGTTATCTTGAAAATTATACTATAGCGTCGAGACAACAGTCGACTAAATGAACTACCAAGAGGAAATTCTAAGTATTCTTGTTTTTTTCAAAAGTAGGTACTGAAGCTCAACAAAGTGCAGTCTGACACGTTATAACATATAAGTTTTACCAGATCTTCAGGATGATACTGCTAAATAATCTAGTAGATAAGCTGGTTAGAGCAAATTGATGGAAATTGTACACAAAAACCTTACTGGGCCCCAATTTTTGTTGCCATTTTTTTTATCAATCTACCACCACAACACCATGAGTAATTTTATCTCACTCATCATTCAAACTTAAATATAATTCCATTCGTCGCACTCATTAGCTGTGTCATGTAAAATGATATTTCTCAGCGTCATAGTGAAGTCCGCGGCTTAAATTAAGAGACACCTCGTTAAGTACAAAAAGCTCTAGGTGGGATAATGAGCTATAACATTTATAAACATAAAGATTTATAAGTCAGAGGAATAAAATTTATGGAAAGGGTTCTAACTTGTGAGAAGTAAGTTTGAATGATAACATACAATATTTAATAATTGTCAAGTGAATGTATAATTATGGGTAATAACGAATTGGCTTCATCTCCAGGTTCGTAACAAGAAACTATAGCTTCACAATTCCACTGCGCTATTTTTGTTTATTGCAAATAGCTTGTCTTCGGTGGCGTTTTAAGGTGGAATCTGAAAGATTAAGATTCCAGAGCAATGTCGATGAATTTTTTTCCACAAGACACGAAGCGCGATGGAAACTATGAATCCATGAGTCCCTCTCATTTCACACGCCGCTGAGAATTTTGCACTTTTTCAAAGGTCCTTTTTCCTTCCTTTTCTAGCACTATCATATGCGACGCTAAGAAAAGAGAAACTCTAACCTAATCAATCAGCTATCAATAGAGGTGGTGAAATATTACGGAGTGCTCACTGCAGCTGTCAGGTCATCACGGCCCAATCTGACAACCATAGGGTGGCGGGTTGAACTTCTGCTTCTAGCACACGTCTCGCAGCTCATTATAATAATATTATTGTAACAGCACACGAAATGGCCTCAGGACTAGCAGAATTGATGATGAAATTCTACAATTAATGACGCACAACAGCTTATAATACAGACAGAAGAGGAATTAAATCGCCTTTTCTTAAAATTATTACGGTGCACTAGGTCGTTTTCATGCATCGTAATAATTCATTTACAGACAATAAGAACCCAAGACATTCCAACAAACTGTTTGTTCAAAATTATTTTGTTCTGTGTGTAGATTTAAAATTAACTTTAAGACTACTAAAACAAATAACAAAACACATCGAAACCTTAGTCTGATAGAGATAAAAACATACAAACCAAAGTTCACCAATACGTAGTTTATCGACTGAAATCAGCCTTATCCACGTTTAAATTTTGCTTGCTATTTTTCTCTGTTTCTGATTTTTAACGATTTTTGTTTGCCCAACCCAAATTTAGTATACAGTCATTTCCAGTGCATTGTAATCATGCTCTAAATACCATCAAAAAGCCGAATTGAAAGAAGGTATACTCCACAATATTTGCTCATCAACATCCACCTCTGCATCACAAAATCAGCGAGATGCACGAAAATGTACGTTGTTATTAATCAATATCTTGGGGCCAGGAAAATCAAAAATTCTCTTTCAGATTTCATTCTACGTTCCCTCATTCATTCTAGAGCGTTATTTTCGATGCCTTCCAAATTAAATCCATACCAACCAATTCACCAATGAAAATTCCACCAGAAGATATATTACTGCTATCTGTTGATTTCAATCATCAAAGGGTACTTTTCTTTTTAGTAGTAATACATTTATGATTACAGTATGTTCAGGTCATGGTCGATCGATGAGCACGGGCTGGCAGATAGTTTCCTAGAGACATAAAAAGTAGATTGTCAAGCAACTTCATTTTGCGAAGGCATGACCTAATTAAGGACTGCGTCCTCAATCGATCTCCAGACTTAATTCATTTTTAAACAGCGGAGGCTGTGGAAACGTTTGCTGGTGCGAACTTTATGGAATGGCACTCAAAGTTCACGCTTCATAATATTTTATGAAGTCTCAAGTTTGATTATAACTGCAATCAATGGTTTCATGACATTTAAGAGGGTTGCGATGTCTACTTATCGCAACCTGAGGATAATTCGAGTTGAAACCAATGTGGTGACATTTTCCGGAAACCATAACTTTTTATTGATCACAATGAATTGGGAAATGAACTTCGCAAGCCGTTAGGCTTAGTATTTGGTAAGCTTTGCCATCTGAGACGTATGAAAACCATTTTTCTTGATTATTGTGTGGCTAGATATAATTCAGCCATAAATATAACTATTTTTCCACATAACTATCCCAAAAAGTAAGTTTTTTTCAATAAATTTTACCAAATAGAAACAACATAGAGGGTAATACCAAAGAATAATACAGTAAGTAATGTGTAAGTACCGTCCTATTCCCAACGCTTAATTGCGAAGATGATGCGATGTCCCATAGGTATCGTAACTACACAGCCCTTGACATAAGATCAGATTTTCGATCTATTAATACCAACGATTGATTGGTTAACTGAAGAAAAAACAGCACTGCATATTCATAGTATTCAAAATGGAACGTCCTAATTTGGTCGGGGGGTTAGAATTCGGTGAATGGATTTTTTTTTCTTACTTATTTTGTTCGCTTAAGTTTCGTCTGAATTTTACCGCTTCTCTCGGCCACTCCCTGGAGCACTAACATACCTTTCCAACAGCATGGTACACAGCTGCACCGGTCACTATTTCTGCGGCGAGCTTTAGACGCAAATTCTTCAAATTCCCCGGAATCCGCGACGTTGTATTTGTATTTGTTTTTATGGGATACGTTAAGGACACAGTTTACATCACGGAACTGCGATACCACAATGCCTTACCAAGCTTAAGGAAGTTCTGAACCGTATTCCGGACATAAAGGAGCGCTAATTGATGGAAATGGAGCACAGATTAAAAGTAAACAGGGACTAATATAGAATTCCACTTATTTTTTTGTAAAAACGTGAAATGTCGTGCAATTAATGTACGTTTAAAAACTCGTCATATCTCTATTATTTATTGCCCAGTAAATACAATGAATTTAGGGCGTTCTATTCAGTAAACGTCGCATTTTTTAACCTGATTTTTTTAAGGTACGACTAGTTTCATCGTATCTGAGTTAACGTATAAACTGTTTGTGACGTATAAACTATTTGTGACTACTTCTGGTGAAACACATACAGAATTTTTACTTCGGTTGATTTGAATTTAGATCTTTGCTTAGTTCGGCCTGAAATCAATAAATAAGTGGTTGGTAGGTAGTTTTGGAAGTAGACCAACTTTGGTATTTATCACCACAAAGAATACGTGGTTAGATCAGTGATGGAAAACTTCGCCTAAGGTGGAAAGAAACTTGGTGTCAGCAAAAGAGTACTAGCCACGAGAAGTGATAAATAATCCACAGTTTCAGCCCCATGTTAAGGGCGGAGTAGTTAACTAGAAGTTTTCTCAAAATAATCAAAATACAGGACGAGATTCCACGGAAAAATCTCCAGCACTACCAGGATTCAAATCCTGGTACTCGAAAAGGGAAACAGTACCCGGTGACCACAATAAGCCCTGCCCCTCTTTAAGGGTAAAATTCCTTCAAACCCGAGACCCTGGACGAATGTGCTCGAATTTGCCAATGAGTCCCTCTATGCAAATTGATGGCTGTCAGGAAAAGATGGAGTCTTCTCCCTTCCAGAGATTAGTTCGAGCTTCCTTACACGCACACACACTCGCCACTCTTTAAATATCTCCTCCATTTCCCTCCTCCGCTATTTTATTGCTCTCCACTCTGCTCCTGTTTAGTCCCGTAATATCATCCAATTCCCAACTACGTTCATCCCCTGCCATTTCTGTTCCGCTAACTCTCTCTCTCCCGCTTCCAAGGCTCCAATTCCTAACCCCCTGACCCCTCAGCGCCTTGCCCACGCTCCCCCAGTGGCGTTACCCTTCCCCCGTGGGAACCCGTGGAAAGAGAGTGAAGGGACGGAGGTTTATGGGGGGGAGGCAGGGTGGATGGAGGGAGGAGAAGGAAGGAAAGGAACTTGCGCGGACTGGAAAGACGAGAAGGAGAGAGAGTAAAGAAGGAGAGAGTATGTAAGGAGATAGATTTTTGAAGAGAAGGGAGAGCGGTATGGGATGAGGGCGGAGGAAGTTGTGAAGGAAGAAGGGGGTGGCGATGGGGAGAAGGGGGGAATGTGGGGCAAGTTCAAGGGATAGGAGATGGAGTGTGGGAGAAATTCCGAGGAAGTGGTAAGATTCTTGAGGGAGGTGGGAGGCTTTTTTCATTCGGAGTGGAAAAACGGGAGGAGCGGAGGAGGAAGGAGGAGAATTTACGAGCTGAACAGGGAACGAGAGAGGGGATGAGAGAGAGAAGAATTATGAGGCTCCCTCATTGGTATATCCCCGAATTTCGACGGATAAAATAACAGAAATCGAGGTTTCCGCGAAGCGGTGGAGGAAGGAGGAGAGAGGGTAGAAGCAAGTTCAGAGGAGGGGCAGTTGAGAGTTACTGATGCACCGATTCACATCACCATCAACGGCACCGACAACCAATCCACGTGCACTCACGCCACCTCATGAGTTGCCATCGTATCTCTACGAATCCCCGTCCGTGATTCGCAACGAACAAGCAGCAAGTGAAAGGCAAGCAGCTAATTTCAAACGAAATTATAATTCCCGCATCCCTGTGATGTTTCACAATTTTAAGGATGTTTTCAAGAGCTAAGGAATTCTTTTCTCTCTGTTTATTCGTCAAAAAAATTCACGTCCACCATCATTTTTCCCCCTTTTATTTCCATTATTATCATTTTTTCCCCTTAACGGATTTTTTCTGTGCTTCATTTTTTCCTGCTTTCCCTTATCCTGCGATGTCAGCGTTTACCACGGTAAGTTGGTTTTGTTAGGAATAGTATTTATACTATTACATGGTGGTATTTACGATTGTCTACACTATTTAGTACGAAAATGGGGTTAAATACTAACGCGATAGACCACAGTAATAAATATTTCGTTGCAAAAAGCCAGAAATAAAGAAAAGCAATGTAACAGACGTATTAAATTACGGTAGGTATCATGATAATAGATAGTCATTATTTTTAGGATACAAACAAATTAGTGGGTAAAATACTGCCCTGCATATGTAAAAACGAATAAATCGTTCTTTCAGAAACCTCGTTAAAATATAACCTTTAATGAGATAATTATGAGGGAGATAAGACCACCGCACATTACATTCCAAAGTAAAATAATTTTAACTAGTGAATTGTGAGGACATTATGCGGCAATAATGCCGCATGTATGTATAACAGCTCCTGTTAACACCATTAGTACAGAATATACTAAGAATACCAAGTACAGGACATGCTGAATAAGGATTCCAATCAAACTTCAATCGTTAATAATTTATGCGCTTGGTTGATGTTTAGTCACCATGAGGACTAGATTAAAGATCAGCCATGAAGATTTGACTAGGTATCGACCTCAGACACAGAATATGGTGGATTCACGGATTTTTTGCTTCTCTTGAGGAGAGATATAGCAATTGCTGAAACCGTATTTTATATTGAGCGGTGACGGATACCAACGAAACAATTAAATGATATAGTTCAACCAATGTATTTGCTCTTCCTACGTGATAGACAATACTTCAGTAAATATGTGCGTCAAGGAAGTATGGATTGACGCTCTATCTGCGTAGTATCTGCATACGGTTGACTATCTGTGTACGTGAAGGAATGAGAGATACGAATTCGATGGATTGGTGAGGCGAAATAAGGAGATGAAAAAAGAAAAGAAGAGGCGGCCGCAAAAATGAGGCGGGAGTGTATTGAGACTTCATAGAAAAAGGAAATAAACTCGGATTTTTGGTGGGGAGCAAATGAGGTTTCGTGCAGATTGGGGTCTCGAGTGCTTGCGAGCCCAGCGTTTGGGGCGTTATATTCGGACTGAATGGAAACGGGAGGGGGGGCAGTGAATGCGAGAGAGGTGGGGGGGGTGGCTGGGAAGATGTTTGGGGGGCGGAGGAGAGGGTAGGTGATCGCTCTCTCTAACTTCCAATTATGTCCCGGGGATCTCTTTCACTACGCGCCCACCCAGTTCATCCTATGGCTGCTTCCCTCTCTCAAAGCACA
Organism: Ceriagrion tenellum; assembly: GCA_963169105.1. Classification (NCBI taxonomy): domain Eukaryota; kingdom Metazoa; phylum Arthropoda; class Insecta; order Odonata; family Coenagrionidae; genus Ceriagrion; species Ceriagrion tenellum. The sequence continues at coordinate 146,728,888 of OY720633.1, read as the reverse complement.
TATATTCATGCTCTCCAATTCCTACCGAGTAGAAAGAAGCTCCGACCACAAACTTCTTCCTTTTCTCCCTTTGCCCTCGCTTTCTTCAATCCCATCCCTTCTCTCGTTCACCTCTCAAAAAATCAACTTTTTTCTTCCCTCGACCCTCCGACTCACAGTCACACCCTTCAGTCAATCGGCAGAAATCGAGTCTACCGGTCTAGTATCTAGTTTCAAGATTGGCTGGGAATCCAATCCTCCGACAGCATCTCCGAGTCAGGGGATAAGTTTCATTTTTATTTTCCTTCTCTTATTTATTTTCAACTTCCGTTCAATTCGCAGAGCATACAGGTTTCGATCGGTATCCATGGCAACCAATTAGAACGGAAGGCTGACGTCTCCGGGTTATATCTTACAATACGCCTTCAGAGGCTTTGGATTAGACTTGAAATATCTTGATCCAAAATAATCTCCCTCATGATGGTTGCAGTGGGAAGCGGGCTGCCGTCACCACTTTTATAGGGCCATCACGCGCAAAAACGCCGCATTTTCAAGCACGCCTGCTGCTTTGTACAAGATTCACGTACTAGATCTCGTACTTAGTCACCGGCATGCCGGATTTTGTTTCGAAAGAAAGAATGTAAATACTGGAGAAAATTGCAATGGCTCCATGCAAAATTTCCTTTAGAATTCTATCCTTAGTAATAAGTAAAGATAATGATTTAAGATAGATTTAACTTGGTAATCATATTCTTCGATCGCAAAACAGTGCGTGTCACAATAAAACCTAGCGCCACCAAGATGCCTTTACTTTCGTAACCGTAGTAGATCTCATTCCGCTCCCGCGTATAATTCTTCTGCCTTATCTCAAGAGAACCTGTTCACCACAGAAACCATATATAGCAATTTGTTATGTATATTAAGGTCAAATATGATCAGGATAAACAAAAAGAGTATAAATGTACGATGATTTTTGGTACCTTTGTCGTATGACAAGTAGATACTGAATATTAGTCAGAAATAAGTAAAAGGAACATCACAAATTATATTATAAGGAAGCCGTGGCACAGTGAGGAAATGAAAAATGTGAAATAATTTTGATAAAACACCCAGGATGAAACCCATCAAGAATATATCAGTCGACTTGAATGGGATTTCATCCGGGGTCTCTCAATCACGTGCTAATAAATACAGCCTTGGCGAGAGCCTCCTTAAATTACCAGTGCGCCAATAAATAGCTCAAAATTGTGCCAGCTTTTTTTCCTCCATCTCATTTCTTCCCCGAGTCTTCCAATGGTTTCCTATTCCCCGTCGTTTGATCACCAACCGTAGATACTTCTATCACCTCCTCGAATCATACATCTCTGTTTACTTTTCCTCTTCCAAAAGCATCACGCAAATTTTCTTGAAATCTCATTTAAGGTTTCCTTTAACACATACTCCTTCCTGTCAGAGCAACCTCTCATCATCTTCTTCTCGCGAGCTCCTCTCTTCCTACGATATCTCAGATTTTTCCCTCCCTCTTCCCTTCCACGACTCCCCGACCCATTATTTTCTTGGTCTTTACTTAAAGCAAGAGATCCCGTTGCTCTGGTCTTAATCAAATTACGGGGGAAATATTTGGAGAGCCACAGAATAACAACCGTACACGTGGGTGATTGTACTTAATTTTAGAACTCGGAGACGACGAACAGAGCGGATTTGGAACAATGTAATTACTCCAACCAGATATCCATTACAAAACACTGTCTCTTTACGACGACCTAAGAAAACAACATGGGGAATTATTTCTTTCCGAGCAGTTCCTTCATAACTTGAGCTTATTCTCTTTTAAAAGCTTATAATTATAATAAAAATGAATTCATGAACTAAAGACTGATACGATAAAATCCATCACAATAAAAATAAATCGCCAAAAAAATAACGTAAATGTATTGCCTTCAGACCTAAAATTAACAAATAAAGAGTTCCATTAACTGAAACACGATCGATGCTTTACAAATACGTAACACTTTCGATGCGGGAAACAGCCTGTCAAGACGGAAACACCAGCTCCCGCTCAGTCATCGAAGTTGAGATTCGCTGAGCTTGGCTCGCACTTAGGGAGGATATACTACTGTGTCTCCTGCTCCTTCAAGTGCATGAAATCGTCTGCAAGTGGCAGGCTGTAAGGAGCAAAGCGATCGTAGCAGTCTAAGCACGTTTAATTGAAATGCTACAAAATAGATTCGACGCCTACCTTTGACAGCGGCGATTAGGTACGGCGTTGGTTTTCAATTATATCATTTACGACTCTGTATAGAATCTACCAACGTAAAACTATATCTCTTATTTCGAAAAGAGTCATATACGTTTAGGGGGGAAAAAAGATATAGTACGTGGAATACTTTCGTTTAATACTATATTCTAGGCTCTGCATTAATTCAAGAAAAGAAGAGAGAGTCATAATAGAAATTAGAAATTAGTATTCACTGGAAACATAACATAACGCCATCCTTAATTTAAAGCAGGGAATAAAAGTTCAAATGTCAAAAGCCAAAATTTCCAGTATTTGCAACTTTGTTAAAGTTAACGCACATTTCTCCCTTTCATGGTGATAGTCCATAATTTGTTACTCTAACAAATTCATAGTAGTCAGCTAAAGCTACAATTTCAGGATATTTTAAAATGCCCTCTATAGCAAATAGATACCACTGCATAGATAGACCAGCGGAAAAATATTCTTCTTTTGCATGCCAGTACATAATACCTAAATTATTACCTCTTTTAAGATATAAATTAGAGCAGCCATCGCATCACATTCCATACGTATTTTTTTCGATACCATTAAAGTTCTTTTCTTCATAGAGAGTATGTGGTTTTTATATCAATAGGATCAGGAACGCGAAGAGTGTCTTCCAGTTATGAGCTGATTTTTTAGCAGAATATAGAAATTAAATCAACACTTTTTCAAGAACTTATCAAATTTTGCTTTTTTATATTTAAATACTTCTACGTCTTTCACGTGATATTAAATCTTTCTAATTTCCAAAACCTCGCACTCTCTAACAAATAGTAATAATTCAGGTGAAGTATATTCAACTTTTTTCACATTCCAAGAAATTATGAGAAAAAAAATATTTAAAGGACGTACACTGTTCGGTCACCTTACGAAACTCGTTTGCCTATCGGTCCATTGGCTCCCTCAGGTAGTATTCGAAAGCATGACGGACTTGTTGATGATAACGGAAAGGATAAAATAAGAGGGAAATTAAGAGCTGCAGAAAACTTACCTCCATATTGCTGTAACTTGATGACAGCGGGCATAGAAGTATTGTACATTAACTAATATCTACACGTATAATATAAAAACTAACAACACGGCAAGTCAGTGAACCGAAACTCAGATACACGAGCAGATTGACTCAAGTTAAATGAACATGAGGGCAACATTTTCTTACAGGCCATCCCACGCATATAAATAAGTAATATTCTTTAATGTAATTACCTATGGAATAATATTACAATTTAGTCCAGCACAAAACTAATGTGGGAACTTATTTTGAAAAAGCAACCAGCAGCAGAAACCAGCTCCACGTTCCACATATTCTCTCTACAACATTTAGGTCGACTTGATCTGAATATATCGAATGTCCTAATCACAAAAAGAGCTGCTATGGGCACTGTTTCACATAAATGGCTTCCATTTTGATTTTGAGTCAATATTTGCCTTGCCCCTCCTCATTTAAATTCCCTTTCGTCCCGGCGAGCATCAACCCCCCATTGCCTCATTGTTCTTTTTCACGATGTCCCTCTCTCTCTCTCTTTCTTCCCCTCTCTTTCCTCTTTCTCTCCGTCTGCTCGGCAAGGCCATGCTCCGCCAATCTCTGCTCGATAACCTCGTTTTGAAATCGCCCTACAGCACTTACCCACATATACACACACTTCCTCCATTTCCCCTCCTCATACTTCCTCTTCCAATTTTTTCCCGTTTATATTTACGTTTTTTCATCCCTAACCTCCCTTACCCACCCGCCCACTCACCCACCCCCCCTCACTACAGAGAACCAATTCCTTAACTTCCATCGATGACTGGAAATCTCAAACAATGCCTGCATCTTCATTAATGAGGCCGGAGGAGGAAAAAGAATAGAGGAAGCAAGGGAAGAGGCGGATGGTTGGGATAAGTAGAGAAATCCCTCATTCCTACGCACACGGAACACCCACTATGGCCGAGAGTCACCCAACGAACTGCATGCGAGAAGAGAAGGAGACAATAGGGAAGCAAAGGGAGGCCTAGGGAATACATCCTCTCTCCCGTTCTCTTTCCCCCACTCCCCATACCCTCTCCCCCAACCCCCTCCCCCCTCCAGTTCTCTCGCTGTCATTAGCAACAAATGACGCGACCCCCGTTGTTGAAATGGAGCCGGCTAGCTTGCGCGCCGAATCCGAATGAGCGAATGATAAAAGAAGAGTACCGAGTCCGCCGGAATCACGCAAAGAAATTAGAATCCATACATCGCCAATGCACGTCTTTTTTCATTAGCCATGGATATTAGTATCAAATGCGAAGGCGTGGTACATTTCTCCGCAACGATGAATTATCGGGTTCTATCAATGGAGAATAATTTAGATAACCGTTTAAGAGAACTGTTTTCTGCAGGGACAATGGTACTATTTTACGGATTTTTACTGCTTTATTTAACAATCTATCACTATATACATATTTAATATTTGTAATAAATAAAAATTAAGTCAAAGAGAAAAAAAGCCATCGGGTACGACACAAAAATCCGATCAAAAAAGCCGGAAAATAGTCAGCGCACAAAGTAGTTACCACACCTATTTTCTAGAATTATTATCAAATCCAAAATCACGATATAAAGATCCAAGACTCAAGATCAAACGTCCACTTTGATCATTAATGACATATTGGCACACGAATTCTAGAAATTGGGCTCCAACATTTGGGCAGTAACACAAATGCCATTTATCGCAGTGGGAAAGCAGCATCATCATACTCCTTTGAAAATACGAAGATGATAACTTCTTGTGTGGTTCATTTGTGACCGAATCGTTGTAAAATCACTTCAAAACCCTGTTAGCAAAACAATCATCGGAAAATCATTCATGCTATTTTGAGGATCATTCAACAAGAATGGATTCACAATTTATTTAATTCAAATATTTCTAACATAGAATTAAATCATTTGATAATAACAATTACTTATCATTGATAATCATTATTTTTCTCTTCAAAATATAGGTATACGCATAGGAATATCGAAAAAGCGCTAAGATTCTATTTATTATTGTCACGTTTCACACATTTCTTTTTGCTTCAATTAATAACGGGACCTTAATCGTTCCTCAAATCTTTCAATCCAATGCTGACATAAAGCCTAAGGAATAAGCAAAATTCAGCTTCATGACGAATAAAATAAATATGGGGGAATAAAGAGCAAGATGTTTTGTGATGAAGAATTAAAGACACTTTCTGCGCCCAGACGGCAAATATATCATCCCTTACCCTTTTGCGATGACTGATTCCATTCCTATTTTTTTCTCCCCTTCCTTCCCTATCTCTCCTTTCTCCTGTACCCTTCCCACACTGCCACCTTCTCTCCCGCAACCCACTCCCCGGCAGCACGACGTAATTTATTTCTTCGCGACTATCTCATTCCCCCGACTGTCGTCATTTTGCTTCTGCCGGTCCACCTTCCTTCCGACACACCCTTAACACGCTCCTTCCCCAAGCACAAGCATCGCATTCTTCATCCCCCCCACCGCGCCTACCCCACGCATACTAGTCCCCCCCACCCCCTTCACCCCACCCGCCCTCCCTCGTCTACTCCCTCAAGACAACCTTCCCCAACCTCCTCACCGATCCCTCTATCCCTCTCCTCTGAACGCGGCCGTTTTCCTATTCCCAACACGTCTTGGATATATCGCCCTACGGCACCGGAGGCTCTCGCATTTCCCGCCGATTGGAGATGGAAAAGCAGACTCCCGAGGTGAGGTCGGGGGTGGAGAGGAGGAAGAGGTGGAGGGGAAGAAGGGGCAGGAGGGTGCCGCGAGGGGATGGAGGAGAACGGTGCGGGGTGGGACTGGAAGACCGGCAGGCAATGGAGGCAGGCAGAGCCCTGGGGGGCGGGGGCGACGAAAGAGAACGAATGAAGAGAGATCCGGTTAGATCAAGAGTGTCAAACACGAAATGGCAAGCGGATCACGCAGGTGCAATACAAGGGGGGAATGGTTCTCTTTCTCTTCCGATCGCAACTGGAAATGCTCATGAGTGCGAGGGGTTCTGATTATTTCCAGCTCAGATGATGACCTCTTATGTTTTTCTTTGGCCATGAGTCGAGACAAAACCGGAACGAGAGAATAACATTTCTGTGACCGCGTGAGCTCTTCAAATCCTCGCCACCACAGGATTAATTTTTCAAGTTTCTCCGCCGTTCGACGCGACAAAAAACTGTGATTATTCTCACGAGACTAAATTTTTTTACCAAGCAACTACCTACGTGAAGGTATTTCGTACCTCCAGCTTTCTCATCCTTGTTAAATGCAGTTATTTGGAGAAGACAGGGCAACCAAAACGACAAAAAACAACTGAGTTCTCATTACCACAAAGGAGAATAATGAAGGAATTCCTTAGAAAATACAAGAGTATGGAGGACGGCGTCAGGAAGGAATGGTGAAGGAAATGCACTGAGTTTCCGGCATTAAGATGAAAAGCATTCAGAGCATACTTCTAGGATCATATTTCCTCTCTATTCTTATGGCCTTTTCAAGGGAATTTATATCACTGGCGACATTTCAGGGTACTTTAGTGCCACAAAGCCCCATCCGAAGTTAACTCCTGAAGTTTGAAAGAGCGGCAATAGACTCCGCAGTCATTAAAACACCTCTCAGTAGAATAGCATGTCTCAAATCCCAGTTAGGGGCATAAAATTCACCAAGGTAATTAATTTCCTTATGCGTTCAAATTAAAAACGTAGCTCTAATCGAACATTTGACTAAGAATGCTTTCCGTATCATTTGTATTTTCTGATTTCCAACAACACTCGGTACCATCATATCAATTCCTCATTCTGTGTACCCCTCATGTGAAAAAATAGCATTTTCGTGAAGGCAACGCATAATGTTAGTCGCAAAATTTGGCAGATCTTGCTGTATAGGAGATTGTAGCGATTGAAGTTAAAGAAAGCGTGAACGATTAAGGAGAGGATCTAACATAAAATCATACGCGGAACCTTAGGTGGAACCAAATGTCTTTTCGTCTCAATTCTATTAATTCTTTCCTCTCCAGAAAGCACACTGTGAACAGGCCAATGCAACCAATGATTATAGCCTTTCTCTTTGCAGGTAGTTTATATGTAATGGCGAAGTGGCAGGATTCAAATTTGAGTTTGAGAGGGTCTGTTTTAAAACCAATCTGTTAAATGGAAGATAACTTTCATGAAAGAACTTTTAGGAACACCTGCGTCTATTTGAAATATGGAAATCTACGACAGCCAATTTCTCTGAAACGCTTAACGATTCAAACCCCAGCAAAGAAAGTAAGACCTGCAGGCTGAATTACATGGGATCGCCATAGAATGGAACTGAGAAAAGGGATGAAGAGGGAAAAATAAAACGAATAAAATGTGCAAAAAATTGGAAATCGATGACTAAATACACTCTAAATGTGACAAATGATATTCAAAAACGAAGAATCCAGCAAGAGCATTAAGTTTTTGACTGAGGTTCAAAAACCCTTCAACACCGCCGAGGCGGAAAACTATGCGTATTTTGTTTGATAGCCACGGAGAAACGAGTTGATTATCCGAAAGGTTTGAAACTCGAGGAGGAAGTTGGAATGAGGGCACACACGCCCGGCCGGCAAATAGGTAAAAATCTCGGTGGCCTCAATTGAATTTGGCAGATTTTTGAGGAAAGCATTTCGTCTACGTCTAGAATCGCAAGCAGGAAATAAATTCAGATGAAAGGAATTCTACAGAGGGAATGGAAAAAGCGGAGACTTTTCGTGGGTCAGGAATTGGATAAGAGAAAAGACGAAATAAAAGCTGGAAAGAGCCGAGGGAAAATGTATTTAGTTCTGGGAGAGAAGTTCGAAGAAAGGGGAAGGCTCGGGTGAGCGTCAAGAGAGGTGGTGCTCTTGAAGAGGACGGGAAAGGGTTTGGCTGTAAATCTGAAAGGCGATTGAAATGCGAGGAGGGAACATGCGTCTTATTTTCTCTACACACAAACTCCTTACTTGAGAATTTTCAGCGTCTGCATTACGGGGTGGATCGACCATGGAGGGAAGGCTTCTGCGCATCCTCCAGCCAAGTGCTTTAGGGGCTTTTCAGGATCTTGTACTCGCTTCCTGCATCTTGGGAAGCGCTATTTTTTAATACTCTGAGGCATCCTGCACCCTCTCTGTCGCTAATAAAAACATATTTCGATGCAAATGTGGAGTAAATATGCGCATACTCTTCTAAAGATAACTTCAACTGAAAAAATTGTCTTCTGCATTGAAAACGATGAATGAGCTTCTCGCACAAAGCGAAATATGTGTATATGCCCTCAAAACTCGTTTACATAATTTACCACGGGAAATTAGAGATAGAAAACGCTATCATCAAGAACGGATGATTAGGCTGCCCAACAGCTAAACCATATCGTTAAATAAGTGAATAAAACTGAGTTAATACTAACCAGCACAGTACAGTACGCTTCCTATTCCTACGTCATTTTTTAATTTTCTATCTCTCAATGCATCTGCGCTTGATATGTATCTATTTGGATATGAAGTTTCGAAACTGTGAAAGTTGGACATTAGCACGGTTTCAGAGTAGAACAGGTTTGGGTGAACCCTCAAAACATGAACACACCCGTGAAGTGGCTTACATGGACTGTGCAAAGGGCATTGGGAAGCAAATTCGAGGATGCGTAGCTATCTATTCATGCCTAGAAGCTATATTATTCAGGCCTAGAAGCACGGTACCAAACAGCTATAGTATATTTAATGTACCCATATATACAGTACATATTTATACATTACTAAAATCTAAACAAAATATCCTATCCTGACTTTAGTAACCATTTCGGAATCTATAAATGACATGATAAGTACCCCACACCATGTATATCTATATATTCATTTATCTGACAGCTAGACCAGGAAATTAAAATAAATATCAACAGAAACTCGTTTATCACTATATTTCTTATTTTTATCGAGCTGTACTAAATCAGGATAAGTATTTAACATGCACTGTCCTTCGGAAATAACGAAATAACCTTTAGGCTCACTTTTAGACCAAAGGCTCCACTTACGAGTTCTGAATTAATATAACTATTCAACATCAAGCAAATAAGTGCATTTTTATTAATCCTGGAATATCTGTTAGGAAAATTTCAACATATTTAGATTAATTTGCTCTTAGTTGTACGATTTAAAAAAATCATGATTTTGAGCAGACACCAGTTGAGTGAGACTACCGGCGAGAATAGCTAATAAAATAGTAATTCATGAAAAATTCCCTCAAAGCAAAATACCTCCGGCGCAAACTGTTTATAGGGAAACGGGCACAGTGAAAATCGCAGCTGATTTCTTTAATTTGCACATCAGATTGAACGCCTGATCCTTCGATGAACATGTTAGTACCTCACTATCAACCACGCTCAGAAATTGCCTCGGTTTCAAAAGAACTACAGCCCACCGTATTGGAGGCCCTACAAATATTTCACTGGCAAAACCCTATTTAGCCGATAAACGTTCCCTTAAAACACCTTCACCCGATACAATTCATTGTGGTCGGCGGCCAACAAGCGAGGCTATTGGTTTACATCCCGCCCTCTTTGCTCACCAGGGGCTGAGCTCTCAACCCTTGCCCTCCCGCTGGGCCACGCCCCTTCCGGGCCCCTTCCTCTCCACTTCACCAAACAACCGCCATCAGCATTCCCTCACTTTCCCCTTTCCCACCCTCTCGTCCGTATCCCTCCCCCCCCACCACCTCTCTTTCCCGCATCTCCGTCTTCCTCCCCAGCGTTTTATTCTCGGGCAGATAACACGCCCGTTTCACCCCATTCGCCCGGATCGCGATTAGCGTGGATTCCCCGTACAGCTCTCTTTCTTCTCACCTTGCACTAATGGGCCATCACTCATACCCACTCTCCCAATCAATGGACCCTTTTTTTTCTCTTCTCAATTTACCACACGTCCTCCGAGTGGTACGCTCGCGCGATTGGCTCCTCAAAGACTTTTGAGTTAAAAATAATTTGAGCGTTATCAAACATGTGAGCTAAGTTTGTACTGATGCACTACATTTAAAGAATGATTCAAACGATAACAGACTTAAATTCCATATTCGCAGGAGAGAAGAATAGATAAGTCATCGGCAACATTAAAAATCAGAAAATTAACTTATAAACAGATTTTTTTAAAATTCGCATTATCGTTGCAGTAATGAAATACTTACCAGAGTTTCCAAAATATGTAAAAACTTCAATAGTGTACTCTACAGTAAACCTTAAAAGTTTTAACTACGATTCCATCTCCCAAATTTAGCATTACCGAAGTCAAAGTGGCGCCTTTTTTCATATTAATTCATGCGAAACCAATCAACTGTGTATTACAAGCTAGATTACTAACGCAATTTGCGTGGTCAAGTAACAGTGGGCTGCGTCTAGGCAGTGAGTTGAAAAGATGCTGTCCAGCAGTCATTAATTCGTCACAATCGGAAGCTTAATAGAACGAATATCATTCATTTCCTACGTTAAACGGTCTTGCCATGTTTACAAACGAGCCAATTTAGCAACACACACCATCGTTCAGGCAAATCAAAATCGGGGTCATGAAAACGAAGTTGAACGATAAAATTTCGATATCAGGTTAACTAAATCTCTAAATACACAAGAATTTTGGGGAACAGGATGACTTCAGTTCAGAACATATGTACCCACGGAAGTCACTTTGCCAATATTTGAGACCCAGAGTAATAAAATAACCCTCCCGAGAGTAAAAGTAACATTTCATTCTTGTAGGTTTGGACCCATCTCATTTGCGAATCACACACGTTATGGATAACACGTATATAATAAAATAGAGTGCTAATATAAGATACTAACATAATTGTAAATTTCAAAGTCGATCACGATAAAAATAGATGATTTAGATGATTTAATGGTAACTTTTACAAAAACCACAACTTAAAAAACACACACACACGACCCGGGTTTCGACGCTTGAGCGTCATCTTCAGCCCTGAAGATGACGCTCAAGCGTCGAAACCCGGGTCGTGTGTTTTAAGTTGTGGTTTTTGTAAAAGTTACCATTAAATCATCTACAAATGGAATACCACAAAGTTAAAAAATAACTTGTATTATTTATACGATAAAAATATCTCATGAGTAGAAGAAATATTTGAAATATTTCACAATCTCAATACTTTCATTGATTCGACCACTTTTGCAACACTCTTACTTCATTCTATGACGTATTTTTCGTGGAACCCGTGGATGCGTGGACAGAGTGCTAATGGGGGACGTTGGGGGGTAAAGAAATGAAGAAAAACGGGAAAGAAGTAAAAATAAATAAATAGCTAATCTAGGGCTAATGTATATCTAAGACAGCAGAGCTGTGAAAAGAGAATATCGCGCAACAAAGGGGGGGGGGTCGTAAAAAGGAGAGGCGGGTGAAAAGGGCGTGGAGTAAGCTGGGAGCCATATAGCATATATCCGAGGGGCAGAATGGAGATAAATAATGGCCGGTGGCAGATGCAGGGAGGGCAGAGCAGAATGCTTCAAGTCTTCACCTCAGGCGACGTTAAATGAGTTTCCAAAGCGAATCTCCATTCAATAACATACAAGCTGGGCACTTTTTTCAAATATTAAGAACTGAATTTCATATCTTTTGACTTAATCCCAGCAATCTGTCACGTTTTTCTCCGCCCTTGATGTATATGAGGTATAACCAAGATGACGTTTTCATATCATTCCAAATTAGGTTTACCTTTATTTTATTTTTTGTACCAAGTAAAATGCAATACATAACACATAGGACAGGGATTAAAGTAAGTCGCCGTCGCATTTACACCTGATGATTCATAATGCGCCTGCAACCTTTGGAATGAGGAAGAAGAGGCGATTTTATGGCTAATGAAACGAAAAATTTTGTAAAGAGCATTTTGCTGTTATCATAAAAACGCCAAAAAGCTGCGGTAAAAACTAATCGCATCAATGTAAAACATTCTTAGTGTAATGTACTTAATGTCTCTCTGGACGAAATAAGACGATGGAGACGATAATAAAACAATGACCAAAAACCCTCCAACAGCAGGCAGAATACTAAAAAATGTACTTAAGATGTTTATTATTCTTTTCTAAACTGTAACCAAAAGTGGAAAACGTTTTGTTTGCAAATTATTTCTAGAACAGGAAAACATACTTGAAGTGTAAATATATAGGAATTCGTATTTTCTTTCTGATCTTGGCAAATTTAATTTACCTTAATTATTTACGGCACTCCAATTCTAGGATCAGGTATCCATTTATCGGAAAAGACCGCTTTTAGATTAAGCATTTTCTTTGAAATATATTGATGCCTCTTAAACTGTAACGGTGGTCCCACTGAAGGTTAAATAATTGTAATGAAATGGCAAAAAAGTCCTATAGCGGTGATGATTGGCGTGACTCACTCAGTCACATGCGTTGATATTCATTGCTTCAGATACAATTTGAAGTAATTTTCGTGAAACCATTAATTTATCGATAGAATAAACATCTCTCGAAAAATGAATGCAAATGATGCATTAAATCTGACGCATCAGACCGCAGGAATCTTGATGAATTTTCAAATATTACCAAGAAAATATGTATAAATTAATAAGAATAAAATAACTGAAGCCCTAGATTTTTTGCAAGAGCAATACTCAATCTTATATCATACATATAAATAAATTCCCAAGTTCCACCAACTAACTCGATGCACTGGGTTGCTTTTTGTAAGAGTTCTCAGTGATGCTCTTCTAGAATGTTTATGAAGACCATAGTATTTGGTATGCGAATCAGTACCATCCCGCAGTTGAACTTTACTTGAGAACATACGGCCTAACACCCTATCTCGTGGGCTAAAATGTGAAGAATGTAGTTTTGGAGATCCTGGCAATCAATTCTTAGCACCTCCGCATCCAATCCAACGACCGGGGACCCTATATTTCAGGCGGTTAACTACGGAGAGGGAACGACGAGGAGGTTTTAGGAGAAGATATTGAAGGTCTCACCGAACGTTTTCCTTTGGTAAATAAATATTAGTCCCAACTATGAGTGTGAGACGTTAATAATTGTAATTGTATCACTGTATCCTTTCAAATACATAATCTAGTAAAAAACAATTGAAAAAATAACTTTGCCACATTTAAGCACACCTGTACTTTTATGAGTTTCATATCATAACGATAAGTGCACGCCTCTGGTTTTGAGCCTTTTTAATGGTAACTGCAAAAAGATTCTCACAAAATTTTTATGTTGCCATAGGTCGATAGGATTTTGACGACATATAGAGAAAATTGAATAAAATTGCCTTCTTCCCCATTCCCTTACTCTTGAAAGATCTTCGCTCAAGGTATTACTCCCTTGCAAATTCCAAGTGGTGGTAACGTTTCTCATCGTTATATTATAATTATCATTGTAGTATAATTATAATGAATTAAACATCAGCCACCTTATACTTAAAGGGCATAATCAGAAGCAGGGAAGTTTCAACGCAGCTTCTATCCCTGCCGTTAAAACTTAATTACCACTGAAGAACGAATTAAAAATCTTGATATAGACACAAGAGCTGATGTAGGTAACTCACACCAATAATTTTAGCGGCTATCTTAAATTTTCAGAATAGATAACATAACCATAACCTCATAACCGGATATGCTTACAGTTTACAATCATCTATTGCCATTCATTCAACACTTTAGCACTAAAATCATTACAAAATTCACCAAATCATTCGGGCAATTGTTTAGTTAATCCCGGTTAAGCGGTTTCTTGACTCCAGGTGAATAGCTAATAAACAACGCGACTCGAGAGCTACAGATGAGTGTGAGGGTAGGAATAGTATAATGTGCATGATTGAAAGAGGATTTATGGAGTAACAATGAGCTATATTATAAAACGAGCAGTTACCAGCATCAAGTTACCAGTTTGAGGAGAGTTACAGGGACATTGGCAACATATTCCTCTAAAATTGCGTTCGCTGCCTTGATGCGTCCCCAAATTTGGTCATACATTTATATGCCTGACGTTGATTTGAAAGTAAGATACGGAAAATGTACCACGGCAGGTCATCCGTCCCACCAACAGGAACGGTGCAGCTTCGTGCGCACTTAACGTGCGATTTTCCTCCATACCTCCTCATAAATTCAACTCCAGGTCTAGTTCCACCTGCCTATGAAGAGAAGTAACCGAGGTTCTAGTGATATATTCGCAAAAATTATGTTACTAGGTTAAAATCATCTAGGTTAGGCGGTTTCCGAGCTAACCATTTCCCACTACTTCATCTCGATACGCAAAATATCGTAATGGTAAACAATCATCGAAATGTTGCAAGTAAAGAGAAAATTGTGTTTACTTCCAGGGACGTTTACTTAATAAAGCAGAACACGAAGGAATTGGACTCTTACGTTAATTTGTTAAGGGAATTCATATAAAGAGACTTAAAGTATAGAAACTTAAAGAATAACACAACGATTTTCACATTCTTCCTGCAAAAGAAAACTTTTTTACTAGAAAATAAAACGAGTGGAAGTAGCGGAGTGTAATTTCTTCTAAACCCCTTAGTTTGTTGCAGTAGTAATGTGGGTGAAATCACCAGAAAATTGATTGGATCTCTCTAATGACAAAGCATTTAGGACAAAGGCAATACAATTAATGGAATTCAAAGAATATTTGTTGGCGCCCAAGGCAATTAGTCCAATGGAAGACTTCACAGAGAAACTGAGGAGCTTCAGAACTCGTTACCGAACTCCAACGCAATCAGCACCCAAAACTGAAAATGGGTTTCTCATTGAGTGCACTCTGAAACCTCCCCCTCGTCGCACTGCGACCCCTTTTGGTCCCAATAATTACTCCCGAGTGTCCTCTTCGAATTGAGTGCGTCTCTGAGAACGACACGTAAACCTGACGATCAAACAAAACCCAAGGGCGATTGGCAGGGCGACGATCCAAAAATGGGAGTAAGGGGGCGGGGGATGGGGTTTGGGAAAGAGCATCTCCTTGCTTTCTCTAATCCCCCCGTACCCTCCCTCCTTATTCCGCCCCCCCCCCCACCCCCAGTCCGCCCATCCCCCCTCCACGCGAACGACCCCCTACCACGGAACACGTATCGAACACTTCCGAAACCCGTTCCGAAACATCACCTCCACCAACACTCAATCAACGTGAGCCATAAAACACCAATTGGAATCCCAATGGCCTACCCGTGGCGCAATCCCCCCACCCATAACGGGATAACCCATTCCTTCTCCTCCCTGCGGCGCGCGCGATCACCTACTTCCACCACGGCCTCCTCTCCTTCCCTCGGCCCCTCCCCCGCCCTCCCACCCGCCCACCAAAACCCCGCCCCCCGCCCCACCGCCCACGCCCGAGCATGTTCCTCCTTCTAAAAACCCTGCGGTGAACCCATCTCTCCTCTCTTGCCTCTTCTTCACATCCTATTCCCGTCGTCCTCTTTCGACGCCATATCCCAATCCTCCGCCATCGCTCTGTCGCACTACTCTCAATTATCCCCTCGCTCTCTCCCTCTCTTTCTCTCATCCCACTCCAAATTGTCAAAAAACGAAGCTTAAACAGACAACCCAGCACTCATTCCGCCATGTAACGAATGCTTTCAAGGGCCTCCAAGGGCGATGGCAGTTGATACTTGATAGATAATTTTTCCAAACAGGAGTCACGTGCTGCAAAGATAGCTAACCTAGTAACTTTGGTTTATAAATATAATATTTTCACAAGCACATGTTCACCATTCATGTGTAGATTCGTTCGTTTCTCAGACTTTCTCCTTTATATCTCCTTTCTTTCTCCTTCGTTTCAACGGCAACTTTAATATATTCCTTCCTTATTTTAGCTGCGTCTGATGTTTCAACTAAACCCAATCGTCTAACTGGCGCATGCAAGTAATGTATCATAGACTCTGGAATTCATTTAAATGCTATATTTTCCTAAAAAGCCACTCATGATTCAGTACAACTTATTATGTAACTGGTGCAAAAAGTCTAAAATTATATAATCCACTGTTTAAACGCCGGTTAAAACAATAATTCAAACATCATGGCCCCGGTGACGGCGGGGTAAAGTCCTCGCCTGCTAAACCAAGGGTCGCGGGTTCGAGTTCTACCTACAGTATTTCAGACAACGAATCTCTTCCCTCAGAGAAGCAACATTTAATCTCAGCGCTAGAGAAGAACGGATACCCTAGGCATATAGTCCTTTTAAGGACCGCAAAGAAAGAAAAGGAATTGGCGGAAGCAAATGATCTAATAATAAACAGAACCAAAGAAAGACCTAAAGAAAAGCCAGCTGCATATGCCACAATTCCATATATCGCAGGGACGGCACAAAAGATTAGTAGGCTCCCTTGGAAGTATGGTAGAGTGACGAGATTCTCAAACTCGAAGAAAATTGGAGATATCATCCCAAAACCAAAGGACATAATTCCCGCTGTAATGTATGAAGGAATCTATGAAATAAAATGTAGATGTGGTAAATCCTACATCGGCCAAACGGGGAGAGCAATTCAATGTAGAATTAAAGAGCACCAGAGGGCCACCAAAAAGAAGAGATTCAGCCTCTCCGCAGTTGCAGAGCATGTGTGGTTCGAGCCAGGACATCAGATTGCCTTTGACCAAGTGAGAGTACTCTCAAGGGAAAATTGTTATTTTCCCAGGCTGATCAGAGAAGCAGTAGAACTGGTTAAATATCCATCAAATTTCAATGGGGAGGATGGATACCCACTTGCCTCAACCTGGGAGAGAGCGGTCGGACCACAGCGAGGAGCGGGCAATGGAGACACATTTTAAATCTATGTCCAGCAAATGAACATAATGGTCAACTGAACTAGCAACGAAATACATAACAACGGGAAATAAATAATAACAATAATTACAAAATGTCCAAAGGACCTGAAGACGCCCCCAGGAAGAGGGGAGAAACTGTAGTCAGAAAAACGAAACACGCGACGAGAATACCTGGAAACAGCAATATTAACAAGTATATGAGTCGCGGAAGCCTTCAAAAAAAAAAAAAAGATTCGTTCATGGGCTGACATAAATGCACAAATATCTCCCCCACTTTGACAGCATTTGTAAACAACAGCTGAAGTTACTAACTCACCAAATATTTAATTTCTTTTGTTTTCACTTAATTAAGCGAAAAATATATCTTGAGAAAACCTTGAGATTGCAAAATATATATGATAAAAGGTTCAAATTTGAATAAATTTAATACAATAATCACACATTCCCTGTTATACTTGATTTGCTTCAAAATGTGTTGCTTCTTCCCACAATTTTGTTACTTCGAGTCCGAATTTTTTACCAATTCATTCA
Organism: Ceriagrion tenellum; assembly: GCA_963169105.1. Taxonomy (NCBI): domain Eukaryota; kingdom Metazoa; phylum Arthropoda; class Insecta; order Odonata; family Coenagrionidae; genus Ceriagrion; species Ceriagrion tenellum. The sequence continues at coordinate 146,711,342 of OY720633.1, read as the reverse complement.
CACATTTCAGTTTTGTCTTAAACCAATTTCTTTTCTATTAGCCATTGTATATATTCCAATTTATCGACGTTCGAGGTCTGCCTTCTGAACATTTTTACTTCCTTTTCCACGAACTATCGGAGACTTCTCGTTCATATGATTCTTTTCGTTCCATTTATTCCTTCCGTTCCTTTACTCCCAATTTTCTATTAAATCTTATCGTTCATTGCATCTACCCATTTTAGTTTACATCTAATTACATTCTAATCTTATTTCAAACCCTTCGTTCCTTTGACTTGGACTTGAAATCCTCGGAAGTTTTCAATCATGGAGACTGTTGCATTGTGATAAGCTTGAATTTCTATGTTCTTTTGTTCTGCCCAGCAGTCTTTGTTCTAGTTTCTTTTGTTTCAGTTTTTCAAGTTTTGAAACCGTTAAGTGAAGTCACATGTGTGTTACGGTGATGTACGAGTTCTGTTTAAGTGAAATTAAAACTGCATTTTTCGAAACTCGGTGTGTTTTAATTTAGCATAACCCCATCAGGTTATGGGCCCAGAAGCGTAGAACTAATTATTTCGAAATGTCTTACGCCGTAACTTTTAAAAGTTTCGATCGTGCAGTGAACGATAGTTGGGTTTGAAAAAGTTTTTCAGTGAACCATTTTTTGCTATTATTTGTCTACGAGGCTCAGAAAATAGTTACAATGACAACTCAAGCTGGTGAGACAGCAGTTACCTCGTCGAATATTACGACGACGACAGTTATGATGGCAGGAAGTGCGTAACCCAACATTGAGAAATTAGATGGCATGTCGAACTTTAATAATTGGAAATTTGCTATGAAAATGTTTCTGGACTTAGAGGATCTGTGAGACTGTGTAGACCCGTATAGACCCTGTGTAGACGGAAGGAGTAGACGTTGATCCCCGTAAGGACTCGAGAGCTTTGGCGAAAATATGCATATCCGTGAAACCACATGTGTATTCCCATTTGAGAACTGCTAAGTCTTCAAAAGAGACGTGGTGTAATTTGAGCAGAGCTTACGAGGACTGTGAACTAACTAGGCGCTTAGGCTTGATGCAAGGACTGCTCAGTTGCAAGTTTGTGAATTATCCGAGCATGGACAGTTATGTTGCGGACATTATGGGCTATGCTCAGAAATTAGCTGATATCGAAAAACCGGTGGACGATGAAATGGTGGGAGCGAAAATACTCAGTGGACTTCCCAGGGATTATAAACGAATGATCATGGCGCTTGAGAGTTCAGGAATGCTCATAACCAGTGAATTCGTCAAGTCAAAGCTGGTTCAGGAAGACATCAGGAGGAGAGGAGAGGTGAAATCCAAGGAATCAGTTCTTACAGACCATACAGCTCAGCCTACCCATGGAAGGCACATCACGAAATCACGCAGCAAGAAGAATTTCCTCCCAAGGTGCTACAACTGCAATGAACTGGGTCGCTTGCGTCCAGATTGTCCGATGCCGCACAAGAAACCGCTGTTTCCGAAGGGAGAAAAGAGCATCTCAAAGAAGCAGAATAGCGGTAATGTTTTGTTCACAGCATTGCCAGCCCAGTTCCAGTCTGGTGAGTGGTACATTGATTCTGGTGCTTCGGCTCATATGTCAATGAGGAAAGACTGGATGCAGAATTTTAAGTCATCTGATGCCAGTAATGTGACTTTTGCCAATAATTCAACCATGACTACTGTCGGTAGTGGTAATGTTATTGTACATGTAAATCAGGACGGTGATGTTTTGCAAAAAGACAATTGCTGATGTTATTTATATGCCATAACTTGCCACAAGTTTACTGTCAGTCAGTAAGCTTACAGATAATGGTAAAGTTGTTGTTTTCTCCAATACAAATTGTAAGAATTATGTGGGAGAAACTGCCAACATTGAGGGGGAGGCGATTGCTACTGCAACTAAGATTAATGGTGTGTTCAGACTTGATCAATTTAACAATATACTAGAGCAATCCATTCAGAAAGAAGTGGCAATTAATGAATCTTCCTATGACTTGTGGCGCAGACGTCTTGGACATCTTGGTAAGAAAAGTATGATCACCTTGCACAATATGTCATCTGGTTTTTTTAACTTATATACCTGTGAATGACTGCTGTGATTGCTGTTTGAAGGGAAAACAATGTCGTCTACCATTTCCAAAAAAGAGTGCCACGAAAGCCGTCGAGAAACTCGAGCTGGTACACACAGATATATGTGGACCATTACCTGTAAAGTCTTGTAGAGGAGGAAAGTATCTCTTACTCTTTATAGATGATTTTACCCGCATGACTTTTGATTATATTTTGAAATCAAAGACTGCAGTTGTGAGTAAATTTAATGAGTTTCGTGTTCTTGTTGAACATCAGACTAACTGCAAAATCAAGGTACTTCGTAGTGACAATGGTACAGAATTCTTGAATGCTGATTTTCAAAATGTTCTTAAAGGTTTGGGGATAAAACATCAAACCACCATTCCATATACACCCGAACAGAATGGCGTGGCAGAAAGGGGATACAGGACAATAATGGAGAAGGTGAGATGCATGCTACCTGATGCTAAAATGGATAAAAAATTTTGGGCTGAGGCAGCTAGTACAGCAATTAATTTTAAAAACGTGTCACCTACAAAAGCTGTCACAGGGAAAACACCTTTGGAAGCTTAGACTGGAAAGCCTGTCGATGTCAGCCATCTTCATGTGTTTGGAAGTTAGGCATGTGTGTATATCCCAGATGCCCTCAGAAAGAAGTCGGATGACAAGAGTCGACAACTTACTATGGTTGGATATTGTACTAAAAGCAAAGGGTATAGATTAGTTTATACCAAAAATCCAATTAAAATTATCAAAGCAAGAGATGTTGTTTTTGATGAAACTTCAGAGAGTTCCGGAAATGAAATATTAAATGAGTCAGCAGACGGTGTTGAGAAGAATTTTGGAGATATGATTATTCCATCTGCAGAGATTCAGCTCACTCATGTCTCTACACCAGATCAGGCAATTAACATTGAAGATTCTCCTGACAACTCAGATGCTGATGAATTTGAAAATTATGTTCCAGTTAGGCCATTTATTAATGAAAGAAGATATCCTCTGAGGATAAGACGTCCTAAGAATTTTGGGCCAGACATGATTACTTATCAAATTTTTATGGGTAATCATAGCACTGAACCTGAAACAGTTCAAGAAGCTTTCTCCAGACATGACAGGGAAAAATGGAAGATGGCCATGGAAGCTGAATATAACTCCTTGCTGAAAAATAAAACATGGGAGTTGACTGATGCACTACCTAACAAAAATATCATCAAAAGTAAATGGATGTTCAAAAAAAAGAATGCTGCTGATGGAAGCATGAAGTACAAAGCCAGACTCGTTGCCAAGGGCTTCAATCAGGAATCATCATTGATTATAAGGAAACCTTTGCTGCAGTTGTCCGGTTTGATACTCTTCGACTTCTTTTTGCCATTGCAGTAGAGAAGGATTTAGATGTGTATCAATTTCATGCCACAACAGCCTTTTTAAATGGTGAATTAGATGTTGACTTGTACATGCAGCAACCAGAAGGGTTTGAAATAGCACCAGGCAAAGTATGTCGCTTATTCATTTTCTTCAAGCCATTTATGGCCTGAAGCAAGATTCAGGCAGAGGCATTTTAAAGTAAGAGAAGTCATGAGTGAAATTGGTCACACTAGCTCAGATTATGAACCATGCATGTTCATCAGAAAGAAAGATGATACACCGTCCATCATCACAGTGTATGTTGATGATTTTTTGCTTTTTACAAATGATCCAAATGAGCGTTCCCGAGTAGTAAAAAGAATGAACTCTAGATTTAAGCTGCAGGACCTAGGAGAGGCTTCAAATTTTCTTGGTATGAGGATCATCAGAAATAAGAAGAGCAATACCATCAGCATTGATCAAGAAAAGTACCTGGAGGGAGTAATAAAGAAATTCGGTGCATGGGGTGCCAAGCCAGTTAAGACACCGCTGGACATAAAATTCAATTTGGATGTGACAACAGAAGAAACATCTCATAATTACCCCTACCAACAGTTACTAGGATCTTTAATGTATCTTGCCGTTCTTACGAGACCTGATATAGCTTATTCCATTAGTGCGTTAAGCCAGTTTATCAGTAACTAAAACAAGGAACATTGGTTAGCAGCAAGAAGATTGCTCAGATATTTAAAGGGAACTTTAAATTACAAATTGCACCACAGTAAGATAGGACATGACATACCGATAGGTAGGGTATACCGATGCTGCTTGGGCTGGGGACCTAAATGATCGCAATCTTATTCAGGCTATGTTTTTAAGGTTGCAAGTGGCTCTGTGTCATGGGAATCACGCAAAAAAAAGGTAGTAGCATTATCAAGCACAGAAGCTGAGTACATTGCCATTTCAGAGGCAGCAAAAAATACATTCATTTAAGGGGTTTACTTCTTGAAATCACTGGAAGACAAAGTGCTGTCGTTATTAAAAATGATAACCAGAGTGCACAAAATATGTTATTAAATCCTATGTATCATAATAGGACAAAACACATAGATGTAAAATATCATTTTGTTCGTCAGGCCATTCAGGATGGTTTGGTTAAGGTAGAATATCTGCCCACAACAGAAATGGTGGCAGATGTTTTCACAAAGGGACTCAGTGCACCAAAGCATAACTATTGTACATCTAATATTGGGCTGTAATGTTTTTGAGTGAGTTACATAAGTATTTTGTACAATCTTTGATTTCCCAGTGTTTACTGAAAATTTTTGCTTTGTCAATTTTTTCAGAGAAATTCAGTTTTGAGAAATTCTGTGCTTAAGGGGGAGTGTTGGATTGTGATAAGCTTGAATTTCTATGTTCTTTTGTTCTGCTCAGCAGTCTTTTTCCTAGTTTCTTTTGTTTCAGTTTTTCAGGATTTGAAACCATTAAGTGAAGTCACATGTTTGTTACGGTGATGTACGAGTTCAGTTTATATATAGTGAAATAAAAACTGCATTTTTCGAAACTCGGTGTGTTTTAATTTAGCATAACCCCATCAGAGACAATATACTTCTGAAACAGAGTATGTACATTGGTAAGTATTCAAGTACATCCGACTCCGATCCAGTTTGTTCCTCTGGTAGTCTCATTCCGAAGGAACAAATACTACAGAGGCCCAATTGGCCCATCTCTAACATTCACTTACCAATATAATTTGTCATTCCATGCGCGGCTGAATCCTGCAAAATTATAAAACTTTTGACCTCGCTCTCCGATTCTAGGCTACACGTCAGATATGAATTATTGACTATTTCATCGTTTATATGCCATTAAAGGATAGGTTCAAAAAATACTGTAAAAAGATATCCAGAGAGCACATGATAGTTTGCAGAGAACATTTAGTATCTCATTATTACATAACAAATCGTATAGCTCAGAATTCTTATCTTTATGGAGGTTATGAGAAAATGTCCAGATGCTGGTTTTGATGGACAGAATAATTAAATGGAGTGGGAATGGGATTCGCATGTTGAATAAAGAGAGAAAGCATTAAAGAAAAGAAATAATACATCCTGTAATTTCTTGGAAATCTAATCATAAAATGACTTGAACATTGGCAATCAAAGATTTTTATAGAAGATGCACCATTGAAAGGTTCTCTTGGACAAAATTTCAAGCTTTCAATAAGTTATGTAATCATTTTATTAGAAATTGAGCAAAGAACATTACAGTTTAACCCTTGATATTCCGTTTGTGTGAGACGATGAATCTTGTATTCTTCCCGATTTTGAATAAGAATGCAATGAGCAAGATTTGAAATTCCAGGTTGCTAATCGGCAGCGACCGATTTTGAACAGAGTACAAAATTGGGGAAATGGAGGTCAAATCTAAAAATACCAACGTAACGCAAATAAAATGGCAAAATAAAACGGACAGTGGGTGAGAACCATTATAGTGTATAGGGATAATATTGCCATTGGTTATAATGGAAGACATTCGACCAATGTTACCTGAGATCAGAGGATTACTACATTAAATATGAGTGAAAAAAGTCCTCTTTATTAATGTATACGGAAATATGAGAGAATAATTGGGTATCACACAAGGGATTTGAGCCATATTTCGTTTTTTCAGAGAATGGTAACTTTTAACAAACCAAGCAAATAAATACTAAATTTCAGTGGTATTTTTAGGAAGAGGAGCGATACACGGGGTTAACTGTTTGATATAAGTTGAAAAGGCCGAATAGTAGCAAAAACGGTGGGAAAAAAGGAAGATGTACATCAAGATGCATTATAAGTTAGAAATAATAATGGGCTGACGATTTTAATAGTCTAGGAGGCTAATTCTATTGCTCCAGTAGCATTGAAAGTGCATAATTGTGTAGTTTGCATGGTACAAATTACCCAAGCAGAACTAAAAATATAATTGTTTTCACTATAAATATTATTATAAGTACTATGACGATATTTGAAAGCTATTATGACTAGTAGTTGGATTCTGCAGCGCATTATACCAGCATATACCATTCATCCTTGACATAGAAGACATTTTCACTCCATTCTTCTCCCTTTAAGTCCTTAAAAACTCCCTTACTTTCCTCTTTCCAGAATATTTTTTTTCTCTTTTCCACTAGTATTATTCACTAGAGTAACGTCCCTCTTCAATCGCCCTATAAAATATCATTGCTCCAAAATTCTCATTTATTTTCTCCATTTCATAAAATATAATGTTTTTCGCCTTGATGTGGCCTCATTAAAAATGTCTGATGCATTTCCTCAAGTATCACATAATCCTGGTTTACAGCGCACATATTACATTCCTAATAGACTCGGGTACTTTTCCATATTAAAAATTATATTGAATCTACCACAGCATTCCAGAGCGCCACCGTCATTAAATTAGAATGATTATATGGCTTTCATCAATTACAAAAGATATAACCAATCATTTCATATTAATAAAGAGACCTTGGACATATATCAAATATACATCGAAATAAATTTTTCCTTCAAAGATTACGTAAGCCCAAAAAGCTAAAATGAAGACCAATATAAACACAAACAAGTCCTATACTCACCCTACAATCAGAAAAGATTTCCCATCCATCTTTCACCTCCAAAAAGGATTTCTTTGCTGAATTTCAAACAGTAAGATCAATGATAGAAGAATGAAGATCGAAAGCCATGAGGCACAAGTCTGGGATATAGAGGGAAATGACATCAAAGATGCAAAAAGCGAAAACGCGAGTGAGTTACAGTCTGGATATTGTTTAGAGTTCTAAAATAATTGCAACATCCGAGACTAAGCAAAACATTTCACTGCGGCAGTTTTGTGCTGGAGGTCTCTAAGTCATATCCGATTTGAATTCAGAAGAACAAATTAAACTTTAATCTCCCCAGAAATAGGACTAGACTAATACGAATTCAGAACTAATTAAACACCGGTTGGAGTGAAGTTATCTCGATTTTTCAGGGCAAAACAACAAATGTGAGTTTTTCTTTTAAATGGAGAGGTCAATCATCTCCTAACGCAATCTCCTCCTTTAGATATATAATGAAGCCAAATTCGGAGTACTGATTTCTTATTTTTATGGGCGCACAAAGAGTTCCAATTACATTACTTCTCGAGTGACAAGTTTGGCAGCACGAATGGAAAGGAATTGTACTCCGAAAAATGCCGCTAGGAGGATCCTTCCGCTTGGTATAGGGATCCGGAGATGTTCCCGAGAATAAAATATTGATTTACCAGCATCCTCTATCTCTCTCTCTCTCTCTCTCTGCCGCGCTCTTTCTCCTTCCTCCATCATCCACCAGAGCTGCCCATGCAATTCCGCTGTCCTTCAGATTCCCTGCCGCCCCTCACCATTCCTCCCCTCCCCCTCATCCCTTCCCCCTCCCGCCGCCCACTAGCCCCTCCATAATCCCGCTCTCCTCGGACCTCCTTCCACTCGTCCCTACTATCTCCTATTGCCCCCTCCCCTCACCCCCCTGCTTACGAACGGCTGCCAAACCATAACAGATTCCCAGAAGGAAACGCCAAAATGGCCGAAGCACTAAACTCAAACTGCCGGTGGGAATACGTATACACGATTCACGACACATATTATGATAATTATATGCAAACCTCCAGTCGTATGAAGTTTCACGGTACGGTAGAGGCCAGCGCGACGAAATAGAAAAAAAACTGGAGGTGACCCAAGTTGATTCACAGTACGGAAAGGAAGAAATACATTCCAGCATTTCCATGTATTCACTGGTAGTATATGCAAGATTTTTTCCGAAACTGTGATTCCGAATTCCATCTCATTTATTTTTCTGCGTCCTTGCGCTATAAGTTATAGTCTCCGAGTAAATTACGCGATTTTATTTTGCATCCTATTATTCAATTGAACCTAAGACAATTCCTAGAAAAATAGATTAGTACGCCATTCAGTATCTCAAAATATCGAGGGAATTACAATGAGTCATACTCTAGTACTAAATATCCTCCGTGTATGACCTATAGTGAATCGTAAACACAGCAATCATTTAAAACCTTTTTAAAAGGGAAATTCGCATTCAATCGTAATAAAAACCACTACCGTTTTTTGATGAAAAATAGAAAGATAATGTGGTGGAATCAAGATATCAGGCAACTTTATGAATAATATTTGACCTGCAATTTTTATATTGGATTAAAGATTTCAGTTACGCAAGACCAGAGGACTTCCACTAAGGAAACTCTAATTTTCGCAAATTAAAAATTATCGTTTAAACGGTCTTGAGCAGTACTTTTTCGCTGACTTTATTAAACTGACGATATGATTTTTTTCAGTAAAAATACATAAATATCAAATTCCTTATTTGTGTGGACGCATTAATTGAGATTTTTACGCACATAACTCTGGTCATAAATAATTCATAAGTAGATGCCCACTTTCCACAACGTCATGCTTCGGATTATATGAAGTATTTCACTGGCGCTAATGTGCTAATATATTGAGGATAATAAGAAGAAATAGGAGTTAAGCGGTAAAATGTTGAGGCACGGAACAGGAAAAAAATATGGGACAAAACGAGGCAACTTGGGTAAAATAGGTAGGGGAAATACCAACTATAAGTTACGTGGCCACGTTTTTTTTTGCACCCAGTAAAAGCGTTAAGAGGAGAATAACGGTTCGCCTAAAGGGGTTGCAGCTCTCCCTCTCAGAGTGATTTCCTAGTTTCCAGCGAGAGATTCATCGCACACAACAAACCACAGGCTATCGTGCTAGGCAGCATCCGGTTCCCAGAGTTTTTTTATGAAGCTTGGGGGATGAGAGAAGCTCACGGATATTGGGAATCTTAGATCGCCCGCTGATTTCCCAGAAGCTATGTTGGGCAACCGGGAAATAGGATTAGACCCGCAGAATCCATTTAAGATGGGCTTTAAAATGATCCTCTCATTCCTGGAAATACCAGGATGTTGACTCATGATTACCGGGAAGTCGATTGACAAATAAACAGCTACACATTGGTCAGGCATCAAACTGAGCATTTTCCCTTCAAATGGAAGTTTCATACATCACTAACAATATTTTCTGAGACAAAACATATAATCATGCGTCAACATGCATAAAAAATTGAAGCACAATATTTATTATTAGTTCGTATTTATTTCAAGAGTAGGTTGGAAACAGGAAAAAGGATTTTTAAGTTAAACAGCACACTTTTGTTAACTGGATGCCCAGTTATTTCCAGTGAAGCCAATTATTTCAGCGAAGAACCTTAATATGAAACAAGTTTTTTAAATAAAAAATTTTCAACAAGTTTCCACAAGCGATAAACCCCTTGCGGATTGGTTATACGATGCGATAAAAATAATAGCACAGTACATTTATTCTGAAGTATGGTTTTCATTTTCTGAATCATAGGGATCTTACGATAGTGTCACACAGCCACCTCATAAAATGTCACGACTGGAGGATAGGAGTGATGTGACAAAATTAGTGATAGGATTCTTCAAAGACGGTACATAACAAACTGATTTCTTTCTAAAAAGAACTCAACGAATAGATTTTGGCAAACGTAATGTCAAGTATGGGAAAAGCCAAAATAATATTTAAAACATTCCCGTTAAACTGTATTTCACATAATTCGATGGTAATCATTTAATTCAGGTCACCAATTAACTAATTTTTGCCTTAGGATCTCCATTGCTGTTTCCTTAAAAACTCTAAGCCTTACATACAATCATAAAGAGAACGCAGAATAATGGAATAAAAAACAAAAACCCGGAATTAAGAGTCCCCTTACCTAAAACAGACATATTCCATGAAATGAAGAAATATTTGAAAAAAATGAAAAGAATAAAAATTGAAGGCCCTTACCAATCTTAAATTCGGCCATATTTTAATAATAATACAATCAGAAAACAAAGTACGCAGGACATAGCCCGTCCACTAAAGCAGCAGTCGACTATTGAACACAAATCAAATTCTCTTCTTTTTCCCTTTAGCATGTACAACATAATAGTATTAAACCATATTATGGTGGAATTAATGAAAAGAAACATATTCGATTGAGGACCCAGTTATCTAAGTGGTAGTCATCCGATAACAAGTCTACCCAATGACGAAAATCTATCCGATCCGGCTGAAAAAAAATTCCTACGTAATTTCAGTGAAAATGCAGATGGAAGAGGCGAGTCATTCAATTTTTTTCCGTAAAACATTTTTGCCTGGATTGGAAATGCATAATTAGCACAAGAATGTGGCACAGAACGACTTGAAATCTAAAATACCTCCGAACAAAATATTACTTAAATAAAGATACACGAAATATATGATGAGTGCCTATGAGAAAATAAAAACTTGAAACTGAAATGTTTAAAAATTTTAATGTGTTTATTGGCGCAGGAAACGTCGGCCGATGGAGGAAAAATTCCTATACGGAAAGACATGAAGGCAATAAAGGATTGAGATGCACTTAAATGTGAAGCAAGAAATTGGTACAGAGAAGCAGAGTGAGCATAGCACTTTCAAATTGCTCATAAAACCCCCTCTACGATTATAACACCGATCTACTGACCGTCATCGTGAAAAAATTCAGTACAGACCTACTATCGTGGAGTTTGACGCAATTGTCATTCTGTAGGTTTTTTCGCATTCGGTCAAATATGTACGAAACTGCCCCGAAAAGGCCTACTCCCCCGCTATCGACCATGAAAAATGGTGATTCTTAAGTGCCACATGAACCTCGTCGAAAGAGATCATGGAAGCGGAATCTCTCCAGAGCTATAAAACCCAAAAGGGTACCTCTGAGTTTTTGGCGATATTATGAACTTGTTTGGTTCCTTCAAGACGAAAAATGAAAACCTCTCCCACTATTTTAACTGAATTTTATTTACCAACCAGAATGTAATTTCTGTGGTTAATATTTTTGCTCTATAACCTCAATTCCGCAAGTTTGAGATCACTCCCCCGCGGAAATTTAAATGTCTACCTTATAAATTCAAAACCTGTTTAGCGACCACGACCTTCAGGTCACTGAATACATCTACCTTATTTATTTCCAAAAATTATTATTTTATAATTTGTACAATCTTCCGCTCACTATAGATTTAGAAATCCTCCGTAAAATACAGACAACTTCAATAAGAAAATAAATATATAAGTTGTTGTATATCACGATTTCACGTAAAAAATATTGTAAATGTCTGGGAGAGAATGTAGTATGATTTTATCCTTAGAGTTGGAACTATATTAAATTTAATATCAATTGTTACACGAATATAAAATATCGGAGTAAACTACATTGTTTATTCATATAGTATAACTTAATTCAGTCATTGTAAACGAGAATTTTTTTAATGATTATTTAAATATTTACGTTCCAGAAAATATCGCGTTTGCACCATTTGGACTCCATAAAAAGTAATCGTAAATTACGACTCGGTAGTATAACACAGCAAGCAAGATGAAATATTTCCCTCACACTCCTTTCTATTTTATACCATTCTCATGAAAATGATTACAAGACTAAATTTCCTCCAAGTTGCAAATAATGCAGCAATGAACTTAATGAGTGATTACGTTAGTAGACTGGCGCGTCATCACTTCTTAATTCACCACTTTTAACAAAAATGCTATCACATTTACTCTGCCTCTATGAGCAGATGAATAAAAAAGAAACGGAGAGAGATAGATACGTCGAGGCCACGGAAGACAGGGTGTCTCCAGGGGTCGCTTGCGCCCTATACGCGAAGGAAAAGCCTCTAGTGGATGTAAATGCGTGCAAGCCCAGATCGGGAGGGAGGCAGGGAGCCGAGTCGGAGAAGTGGATGGGAACCAAGAGGAGAGACAGGAGCATGGGACGGAAAGGGGTTATCTTAAGAATTTAGTGGAGGAACTGGAGGGAGAGAGAGAATGGACAAACCTCCGTCTAAGTAGGGTCCCTAACGGCTTCCCTCCTTGTAAGGGAGAGAGCTAGAGCCGGCCCGGCAGAGCACCCACTCCACTCCCCTCTTGCGGAAGGAAAAAGGAGTGAGTGGGTCCAATGGCAAGGGGACTTTAATGGGAGACGCGCTGTTCCTCGCAGAGTTTCCGGGACCTATGTCGTTCATCGCGGATTTTCACGTCCGGAAAGTGCTACCTAATGGCGAGGTACTTCCGGGAGTGGTCATTAGGTTATATTTTCCAGTTCTTTCTGGAAACCCATTCCCCCCGCTTCTCACGAGCCTCTCCGTGTCTTTGACCCCTTCCCCCTCATCCACAATCCCTAAACTCCCTCCTCGAGGTGGGCGGCGGAGGGGGGGGGAATGTGGGGAGGGCAAGGTGAGGGAGTGGATGGGATGGGTCTAGACCGCTCCGTGCATTCTTCCGCCTCTTCCCCTCTCTTTCCTTTTCGTTCCCTCACGTCCGTAACTCAACGGGGGCACGCGCCTCAAAAGACGGCGGATATCCACCCATTTGCCCCTGGCACTCGACTATTCCTCCCTCTTTAACCATTCCGATGAAGACCCACACTCACACACGCCCTCCTCCCCTTTCTTCAGATGCCTTCCATGCAAGGGAACAGGGGCACCAAGAGACTGGAACCCCGTTCTCTGGAACTCTCCCTCCCTCCCTTCACTAATCCCTCTCCCACCTCCCTTCACTGCTCCCCCTCCCCACCACGCCCTAACCCTAGCAGCCCTCAACTTCTTATTGCCCGAGAGAGTTAGAGGGGATAATGTCCAATTCCCTCGCGCCGCACAGGTTTTAGGGGTGCATGTAGAGGAAAAAAGGAAGTCGAGAAATAAAAAGAAAGAGCGCCCATTCCTCTCTTCCTTTATTCGGCAAATAGTACCTTCTCATTGTATTCAACCGACAGCGTTCTCCTTAAAAAAGTTTCCCGAGATAGATTAGAACTTTTCGCCCCGTTGCTTTCCATTTTTTATATTGCGATAAAAAAGGTCCGAAAAGGATAAAGATACCAGATGTATGCGCATAAAAATGAGAGAGGAAAAAGATTAAAAGAGAAAGGGGCAGGAAGCAGGGTACATACCGAGTAGGAAGGCATATGAAATTTATGGTCAATAAATGATGGAGGGGAATATTTTAGCAGATTATAATAAAAATTAATGCATGTAATAATTATAGAGATAATGAAGCGCGCTAACTGCGGGTTGAAAAAGCTTGAGCATTATGAGGCACATCGGCCAATTAAATTTTAGCATATTACCATAATTTTTACTCCGCAGCATATCAGCATAAAGGACCACGCGGATGAACGTTATATTAACGTTAATGCTCGCAATTGTCTGTTACACGATTCACTATCTAGATGAAAATAATTTTTAGCGCACTTGAGGTGATTTACTGATTATGGCGTGTTTACCAACTGGAAAACTTTGCTTCAATTTCATTTTACAATTACATTTACATTTTACATATACAATTAAAACAGAATTAATTCCCCGTTTTGCACTAGGGGAAATTCAACAGGGAATTTTAATTCCTTCCTTTTAAACATAGAAGACTGTAGGCTCGACAAATAAGAGGGAAGCAGTCAGAGTAATTTCTTCTCGCATATTTCACCGAGCTAAACTTGTAAACAGCACCAACGTTTAAACGGACGACTCTTCCATCATCAGGGTCATTAACTTACTCAGATGACGATGGACGAGTCGTCCATTGAAATATCGGTACTGTTCACAAATTTAACCCAGTGGAATACCCGATAAGAACCGACTCTAAGCATTCGCCGGGAAAGCATAAAATCCTTAAAAAGAGAAACTATCACTGCTAACTTATCAATTAAAATTGCTAAATACTCCACCGGCCGTTGTAAGATTCCTAAAGTAACAATTTAGAGTGCCTAATTAAGAATTCCCAAGTTGTACTGGGTCGAAAAAACTTACGAAACACATTTATCTTCAAATCATCATCAATCAACTATATTTTGGTATAACATTAATATAATTCTCAAAATCTGACTTTAGGCAGGATTTAAAGTTGGGTTTGACTCCAAAGTATGTAAACGTACCGTTATAGAATTCCGTGACTCCACTTTTAGTTCAACGCTATGGTAAGTGTTTTCAGAAGCGAAGTCTAGGCTAGTTCCGACAAGGGACGAAATGATCACCGCGCAGCTTCACTCAGGTGCCTATCTAGCAGTCATGAATTGCTGCGAAAGCTTTTGATTATTTGCTTCGTGTATAAGACGTTTACAGCCAACATTGAGAAGTCAGTTCGTTAATTTCATCACTTGATATGTTTTCACACCATATCTCTTCTAACTTAGTCAGGTGTGCCGAAGTTACGTCCTTCAAACCGAAAATGCTGATATCATCCGACTTAAGTTATTTTCAACACGCAGGAAATCGTTGCTATGATTTGGCTCTCCTCGACTAGAAGCATATGCGCACACTTAAATAGCCATCTAGTCAGTATAAGGCTGCCATCGCGAGGTACGTCATGCCGCGGCTAGCCGCCCGCCTGCGGCCTCTGCCTTTAAAAGACCAAATATGTTAAGCGACTTTAAGGCACGGCATCTTTGAATATTTAGTGGAATAAGTACGGGCTCCATATATAAGGCAAACAGAGAAAACATAATGAATTTTTCTGTGTAGCTGGACATGAATGAATCACCGAAAACGAAACGACAGATGAGCATACAAAAACAGGAACTTACTGTAGCACTATTATTTCGGAGCTAATGGCGCCAATTACACCCGCTCTAACGAAATCTGATATTAAGGGGTGAGCTACAGCCCAACAAACTATCTACATCTAACAATCGGTTACAAGGTCTGTAGGGAGCCACAATATTCATTGATAAATAAACTCTAGCCAAGTATAAAAGCTTCTATCATTACATAGAGCAAAATGAGAACGATGATAAACTGACTACTTTTAAGTGTAGAATAACCTCCATAGCATGGAAATTGAAGATGCCCCGTATTATTAACGATGCGAGGTGGATAAGAGAATTGGAAACCACGCACAATTTACGATGCGAATCCCTATGTTAGAATCTATGACTTATAACTGCAACCAGGGTAATCCAGTTCCAGATCCCAGAGACATCAAAGATTTATCCATTAAGAAAATCCTTTCATCTGGTAAAGTTATAGGGCTCCATTAGGATACACTTATCATGATTGCTGACACAATAGATAAACAGGTTTATGTGCCCTAAATAGGGGGCTACGTCATAACCTCAATCTATCCCCCTGTCCGACCTCTGAAACAATTAAATGGATGAGAAGAATATTTAGCACGGACAGGTTAATGCATATACATAAGGTCCTGTACATATACCATGCATGGTCCTCTTCATATACATAAGAGCAATGAAGGAATGAAACTGATTAAAGGAGAGTGGAGTGGAGAGCGATATCAAAACAACCTTGACTGAATTCTGATAATGGTTATAAATTAATTAGCAGTATTACACAAGATCGCAGCCATAGGTAAAGTAATGAAGTTATACAGGAATATAAAACTAATGAGGAATAAAATACGAAAAAAGTATAAAAAACCGGCTACGAAATCGCTCAAACTACTGCCTCTTAACGTGCTTCTACTCAGTTATCCTGCTTTGTTATCCTGCTACCTAGGGTTCTCAATTCTACCGCTAGTTGGTGTCTCCCTGGTTTGGATTCACAAATAGGAGCCAACGCCCTCGATTTCTTCATCGGTGGGAAATTAGCATGTGTATCTTGGATTGGCTAATTCTGAATATATTATTGCTCCACCAAGGATGGGATTGTGCCGAATTACATAATTCTTTTAATCGTATTTCCATCGTCTTTTGTCCTTGTGATTTGTATCTTAGATCTAATACAACTAATTACAATTCTACCTGACGTCTTTAGTAAGTAATACATGATCTGTCACACGTTTTCATCCATGGACGTCCATTACCAGTTTTAGATAACAAATTATGATTCACTCTGCGAATTTTGAAGCCCCGAACTCGCTCAAGGATCCTACCAATAAATCGACACCGAATGATCCGCGGTCGTGATGCCGGGGTGACAAGAACTGTCCCCCTAGGCCGATAAAGTGCAATTTTCAGTCACTTCTATTGTGAGCCATATGGGACTGAAATTGGTAGCGGAAGTATACTTAACCAAAAGTAAAACCCTACATGGAACAAACTCTGTGACTATAATACAGTGATTCCTTCTCCCCGCCGCATCAAGATGTATGTAGAACGGATCATGTCATAAAGTTGAGAATTTTTTTGATTGATCATCAACAACAGCAAGGACAATTGTTCCTCCATAGCAATCGGTATTAGTAAATTAATTTGCTCACCACTCCGCTCAAATTTAATTAGTTTCATTCCTTCATCGTTCTTATGTATATTAACCTGTAACCTGCCAGGGTTAAATATTTACTAAATGGTCCAACGGGTTACTATTGTGATTATTTGCTCTAGTTTGACCTTAACCTGGAAAAAATTGAGTTGGCTACGAAAATTTTAATCCGCACACATCGCCTAAATTTCTGGATATGGAAATATTGGCTTTCAGGAAACGCGTAAAGGTTAGGAAAAGTTTATTTCCATTTCTCGTGAGATATAATCCAAAGCTAACAACTTCGTCAGTTTTCATCATTTAGCTAGAAAAGTTCTACATGATACATGAACATTCAGCGTACAGGAGCTATACACACTTCTATGGTATGATATAAAGCTTAATCATAACACCTGCGCTCTCTAATGAGATCCATTAAAAAAACACGCTATCTAATACAAGGATGAAAGTGCAAAATCCATAGAGTCAATCGAAGCCGGCCCTGGTGGCGGCAGGGTAAAGTCCTCGCCAGCCAAACTAAGGGTCGCGGGTTCGAGTCCCACCTGGGCCACCCAGGGCCTGAGTGTATGTTCTGTTGGTCCGCTCCCAGGAAAACCTTATGACAGGCTTAGCAGCCTATTGGAATTTCAGGGACATACGGGCCAACAGAATCGCCCGGCAAACAAAAAAAGTCTAATTTATTACCTCCAATAAGATAACGACTAAGACATTTGAGCCTCTGACGCTGGAACCATTACACTGACGAGCTATTTTTCCAAGAAAAAATATGCCATTAGTTCCTCATTTATGAATAAAGCCCACTATATATAAATTGAAATTAACATCATAGATGTAGATCCGGTATCAATAGGTAATTTTCTCCATTACTACTAATTTACTCCAAAATTAGCATGTCGACGGGACCACATTAGCGAAGAAGTCAGGTTAATTGCCATCAAGTCTTCCTGTAGCAACATATAGCTCAGTGAAGTTCATATATTCATCCTAAGAACAAAAGCATAATTTCATTCAAATGTAGGCACGATCACTGGTAACTGTTTCATGCCCTCCTTTAACTTACAGTCGTGTACCATTAGGCTCAGACAAGTTGACAAACAATGCTCAAGATATATCTTATTTGTGGCTGCGGGTAAGCGAATGGAAACAAAAAGCAAAATACTAAGAGTGACATGGAATTTCAAAGGCACAAGAAACTTTCTAATTAAGTGTAATTTTAAATTTAGCTCCTTAAAAACGGTAAAGCCATACTTTCCAGAAGGAGATCAAAATTTCCATAAGAGCAGGTATGATGAAATAGTATTTCCCCTCGCTTGAATGATATGACAAAACAGTTTTATTCATTAAGGTTAAAGTAATACCGTTAAATTAATAGAGAATAAAAATAAACGAATACCATTAAGTATTACAAAATATTCACCACTAAAATGGTTTCGTCAAGATAATAATTACAAATCCACATCACGGATTCAACGAAAGATAGGTCACCAGCTATCTAAATTTTACACTTGCTCCGACATATTACCTATTTCCGTCACACATACATAATTACTCGTTTCAAACAGCAAATTACAGTACATAGTATTCAAGTAAATCAGCCCTAAACAGAATTTTTGGCTCGTAAGCTTAGCACACCACGACCCGATATTTGGTGATCAATCATTAAAACGTGATAAAAAAATATTATCTACTATATTTCTTGAACATTTCTTAAACACCTTATTTAACCATGACTAAAGCAAATGTTTTAAATAATCTTTAAGGATACAAAACGCAACGCTTTCCTCTCAATTTCTTTCCTCCTAAAAGACGTTAAACTAAAAACAACACGTATGTTATTTGACGCATAGCTGATTAAACTGCCCTACTAAAAAGATCGAACTAAATATCATCTTGAACATATGCTATTTAACCATGCATCAATAAAAAATAAATTTCTCTCGAGGGTTTTAGTCATGGAAGCTTAAATTCATCAGTGGGAGGAAATACAAGTAACTACGAGAGCTAAGAGGTAGAGGTAAGAATTCGCCAATATAAATACTCAATAATATTTCTTCCGATAAATAAACAGTACTTTTTGTTTAGTTTTAAATGGCTAGTATATTAATTTATGTGCATATAACTTTATGAATAAAATATCTGAACAATTTTTAAATCAGAACGATAGCGTAAATGTGCGTCTTAAAAAAACGCTAATTTACATGGAAGCCAAAGCAAATGAAAACATCATAAACATTAATAGGGGCATGCCGAAGAGAGCAATTGCGCAAGATATTATACGATTTTCTTCCTTGGGGATCATTCATGCTCCTTAAAAACGCAAATATATGATGTACAAAAAAAATAAAGCGAAATAAAACTAGCTTGAAATAATGTCCTGCGAATAATTTCAACATGATATTTTTAACGAGTCCCGATCGCACGATAAGAATTTACAGAGTACCCTAGACATGCATAAAATCACAAATCACGCTGAGGAATCGGAAGACCTAGTTTGTGAAAAGTTTGGAAGTTAAATGCGAGGCTTCCTTCCCATCACTGTTCCCGTTTTAAAGTCACTTTTCAAAATTGTGGAAGCCTACACCTCGTGAAAATAGATTAGGCTTTGGTTTCATAATCATTTCCGAATCTAGGAGTGGAGCTTCATCGCTTGAATCCGAAATTGCCCCACCGCAACTTCCCTTTCCCCAGCGGCCGTTAGGGGCACAACTAAAGGGTCGTTAAGAAACCGCATCAACTCAGTCGGAAATAGGTGGTAGCTGGATTCTCATCTCTCCCTAATAACCACTGTTTCTCTCCTCATTTCCATCCCCTTGCCTCCTCCTCCTCCTCCTTGCCGGTCCTCACCGCCGTCCAACGGCCTCCATTCTCTCGGGCTTAAGCCAAAGCTCTTCCTCCACAACGCCTCCTCTCCTCTCGTTATCTCATTTGCCTTTTAGCCCATCAGCGTTCCCTTGCCTTTATGCCCTCGTAAAAAAGTGTTGCTTCAGTCATTAAAAGATGCTTTCAGCATGTCTACCGATTGGACATATTTTCAGCCTAGGGTAATGAATGTGTGATCACGAATTCATTCGAAAATATTCCACGCCCACATTATTTTCCAGAACGATAAATATACATATTGCAAACTGTATGCATTGCAAATATACATTCAATCGGCGACGGAGGAACACAAATCAATATCGCATACAAATATTTAATCCCTCTTTGGTTTACTGTGCAAAACAAATATTACGTTTGGATACAGTCCTTTGATCTCAAATAATTACTGCATAATTACTCGCCAGGCATTACCAATTAAAGATACTTTCTCTGGTGAACGCTGGGAGCTAAAAAATCCTGAATGATCCTCCTTGGAGCATTAAAAGAAGACTCAAATAGAACAGACGGTTGTATAGATGGATAAAACGTGAAGAATCGAAGAGTCAACGACCGGAAGGAGGGCTGTAAGTGTTGGAATAAAAGAGAGGAAAGGATGGCGGTGGAAAAGGAACGAAGGAGAAAATTCAAGCGTGATCAGTTGATGAGAGAGAAAAATCTTACTATGGCTGATAACTAGGAGGGAAAATGGCAGCAACAAATACAAAGGGGAGAGCAAGAGAAATGTCTTGAAAAGGAAAGTGCAGTCTATGAGAAAACAGGAATAATGAGAGCGAGAAAAAAGTTGGCGGATATCACAGAAAATTGGATGACACTAAATATTACGAAAAAGAGGGCAGGATAATTTTAAGAGGCACACTGCAATAAATGGATGGAGAACTAGACCCGTATCTAGTTTCCCGTCATCAGATGTCCGTGAAACTCATTTTCCAACACATTCCCAGTCTTTGCATACTAAAGGAGACATTCTAATATGCTTGAAATAGTATATTTATGATACACTTGTTAAAATAGTTTGAAAGGTTCATCAGCTTATTTTTAATACCATTCATTCTACGGGAACTTTGACAAGGTTTCAAAGTTCATTGCAAAATATTTATCGGATTCTCTACACGCAATTAGTGGTTAAATTAAAGGAAATACTGTGTTTAATGTATTAAGCCATTAACGTTGAGGCAGAGAAAATTAACAGCCGCATTATTAAATTTCCCGTTTTCACACTCCTGGCCAACATATCTATTTAATTATTTTTAAAATAGTAATTTCAATAATATTTTTCAAAAGATTCTCACAACGCTTGGATAGGAATTTTCTCGTAAAAGTGCAGCGTTTAAAGTACTTTGTCAATGGCAATCGATTTTCTCACAGTTTGACGCCAAAAGCTGTCCGTGACCACGTCTAGAATCAACTTACGAATGTTATAATAGCGTAACACGAAAATAAATTAGGTAACCCGAATTTAAACTTGAAATAAGTCATCTTCCCTAACAGCAGATACGATGAGGAATTTTGCGCTTTTGGTACGTTTATCGGTTTCAAAAGTTCAATATGTTCAGTCATACTTTTCAGTATAGCCGCAAATTAACTTTCACACAAAGGCATGCGTAAAGTGACTCTATTACATTCGTGCAGCTGTCCACTTCTCTTTTCTCAATCAGAAATTAATTGGATGGCATCCTTGCGGACATTGCTCCGAACTTGAGTCTATAGTATCCGCAACCATCACACAAAAAACCTACCCAGTGCGTCAGTTTAGTTTCGACTCGGTAAGCCACTCATGGCCGGTACTGAGTGCGAAAAAGACAGGTAACAGGAAGCTCATGCCTCACGTTCAGAAAGCAATAGGATTTTCATAAATGAACGAACTCTCAGACGTAGGATTTAGTAAATTGGAAATGTTACCAACAGAACAATTAGCTTGGAATGGTAATTATCAGAAAAAGCAGCCATTTTCACAGGATAAACACGAGCTGTAGGGACAGAAGACTTTTGAACTAGTTTCTGTACCCATCCAGTGTAAATATCGTACATCGCCGGAGTGTGATGCACGATACGATGCATCCAATGTGAGTCAAAATACTGTGATCATAGCATGAGACAATATTTGGAATCTTCACCACTCATATACACTCTTTTCCCATAATCTTGGCTAAAAATTTAATAATTATGATGCTTTCTCTCTGAAATTCCTTCAAAACAGACTGTAAAATAATAAGATATTCCATCTTCACAAGAGTTGTTTTACTTGCTATAACTTTGTAGTTATATTCTTTCATGATTCCAATTAATGGTAATTATCTTATAAGTTAGTTATTTTGTATAATCTTTTTAATGCCTAGTTAATTTTGAGAACTTAACGTCTTCTCTATGAACTAGTTTGGCTCGCCACTCGAGGATGGGGAAAGAAATGAGGCTATTTCTTGATAACGCTAGTTTTTCCCCCAGTACTTCTCTTTTCATTAATAAGTGTAAGGTCGAGCATTTATTCACAGGATAATTTCTGTGATTTGGAATATGAACAAATGGGCTGGCTAGAGTATTTATGGCTTAGTTTGAAAGTTAAAAAAGAGAAGCACGGTATGCTGCCGACTTTGACACTAAACGTGTGAAAACTGAGGGAGAAACAAAACCTTATGACCTACATTAAAAGCAGCATGTGAATGAACCTGACCAGAGGGCTTCAATAAACAACAATGACAATTCGTGCCATTGACATGAAAATGCCTTTTTCCTGCCACATGAACATGGCTGGAAAATGTAGGGAAAATATAACATAAAAGATTAGGAATTAATGAATGACCATCTTGTTTTCTTTTCCATTTAAAAACTATACCACAAATGAAGAAATGAAAGAAAATGACTCATACTTAATAGGCATTGCAAGATACATGCAAGTTTGGAAAAAACTTAACACACAAAAAAGTATAGACTTGAGAGCCATTTTACATTGACTACTCACCACAATCATTGAAGTAATTACATTAATGCTCTGCTTATGCTTCTTCGACATCACACCTTTAACGATTTAAGAGTGCTCATCAAACATTAAGACATAATGTACTCATAAACCGATTTCAATAAAGCCCAATGATTATAGAACAAAGCCAGGCAAATTAATCTAACGCTGAAAAGTCATAAACTAGCACAAACATACAAACAAGAAAGCATCTTAGAGTCACAATCACATAATTGTGAGGAAAATTATGCCATAAACGAAGTCTTAGGTCTTAGGGTACCTTGGATCCCAAGAACAGTACATCATACTTAAGTGTAAATAGGTCAATTCAATCCTAAAACTGGATTAAAAATTACACAATATTTGCGATACTGTAGGAACTTTGGCACTGCATGTTGTGGAAGGATACAAAGAAAAGACGCTTAAGTTAAATAAACAAAACAAACAATCTTTGTCAAAACAAACGATCTTGAACAACTAGAAAAATTACTTAAGCTTAGTGTTTGTTTTATAAACATTACAAGACTAACTAATCTTGTCGAGACAAGAAGACTAGCTTTTTCCAATCGTAAAAAGTTCAATATTGAGGATAGGCTGAAGGAATTGTTTAATCTTGACTTCTCTTTCCACGAAAGCTGAAAGCTGAACCGCAAGCGGTCTAGCGTAATAAACTATTTTTGCCATAGAGAAATGAGAATGCATTTGGATGAGGAATAAATGGCAAAAAATGTAGAGAACAACAAGAGTGAAAGAATAACATGAATTATTGGGCACCCAACACAATTCTCCATCGGAGCTGTTCAGACAGTCATGAACGGGAAGGTGAAATAAATTCTCAACGAGGAGGAATTTGTATTTTAGAAAAAAACAGAGAGAGGAGTAAGCTTCCCCACATTAAAAATTTCCACAGAAGAGAAAATGAGAAAACATCAATCAACAGCTATTGTCGTCGTCAAGTTAAGGAAACCATTTGAGAACTTTTCGCAAAAAAAAGAAAGGAAAGTCCGACGAAATGAGAAGGAATAACTGGGAACCACAATGACACAAGAGCGATACGCGGGGTGAATGAAGAGCAGTTGGCAGTGATCAAATGCAACCACCGAGAGAAGAGAAAAAGGAATGAGCGTAATACGAGACATGATTCCTGATTAAAGTGAGCCTCTCAAGTGGCATCTCGCGTCAATTTCCCTCCTCAAACCTCAACTCCACTCCGACCTCCGTCGTTCCACCCATCCCTCCTCCCTCTCTGTATGGGAGCTGGAGGGAGGGAAGCGATCCGGGGGTGGCTCATCCCCCGTTCTCACCCAACCTATTTCCTGCGTTCCAATTCCCTCCTCCTCTTCCATCTTCTCACTCCTCGCAGGCATTGAACCGAGCTTCGGGAGGGAAAACCAAAAGCTTAAATAAGCGAGATGATGTTCAAGAGGATAGAAAGAAGGAGTGAGAGAACTGTCTGGGAGAGGGAGAGCGGAAACGAAAAACATTACAGACGGATGATGCAATGAAGACAATTGAACGCAGCCGGGCGTTTTTAAGTAACTGTGGGGCAAGAGCATCGGGAGCAAAATTATTCGAGCGGCTAAAAAGGGGATCAGAGTGAATGGGAGAGGAATGAAATAGTACGGGGAGGAAGCAACGTCAGAAAACTCTTTGAGGGAGGGAAATTTAGGAGAGCGAACGAGGAGCTGTCAAGACGAAGGGAAAGGAGGCAAGTGGAGGGCAGAAATGAGATGGGCCTGGTAGTTTTTCGACATTTAAATTAGTTGAAGAGAAAGCGACAAGTTTAATCAACACGCACAACCGTCTCCGAGAAAAAGGAAGGACTTACAGAGAATTCGAAAGAGTGTAACAGCAGGATTTCAGAAGCACTAATGCAGGTTAATAAATAAACTTCCATGAGGTCTATGGGACCTAGGTCTAATCTTATACAAAATATATAATAACGGTAGTTTAAGTCAAGGATACCTCTCTCAAACTAATTTACTTTTAAAGTATTATTCAATATCAAAAATAGCTATCTTTTCATGAATTTGTCAACAATTAATCACGTAATTCGTAAATTAATTGGAATTGTATTACATTACTTAATATGACTTAACTAGAATAGTTCTACAATAGAGTGTGAGAGTATGAGAATTCTTAATCAGATTTAAACAGGTAATCAGAGCCTAAGTTAAATTAGCCATGTGGTCACTGTCGCGAGTCTCCTTCATGAATTATAATACTACCCTAGCAGGGAACTCTCATAATCGGCCTAGGGTGGTAAATAACATGAATTATTCATTTCCATTAGAAATAGTTCTTAAATTCGACAAACATTTTCATGTCATGCGGGTTCAAACTCCTGCATATCCAGTGACACCTGAATTATGCGGCCACCACTGGATCCATGAAATAATGGCCGCTTAAGGAGGTGAATGCTGGATGGAGGTTAAACTTTTTTCCCCTAAAGAATCTATTATCAAAATGGCCTTAAATTAATGAATATTCTTTGCGGAAGTCATTTCTAAGAATTTTTTAAACACTACAACATATAGAGAAAGTTTAACCGACGGAAAAACTTTAATGGTTATTTTTTTATTCAAACACTTTTGGCAGCATAACGTTCAGTAGAATATGCATATTATCTTTTCAAAGCATGCCCTCATACCCTCCTGTACCTACCAATCCAACCCATCGCAGACAGACCGCCTCTTCTTTGCCCTATTTCCATTACACTTGGCATTTTTCTATATAAGAGCCAATTTCATTATATTTAATCCCGGTCAAGGCGGATGATTTTTCCTCTGTGGAATTTTGCACAATTCTGTATTGCGGGTGACTCCGTAAGGTTAAATCCATGGCTAGTCCCGGGTAACTCAAAACCTGTCATTATATGTCTATATTTTTATGAAATATTTTTTAACTGCGCTCTTACTTGCTGCTTATCATCACGTAAGTGTCCGCGACAATGCGTTTCTAACATAATCGAGCATCAGCAATTCGGAGACACTCTTGGCTTCGTCCATACTAAAAACATGAGATCATAGAGCTCGCTTCCGATACTGGGGCTTAAAATTCTTGCGTCGAGTGGCTATAGTTTAGCCGTAGTGCTGGACGGAAGAAACGTAAATTTCATATTTAAAAGCAAAATATTTGGACGGCACAGAGCATTGTCGAGTAGAAGAATTTTCTTCAGCTTTTTACAGACTATTAGCGTTAAATTCAGACTTTTAGCATTAAATTCTTTCGACTAACATTTAAAAGTTACAGATATCTTCAGTGCCCTTTTACTTGAATTCCATTTCACAACTCAATAGTTGACTTTTGTTCTTCTGAAGCAGCAAGGCTTCAAGTATCTCCCTATTATCGAGAGAACCGTTTTTCTCCAACTGCGTCGCAGCGAAGCATTATTGTTTTCGTATCCTTCGTGGTCTTTGCTCATATAGTAAGGGGTACGTGATTTATTGGGTGTAAACTATAAAAGAGACTCCACATGGTTTTTAGGGTACTAATAATTTTGGTCCATCCGCCATAATATACATTTCCGACATACTAGCTGTCATTCCTTTTATACTCCTTAAGATCACTTTCCATCTTTCTCCCTTCACTTTCACTTCAGTTACGTTCGCTTTCCCAAATGACCAATCAACAAATAAACGTTGAAATTCCTCGCAAATAACTATCTCGGGTCCTGAGTTATGATAATATTATAGAAGTGCATATTTTTAATGACGTCAAAAAGACAGCCCTCTTCAAAATTATTCAAGTTTCATAAAAGGCCGCTAAAAATTGCGAATGAAAGAAAAGAAACAAGTGAGCTATGAACTGAAATACTGAACGTTTGAAATGGCAGCACCAGACCTGCTGCGTGTTCCCCTCGCTCATCCCAAGGCAAAACGATCTTCCCTAGAGAAACGGCCGCCATCAATGGTGCAGCCCCCCTAACGGGCGCAGCGACCCTTTCCCCGCTGTTGATACCGCCATCGCCGCCCCGCTCCACCATCCGCGGCAACGAAACGAAAGGGCTTCAATGTACCGAGATGCGTCCGGTAAATGTTCCAAAGGGATGCAGCCGCCAGGAGTCAATTTTTCCGCTTTCACTCCTCAGATCCCTTTTGTCCCGGGCTATCGCTGGGCAGGCATTTGCTTTAAAACGCACTCACCACACATAGAGACTGCGGTCAACCGTTGGAAAAGCGTGCAGGAAGTGAGGTATTCCCCAAGCGTAGGAGAAAGCGCGGATCGCGGTTACATTTGAACGATTAGAGATGCTCTTGTTAGATGCAAAAGGGCGCCTAGACGTGTATAGGGCCAACAAAACTGAGCTTGGTAGAAAATTCTCTGGAATGCCAACTAGAATTCACGGAAATTTAATACACTCTAGTCTCATTTCTAAGTCAGCTGGATCTCCCAGTGAGTCAATTGCAAAATGACCAATTACAAAGAAAGAATGTTATAAAATACATTCCGTCCAGACTACAGATTAAAGATGAACTCATTTTTCGTCCATTTGTAAAACTATACTAATAAATTCACATAAGTTTTACAAAAGAGTAAAGATAAAAATATGTGCCATCAAAGACAGCTAATCAACTACAATATTCAGGTCAAAAAGCATCAAAATTTTTCTGGGTATAATATTAACTTTCTTTTGTGCATGGCAACAAACTCAAACCACTTTTAAAGTTTATGAACACAATAAACCATTGGATATAATTACCATATAACCATGTAATTACCTGAACCTTCTGATCTACGATCACAGACATCAATGACTTTCCACAAAGTTCTTCAGTGAAAACATTTTAAAATTATATCTTTCAAGGTTGATATATCTATATTTAATAATACATAAAATTTTTAAAGAATATATCTCAAAGCTATATCCTTATGTTCCATTCAGATGAAAAAGAACAGGATTTTGAAATGGGAGGTTTCGGCATAGCCAGCAAAGATTTTCAATAAAAGTTTATGCGGGCCATGAGTATCCGCAAGCCTGGAGCATTTCAAAGCTTTTTTCGAGAGTCAAGGTGCAATGAACTATTGATTATGCTACTAAAGCTGCTAAAGAAAGTAGAAATAAATATCTTCTGAGAAACATGGGCTACCATATCTCGGAAGAGGGGGTAGTGGACCATCATTAAATCTCGAGCATTCAGTCGCGTGAATACCTCAAATTCAGGACTCCCCGGTCATTTTTCCCTCTATTTTAGCGAGCAACAGTTTCAGGATGAACTTTAAAGAATAAATTGAATTGTTTAGGGGAAGTATTATTGCGTAGGCTATGATGCAGGTTCATCACAACCACTCGGCACGGTCATCAATAAGCAAAGGAAGTAAATACTAATGATCGGATCTTTTTACTAAAAATCTCAAGTTTGAATTTATGCGATACAAGCAAATAAATAGTACTACACTGCAATAACAGTGCTCGTAAATGCAGCATTGCAGCCCAAATTAGAAAAATTCTAAGCTAAAGGTAACGGAAGGCGGCGGACTCAAAGGCCCCTTTAGTGTATACCGCAGCTCAATGCATATATGTAATATGAAAAGTATCCAACAGGATATTGCGCCAGTTTGGGTAAGGGAAGCAAATGACAAACACGAGAATTTACGAAAAGGAAGAAAATATAAAATTATTTTAAGCGAGAAAAAAGCAAATAATTTGATGAAATTCTTATGGTTACTAGCTGAAATCAGCAGGAGTAAATATTCAGCCACAAATTCATTCCTCACAATATAAGATGCTTTATTAGCAAATTGGTATTCACAAAATTCCATGAGATACGACGATAAATTATACAATGGTAGCCATTCATTTTTAAGTGGCAAGGAAAAATAGCTGGAAAAAGCTTTCCGGAAAGAGTTGATTCCTTTTTATCGTTGAGAATCGTCATCGGCAATTACGCCAACAAACGATGGATAACGATTAATAAGCGCGGAAAGCGATGAAAAACAGCTGAATTGTGCGTTTTTATGGTCATTGCACCTCTTTAGTTCTTCTCCGACAACAATGAAAAATTCTACTCATCACTTATGACGGTATACCCATTAGTTTCACCTCATTAGCTCAACCGAGGACGACCGAGGGAAAAATTCCGGCGTTTGCGATGAGTTATGTGGCTCGGATTTTGAATTTCCCATTGAGACTATTTGAGCTGTTTACAGTGAAACAATCACCGAGTCATCAGAAACGATTTTCGCTTCACGGATGATGCACTGTCTGTCCTTTCTATTCTGCCGAGTTTCATGAACGCAATGACGGTGGAATGAAGCAGAGAGGGAAGGAAAGACATTAGCGCGATAACGTCAGTTGATGTAAAGGTATTTTCAATTGCTCGGCGCTGAGTTTCACACAATTAAGGAGATGACTAATTCCTACCATCAGTCTATCTAATTTGCTCTCCCAGTTGAAGTTCATGACATGGATTTCAGGGAATAGATGAAAGCTCAATTGATGTCAATGATGCATTTGATTGAGCCCAAAAGCGTGTACGTTACTAGAGGTAATATTGAACGACAACTCCTTTTCGTCAATTCATTTAATCAACCTACCTACATGATAAATATAAGTTAATAAAAAACCATATTTTTTAAGAGAAAGTTATCATCTGAATGACCCAGATCGACGCTTTGGGAGCTCACTTGCGTTATGAAAACAGCATCAAAACAGCTCCAGATTCGAAATAAGTAAATTCTCAAAGTTGATTGAGAGATATCCATTATTCATAACTCTGAGTTGGCTAAATAAATATTTCTTAGAAATTATATAAGCTATTTCCTACGCTTTTATGATTTTTTCTCATCCCAAAAATCTTTCATCGGGCATTTGATACTGGGTGAATCAAGAAGCATTGACGGGTGAAATATAAATGCCCCTTCCCTGATAGGTTATTTCCCACCTACACAAGACATGTAAACACGATCCTAGAGCTAGAAGACCAGCAGGTAAGATTATTCATCCGTTCCTCTCCCCGTAACTTCGGCAGAATATCCTGTAAAGTGATGTAACTCCTAGAAGTGTCTTAGAGGTGTGATTAAAAATATCAAAATAAACTTCAAGTTTAAGCAAGCTGACATGAATCCTCTCCTAATCTAATGTAATTTGTAGTATAACTGCAAATAGTCGCACTCTAACATCTACGTGTTCTATCGCACTCTAATATCTACATTTATCTCCCCTAATTTTGATCAAATGGCCTATTAATTGTGTTATAATACAAACATCAAAAATTAATTACCGATCCAATTTTGCCATCCCTAGGCGTAAATTTGACATTGTTAACTGACCTGTGCTATATAGATTTACTTCCACTACAACGCATACCATTTTTCCCTTCGGATATACACGAAACAGTGGGGGCAACTCTCAATTCTTCAGGTCCAGATCCGTTTAGTTGAGCTTAGAGTGGTGACTCCGACAACAGTTTCCCCGCTCTAGAAGCGGAGCCTCAGAATATTTGCGTAACAATGGATATTGCGCTTCTTTCTTCTAGTTCTTCCCTTTTCATTCAATATCAATAATGGAAAATCTGGCCTTCATCCCTGCGAAATGGACAAAAAAATAATCATTCCCTCGGATTTTCCATCTTCTATTCTCTCCTCCTGCCCATTTTCTCCGTCATTCCTCAGCAATTCTTTTACCGAACAGTGTCATCCTTGTCTTCCAAGTCTTCCTCTCCTTTTCCCTCTTACGGCAATGGCCTCATCTCTTGCTTACACCCTTTTTCTTCGCGCTCGAGTACTGAGCATATCCCACCACGCCTCCAGATGCTCGAGTCCCTATGATTTACAGCCGTATTTTATGAGCCGTGGGTAAGGGCTTATTCCGGTGCTGTCTAGCGTTCTCAAGAGTATTCTTCGTTCCCAAAATATATGTATAAAACTCATGGTTCTTCCACTCGTGCAGGAATTTTTTTCCAGTCCCATGAAACTAAGTCTACTGTGCGGGATGCATTGGAGGAAATATATGTTTCTGTAGCAAATAATGTGAGTCACTACAACTACCATTAAATGGTACCGTGAAACTAGCTATTTTAATAAAATTTCACCGATAGTTCAATCAAAACAATATGAAGCAACAGGTGATTCGTTTAGAAAATTTTCTACCTACTCATTACGTTGATTGTTAAATCGATTCGTCAAAAATTATCTTTCAACTACGCCAGCACATGAACTATTCTAATGAAAGATACTTCAAAGAAAATTTCCAGCTTTTCTTTTTGCTTAGGGCCGTAGCAGTCAATCATGTTAAGGCTTTATTCATATTTTTCAAGATATTAATTTCCAAAATTAGTCGAATCAAACTAAACACCGGGTATAAGTAGCCTGAAATTTGCTGACGGAATCAAAAAATAACTTTTGATAGACTGCTCCGAATTCCGTGCATCATCTTATCTCCAGTGTAAGCTTAAAGAATTAACATTTCAGACATGGTGATTCCAGATGGAATCATCATAGCACATCGATATCGTTGCTTATGTCACATGAGTAGCAATACAAATAGTCACCTTGAATTTTATCGCAGGATTAAATGTATTTTTCTCGAAGTGTTTTATTTTTTCTGACACCTAAGACCATAATAATTGAATAAAAAACCAGAATCACTTGCAAAGACAATTCTATTTAGATAGGGTTTCACAAATCACTGACCCATAAAAATATAAACATTACTCCACACTTTTTCCATGCAAAACTTCTAATTAATTTTTTTAAATATAAAACCATCGGAACAATGTAAATCTTGTTATCAATGAAATTGTGGATTTGAATTCCGGCCGGCTGTCTTTTACATACACTCATGAAATGATGGACGTGTTATTCCTTTCTCAAATGTATTTTAATCTGGCTGTCATCTCACAGAAATATAAAAAGACTGTATCGACATATTAATAGAATGGAAAATTCCTGAAGGCTCACGACTTTCCTTAATTTTTTTCCGAAGTGACAGACCTACACAAGGTAATAACAATTTCAAATTGGATACATTTTTTCTCAACAGCATTTACTACGAGTTGTTATACAGTTTAACTTCCATGGCCACAATCAAATCACGGTGGTTCTAACGATACTACCGTCTCTTAAACTGTTCTCAATTTGAAGGTTAAGAGATTAAAGTTCAACTGCCATGATTTGTTTCGCGACCATGATGACGGAAAACGATTACGTCATCCACCCCATGATGCCCCCCTCCATCCCCACTGACCACTACGCCATTGAAGAAATATTCCCGCACCAGAAAAAGAGTAAACGAACGAAAATCCATTTTCGGATGATTCCCGTGGCGCGCGAACCTTTCATCGCGCCCATAAACCAAAATAAAAAAGCGTCAAGAAGTAAATTGTTCCAAACTCTTTATGTGGGGCAGTTTTCGAAAAAATAAAACAGTTAACCCGGCAGTTATGGGATACCCCTCGCCCATTGTTCTCCCTTCAGAAATTCCATTCGATAAATTCTGACCTCGAATCGGAAAGCCATGTATCATTCTAGCCCTGCCAATGGAGTTAAGCTTTCGGATTCCGCACTTCTTCCTTTTATTTTTTGGTGGCATTATCTTCCGCTGTATCATTCCTGGCGCAAAGGGCTCGGAATGTGCCTTGCGTAATTCATGAACGGAGCGGTGTCGAGGGGGGGGGACAAGTGGGGGTAGCGAAGGGGAGGGTCTCACCAAGAATCCGGATGAAGGGTTCAAGGCAGGGTAGCGGGTGATGGTTCCGAGAAGGCGCATAAAGAGGGATTGTCTCGATGGCTGGAGGGTTTGGATGGGAGAGAGATGGGCAGTCGCAACAGGATAGAATACGCGATGAAGGAATGGAGATAGTAAACTGAAAGCGAGGGACACAATACAAATAAGCGATGTTGGGCTCATGCATTCCCATAACGCGAGGCCCAACCGATCAGGCTGATACCTACCTTTTAGTCGCATTGCCTCGAGGTAGGCGAGGGAAACGAAATGCCCTCATGCTCCAAACTTAGTTCACGATCCCTATTGAACATTATTCATTCCTTTAGGCAAGCCATTGAATCCTACAATAATGTGGCCATGAACCAATCCGCAAATATTGTCTTGGGTATTAAACAATGCAAACTATGGTAAGAATAATAAATATTTTGAATAGGCTATTTGTCAATCACTCTGAATTGCAGATTCAATAGATTAAAAATTTTCACTGAAACTTTTCCATTTCCACTGAAAGGGAATTCCCATTCACAATCTCATCTCAGACCATTTTCCCCGTCCATCATGAAATCTTGCGCAAAGAGAATAGTGGAAATTTTTATTACAACTGAAAGGAATCTACAGTGGCCCCCTCGAATGACTATTCGATTTTGCATACGAATAAAAAGATGATAGCTTGAATCTCAGTCGGCCATACGCATTTATAATAAAGTTTCGCGTTAAGATGTTACAATAATATTTCTTGGTAATTTGTAGATTTCTCAACATAATTAGATATGTAATGAATCGAGACATTGGAGATATTGCTACAACTGTAAAATATCTAAAAAACGTAATGACAAAGTAATAACTTGTAGCAAAAAAAGAGCACTGAATTTTTCCTACTTTTTTCTGTTATTAAACGCCATTAGAACGATATCTCGGCACTTGGGTATATATATGGTACATATTTGAGTGACTGTTGGTTGACAAATAACTGCTTCAACAAATCACACAACTCACTAAAATCACCATACAACGAGTTAATTCCAAGTACTTATCTATATAAAAAATTATCATCGCTTTGTACTGCCTCACTCCAGATCACCAATTTCAGGATTAATTAAAATTTTAACAAGGAAATTCGCGCAAAAAGCTGAATAATATAATCAAACATAACCACGAATCTACAATACAAAATTAAAATTATGCACCAAAAGTTTAACTGCACAAAGTAATGACTTTTAGAATGTTTTATAGTGCTTCAAATAATCTGATACGCTCATCTAAATGCAAAACACTCCAACCCACCAAATTGAATCCAAGATGAAATGGGTGTGATCGAGGTGGATTAGTGATTAGTTATCAGTGGAAAATGTTTCACCAACAGTTATCGTTTTGAAGTTTGATCACCACTTTCCCTAATGGCAAACCAACGGAGGTGACGCAGGCACAAGATGAGACTAGGAGTCAACCTGTAAATTCACACGCTGAAGTAGGTTGATACTTTTTTAAAACAATTAGTTATAAACCACAAAAATTAAAGGAAATATTTCTAACGATACATGTTGCACATGATTTACCATTAATTTAGTAATTTTGAAATTTAAAGCTGCTTTAGAGTTGACTATAGTAGAACGAATATATTTCCTGCCATCAGATTGATGCATTTAAATGGATAACAACTGGATAGAACGGGAAACTTACAATGTTTTAGATAGAACAATAATTTAAATTTCTCTAATTTATTAATGAGATGAGTAAGCAATTGCAATTACTCTAATTTATCTTTAACTATTGATGGAATGGTCAGTTGTTGTTGCATTATAATATAAATAAAGCAGACAATTTTTATTTGGATTGTAAAAATGAATTTTGAATAATAATATAATTCTATATTGTACATTTCAATGAAAACATAATTAATTGCTCTGATCGAATAATTTATAAAATTAATCTATCAGAAGCTTCCTTGGAAAAATTTTCAGTTTTCATCAGATTGGAGTAATGGTGAATGTTTCCATATCGAAACGATCCCAAACTGAAAAAAGTTGATGTGGTGAAACAAGATCAAAGGAAAGACCCATAAAATAAATTAATCCTCCAAAGCTCAGAGAAATAAAGGTTTTTAATAAGATAAGCGATCATGCAAATTTTTTCCCTTCAATTTGAAACTGGCCTATATATTTGAAGATAATTCCGTTTGTAAGGAATCCATGATGTAAAAACGTCCTCTTAGCTTTCATTTTTTAAGACACTCCGCTGTTTCCTCCTCTAAATCCTTAATGCCGGGCAAAAGGAGAGTTAGTGTGTTTTTTTAGAAAAGCTCATACGGAAACTTACATTAACTTAGTACGTGCTTCTGTGTTTCCAAAAAAAGAGGATTGACAGCGCTCTCGAGCTTCTGTAAAAAGGGAAAATAAAAAGGTTCCCTCAGGGAACCAAAATACAGACAGAAAAATGCCTCTTTATAGTTCTGTGAGCTCAACCCTTTCAATACGTAATTATCTGCGCCTAAGGGATCGCTCTTTGGGCTTATACGCAAATGTCTGACATGCTGCAGCCAAAAGACCTTTTGCCATTGTTTGATGTAAAAGATACATGTTAATGCTGGTTCCATAATGCATTAGAATAACAGTGGCTTCGAAAGGTAATTGATTTTCCCTATTCCTTTACCCTTTACCCCTCAACACCATTCGCCGATGCACAAATACAAACATTAGAAATACCTCCCTTGAAAGTTACAAACTAACATCGAGTCACAAATGTAATGTTCAAGGAAATGAAAAAAATTTGATATTTCGGTTGCGTTTCATTTCACCGAATAGATACTGTGTTAGGACTACTGGATGACAGTTTCAATGACTCTTATTTGAATGCAGATTCTTGTTTGGTGCGGTGAGGAGAGCACTTCATTTGAAGTACACTCTCTACCCTTAAGGAAGTAAATCTGGCCCATTCACCCTCTGGCGCCTTTTGTCATGAATTTCGGTGAAAGTTTTCGCTCTGCCCTTCCCCTCCACACCAAGTAATTCAAACAATGTAAAACATACCCTCCCATATAAATAGGGAAATTAATCTCAGCTGTCGGCCACCTAACCTAATAAGTACTTCTACTAAAGCTACCACATATCATTAGGAAAATAAAATCTCTAAACCTCCTGCATGTATACCAAATTCTGGGAAAATTGCAGGTACTCGTACGCGAAATAACTCACGGGGCCTAATAAGTTTCCAAGGTTTCAACCATACATCCACTAAGTTCACCTAAACTTCACGCGTATACATCTTACCGATGACACTATATTCCCGCCAATGAAAACTAAATTAAAAATTAGGACATAACACATCAATACAGCGATAATTATTTTAAGAATATTAATTATAATACAATATATCCCCATTTCTCAATGCAGTAAAGATGGCAGAGCAATCTATCCCGCACAAATTGAGAACTCACTCGCGACTATCAGGTGAGATACCTAGAAGTTTACAGCAGCGGGAATCAACTGAAATGTTGATGACGAGCAATAACTGAGACATCTTAAATGACCCTTGGATTGAATTTGCAAAGTCGAAGTTTATTACAAACCAGTTAACGCAATTGAACCTGAGAAGCTGAATCCACCACCACACCAATCTACATCACAAACAACAATCTACATCATTAACATATTTATCTTAGGGAATATATAATGACTACAGATCGGTTTGATCAAACTGGCTTCTGGCTGTTTTTTAATATACTACCACAACCACCACAACATCCCTTGTCACACAATTTGACTTCTACACTGATCTGTAGCCCTTTCTAATCACCATAAAACTAAAATATACATCTTGTGGCATTGATCCCTATATTGTATACTCATGCATGGGCATGGGCATGCATGTATCAACTTAGACTCTCTTCATAGATTTCCACTACATGAAACTATCCTTCC